>OY288275.1:45566668-45775078 GCA_958450335.1 Hibiscus tridactylites | reverse complement strand
CGACTCGCTCGTCTGGAACCTCTACAAAAAGGACTGCAAAACAAGTTTTAATCAAATTTTAGGAGTTCATGTAATTGATTAGGAGCTTTTCAACACAATTATATTGCAAAACCTCAATTTCTGTACTTTTTACTCAGTTAAAATACCAACGGGTCCGTTGAAAGGCCCATTTCGACCCGCTCGTCTGAAACCTCTACAAAAAGGAATGCAAAACAAGTTTTAATTAAATTTTAGGAGTTCATGTAATTGATTAGGAGCTTTTCAACACAATTATATTTCAAAATCGCAATTTCTGTACTTTTTACTCAGTTAAAATTCCGACGGGTCCATTGAAAGGCCTATTTAGACCTGCTCATCCGAAACCTCTACAAAAAGGACCGCAAAACAAGTTTTAAAAAAATATTAGGAGTTCAAATAATTGATTAGGAGATTTTCAACACAATTTATTGCAAAACCGCTATTTCTGTTCTTTTTACTCAGTTAAAATTCCAACGGGTCCATTGAAAGGCCCATTTCGACCCGCTCGTCAGAAACCTCTACAAAAAGGACCGCAAAACACGTTTCAATCAAATTTTAGGATTTCATGTAATTGATTAGAAGCTTTTCAACACAATTACATTGCAAAACCTCAATTTATGTACTTTTTACTCAGTTAAAATTCCAACGGGTCCAATGAAAGGCCCATTTCGACTCGCTCGTCTGGAACCTCTACAAAAAGGACTGCAAAACAAGTTTTAATCAAATTTTAGGAGTTCATGTAATTGATTAGGAGCTTTTCAACACAATTATATTGCAAAACCTCAATTTCTGTACTTTTTACTCAGTTAAAATACCAACGGGTCCATTGAAAGGCCCATTTCGACCCGCTCGTCTGAAACCTCTACAAAAATGATTGCAAAACAAGTTTTAACCAAATATTTGGAGTTCAAATAATTGATTAGGAGCTTTTCAACACAATTATATTGCAAAACCGAAATTTCTGTACTTTTTACTCATTTAAAATTCCAACGGGTCCATTGAAAGGCCCATTTCGACCCGCTCGTCCGAAACCTCTACAAAAAGGACTACAAAACAAGTTTTAATTAAATTTTAGGAGTTCATGTAATTGATTAGAAGCTTTTCAACACAATTATATTGCAAAACCTTAATTTCTGTACTTTTTACTTAGTTAAAATTCCAACGGGTCCATTGAAAGGCCAATTTCGACTCGCTCGTCCGAAACCTCTAAAAAAAGGACTGCAAAACTAGTTTTAATCAAATTTTATGAATTCTTGTAACTGATTAGGAGCTTTTCAACACAATTATATTGCAAAACCTCAATTTCTGTACTTTATACTCAGTTAAAATTCCAACGGGTCCATTGAAAGGCCCATTTAGACCTGCTCGTCCGAAACCTCTACAAAAAGGACCACAAAAATGTTTTATTCAAATATTAGGAGTTCAAATAATTTATTAGGAGCTTTTCAACACAATTATATTGCAAAACCGAAATTTCTGTACTTTTTACTCATTTAAAATTCCAACGGGTCCATTAAAAGGCCCATTTCGACCCGCTCGTCCGAAACCTCTACAAAAAGGAATGCAAAACAAGTTTTAATCAAATTTTAGGAGTTCATGTAATTGATTAGGAGCTTTTGAACACAATTATATTTCAAAATCGCAATTTTTGTACTTTTTACTCAGTTAAAATTCCAACGGGTCCATTGAAAGGCCTATTTAGACCTGCTCATCCGAAACCTCTACAAAAAGGACCGCAAAACAAGTTTTAAAAAAATATTAGGAGTTCAAATAATTGATTAGGAGCTTTTCAACACAATTTTATTGCAAAACCGCTATTTCTGTACTTTTTACTCAGTTAAAATTCCAACGGGTCCATTGAAAGGCCCATTTCGACCCGCTCGTCTGAAACCTCTACAAAAAGGACTACAAAACGAGTTTTAATCAAATTTTAGGAGTTCATGTAATTGATTAGGAGCTTTTCAACACAATTATATTGCAAAACCTCAATTTCTGTACTTTTTACTCAGTTAAAATTCCAACGGGTACATTGAAAGGCCCATTTAGACATGCTCGTCCGAAACCTCTACAAAAAGGACCGCAAAAATGTTTTATTCAAATATTAGGAGTTCAAATAATTGATTAGGAGCTTTTCAACACAATTATATTGCAAAACCTCAATTTCTGTACTTTTTACTCTTTTAAAATTCCAACGGGTCCATTGAAAGGCCCATTTCGACCCGCTCGTCCGAAAACTCTACATAAAGGACTACAAAACAAGTTTTAATCAAATTTTAGGAGTTCATGTAATTGATTAGGAGCTTTTCAACACAATTATATTGCAAAACCGCAATTTTTGTACTTTTTACTTAGTTAAAATTCCAACGGGTCCATTGAAAGGCCCGTTTAGACCTGCTCGTCCGAAACATCTACAAAAAGGACCGCAAAACAATTTTTAATCAAATATTAGGAGTTCAAATAATTGATTAGGAGCTTTTCAACACAATTATATTGCAAAACCTCAATTTCTGTACTTTTTACTCAGTTAAAATTCCAACGGGTCCATTGAAAGGCCCATTTAGACCTGCTCGTCCGAAACCTCTACAAAAAGGACCGCAAAAATGTTTTATTCAAATATTAGGAGTTCAAATAATTGATTAGGAGCTTTTGAACAAAATTATATTGCAAAACCGCAATTTCTGTACTTTTTACGCAGTTAAAATTCCAACGGGTCCATTGAAAGGCCCGTTTAGACCTCCTCGTCCGAAACCTCTACAAAAAGGACCGCAAAACAAGTTTTAATCAAATACTAGGAGTTCAAATAATTGATTAGGAGCTTTTCAACACAATTATATTGCCAAATCGCAATTTCTGTACTTTTACTAAGTTAAAATTCCAACGGGTCCATTGAAAGGCCCATTTCGACCCTCTCGTCCGAAACCTCTACAAAAAGGACTGCAAAACAAGTTTTAACCAAATATTATGAGTTCAAATAATTTATTAGGAGATTTTCAACACAATTATATTGCAAAACCGCAAATTCTGTAGTTTTTACTCAGTTAAAATTCCAACGGGTCCATTGAAAGGCCCGTTTAGACCTGCTCGTCCGAAACCTCTACACAAAGGACCGCAAAACAAGTTTAAATCAAATATTAGGAGTTCAAATAATTGATTAGGAGCTTTTCAACACAATTATATTCCAAAACCGCAATTTCTGTACTTTTTATTAAGTTAAAATTCCAACGGGTCCATTGAAAGGCCCATTTCGACCCGCTCGTCCGAAACCTCTACAAAAAGGACCGCAAAAATGTTTTATTCAAATATTAGGAGTTCAAATAATTGATTAGGAGCGTTTCAACACAATTATATTGAAAAGCCGCAATTTCTGTACTTTTTACTCAATTAAAATTCCAACGGGTCCATTGAAAGGCCCATTTCGACCCGCTCGTCCGAAACCCCTACAAAAAGGAATGCAAAACAAGTTTTAATCAAATTTTAGGAGTTCATGTAATTGATTAGGAGATTTTGAACACAATTATATTGCAAAACCGCAATTTCTGTACTTTTTACTAAGTTAAAATTCTAACGGGTCCATTGAAAGGCCCATTTCGACCCGCTCGTCCGAAACCTCTACAAAAAGGACTGCAAAACAAGTTATAACCAAATATTAGGAGTTCAAATAATTGATTAGGAGCTTTTCAACACAATTATATTGCAAAACCTCATTTTCTGTACTTTTTACTCAGTTAAAATTCCAACGGGTCCATTGAAAGGCCCATTTAGACCTGCTCGTCCGAAACCTCTACAAAAAGGACCGCAAAAATGTTTTATTTAAATATTAGGAGTTCAAATAATTTATTAGTAGCTTTTCAACACAATTATATTGCAAAACCTCAATTTCTGTACTTTTTACTCATTTAAAATTCCAACGGGTCCATTGAAAGGCCCATTTCGACCCGCTCGTCCGAAACCTCTACAAAAAGGACTACAAAACAAGTTTTAATCAAATTTTAGGAGTTCATGTAATTGATTAGAAGCTTTTCAACACAATTATATTGCAAAACCTCAATTTCTGTACTTTTTACTTAGTTAAAATTCCAACGGGTCCATTGAAAGGCCCATTTCGACCCGCTCGTCCGAAACCTATACAAAATGGACTGCAAAACAAGTTTTAATCAAATTTTAGGAATTCTTGTAATTGATTAGGAGCTTTTCAACACAATTATATTACAAAACCGCAATTTCTGTACTTTTTACTTTGTTTAAATTCCAACGGGTCAATTGAAAGGCCCATTTAGACATGCTCATCCGAAACCTCTACAAAAAGGACTACAAAACGAGTTTTAATCAAATTTTAGGAGTTCATGTAATTGATTAGGAGCTTTTCAACACAATTATATTGCAAAACCTCAATTTTTGTACTTTTTACTCAGTTAAAATTCCAACGGGTCCATTGAAAGGCCCATTTAGACCTGCTCATCCGAAACCTCTGCAAAAAGGACCACAAAAATGTTTTATTCAAATATTAGGAGTTCAAATAATTGATTAGGAGCTTTTCAACACAATTATATTGCAAAACCGCAATCTCTGTACTTTTTACTCAGTTAAAATTCCAACGGGTCCATTGAAAGGCCCATTTCGACTCGTTCGTCCGAAACCTCTACAAAAAGGACTGCAAAACGAGTTTTAATCAAATTTTAGGAGTTCATGTAATTGATTAGGAGCTTTTCAACACAATTATATTGCAAAACCGAAATTTCTGTACTTTTTACTCAGTTAAAATTCCAACGGGTGGTGGTAACGGGTGGGTGATGAAAATTCTCTCAAATTCTCTCTCAAATTTTCTCTCAAACTCTCCCTTCTCCTTTCTCCATCTCCTCCTTATTTTCACCCTTCTCCGCCTCCTCCTCCTCCTTTTATCAACCCTCTTCCGCCCCAATCTCCGTCGTCAACCATGCCTCCACCCTCCCTCTTTACTTTCATCATGGTGCTTGCTTAGCACAAATATGATGAAAGTGGTCACCACTCACCTCGCCCGACGGAATTTTTTCTGCCCATCAATTCTGTTTTCATCATTGGTGCAACTTTGGCTTTGGCAATGGCCACATCCTGCCGTTAAAGCAACTGATGTATTTCATGTACATCACACACATGCTGGGACATCATTTTTGATTCCCTTCGTAGACCCTGACTCCGTTTACCGAGTACAGGAATTTTCCTGGTCTAAACGACCTTGTATCCAATCCTTTCACAGCAACATAACGCTGGGAAACTTATTATTTTTGAATGAAACTTTCTGTCAGCGACTGTTAATGCAGAGAATTCATTCATTTACTTCTACAATTTTGTTACTACAACAAAATGATAATATATTGCTTTACGTTTGTTTCATCATCATGTCTACAAAGATATGGATTTTAAGATTTACCACGGTGCATGAGCACCGTCAACTACACCGAACAACCGGGGAGAGGGTGGCTGCAAGCCGCCGGACGGCAGCAGGCTTAATGCTCCACAATTGCTGGAGCTGCAGATATGTTTCACTCATTTTTCGGAATGGTGAACGGCCACGTCACAAGTCTGCATGGGAGACTATGGCCCATGCACGTGTACCATCACCATGCAATGCATGCAAATCGGTGGAATCCCACCAAAAACTATCACATCTTAACTTATTCCTAATTCTATGGGATTCACTATCTTACTACGATTTTAATATCGTACATAATAAATTTAAAATGATGCTTTATTTACAGATTCTAGATATTAAAATACAAATGTATTTTTATATTTATTATCTAGACAAGTCCATCCCCTATAGGGCTCTATTTGAGTTTAAAATAATTTTATCTTTAAATCTTAGGATTAAAAAGATATTATTTAAATTCAAATCTTTTCCCTACTTTCTTAATAATCTCTTTGAATTTAAATTCCTATCCTCTTATAATCCCATGATTATAAAGACTCTATTTAAATTCAAATTCTTGATTACATTATCTGTTAATCACAAGTTGGTTATGATATTGTATAAATTCAATTTACTTTTATTCTGGGATAAGATTCTACTTGGTTGGGATTTAATAATATCTTATAATCCTAGTCATTTATTTGAATTAAAATTACTATTACCTTTTAATCTCAGGATTATTAGGATAGTAATTAAATTCAATTCTTTTGACTATTATCTTAATAATAATTTTGAATTTAATTTAATATTCTCTTCTAATCTAATGATTATTAAGAGATTATTTAAATTCAAATTTCCTTCTCCCTATCTTGCATTCCTACGAATAGCAGGAAATTATACAAATTCCATTTATTTTTTTATTTTGGATAATATATGTGAATTTAAGTTAATTCTAAATTTTAATCTTCAGATTATTTGGATATTACTTAAATTCATATACATTTTAAAATTTATATGGAATTTTAAATTTCTTTCCCCATTATCCTATCCTTATCGAGGCTACCCACTTACTCAATGTTTTGAATTTTATTTTCCTTTCATTGAGATTTTTCGCCTAAGTATATTGCTCACTAGGCATCTTCTCACACTTCCTGCGCTACACTCCAGTTGTGTGAAACCCCTTTCAATTGTTGAGTACAAACAAGCACTCATGGCTTCTACCGATTCCTTTCTCTCTCGCTTTGATAACCTTCAGTTTACAGCAGAAGAGAAACATGTAATCTGTGCTCCTGCCTCAACAAAGGTCATTCCCCTTGACGACTACAAATCGTCACTCATCGGAAAACTGTTCAACACAAAAGATTATGAAGAGAATGCTATGATGCGACTCTTCACTGCTATTTGGAGAGAATACAAGCTCTCATCAGTAACGTCTCTCGGCTCTGGACATTTTCTCTTTAAGTTTGAAACTAAAGCTTGCAGGGATGATGTACAAAAAGGAGGGCCCTGAACTTTTAAGAAAGATTGGCTAGCAATCCTACCTGAGCAGCCAAAGCTCACCATTAAAGGATACCGATACGACCAGATGCGAATCTGGGTAAGAATTCACAGAGTACCGATCGCTATGATGACTAGTGTTGTGGTAGCAAATGCCACCGGCCGAGCTATTGGCGGTGGGATAGGTGCAGTAATAGGGACTGACTCCCGTCAATCGGAGGAGGGGAATATGACTGAATTCCTCCGTGTCCTGGTCATAATTGATGTACGCCAGCCGCTGAGACGGTTTGTGTTTGTTCAGCTTGAGGAGGATGAAGGCCCCCAAATGCTGCCTATACAATATGAGAATTTACCATCTTTCTGTCACGAATGTGGTATTTTGTGCCATCTTAAAGCCACTTGTGTGGATTTTAAGGATGACAAAACCGTGCCCCAATAGTATGGAGATTGGTTACGTGCCCCGGCACCAAAGAAGAAATCTAAAATAACAACCAGAGGAAGGGTTAGTTATTTTGAGCCTGCTAAGCCTTAGATGGCTAACAATGGTACACTTCTATTTCACAATATGTACTCATTTTGGAATTGGATTACGTTTTGTTATTTTTGCTTTCCATTGAACGATGATTTCCATCACCCTTTTGCCTCATTGCAGGTGAAGGATCATCCAAAGGAAAACATATCAATGCAGGTATCATTTATAAATTATCCTGCAATTGTTGTGGTTTTTTTCTACTTAGTAGGAATTTTTCCTACTATTTATATTTACTATTCTCCTTTTCGATTCTGCTCCTCAGGACCAGAACGTAAAGGGAAGTCAGTGGCGGTAGCTGATGCCGTCTCAGCCACGAAAAATTCAGAAGCGGCAGCCTCTGCTTCGAGGAAGGACCGCAATCCAGGGCAGCCAGCCACTGCTGCTGCCAAGAGTGCTGAGAGCAGCTAGTTGCCAAGGTCGCTGCTACAGCACCCTTGGGTGCGGAAACGCTGCAGGAGCAGCCAGTTCCAGTCGCGCCTGCTGCTGTCCCTGAGGAGCTAATGGCGGATACGGATGGTTATCCCACGGGACAACTTTCGATAGAAGCCCTTGATGTAGCCCCCATTGCTGTCATCCCAGCCAACGCGGAATCAGCAAATACGGGAGCCCCCGACGCTGCCCAGGCAGCTACAATGGTTGATGATGTATCTTCCACTCCACCTAACAAGAGGTTCGTTTTGATCGACAATGACGGCTTCCCGGTGCCCACTGCAGTGCCGGCTAAGTCGACTACCGCTGGACATGGAAGTAATGCCTATGTCCACCCTGACTTTGAGGATTGGCTTGCTACTTCCTCGAGCCCACCAAAGAATGCCGTCGAACCGCGTAAGGCAAAACGCAACCCTCCATTGACTTCTCCTACGATGGCAAAACGTCCATGTACCTCTCCAAAGGTTCCATTGCGACCGGCAAAGCACAAAACAACACCTACAGAAAAAACTAAACACTCTAAAGCTGGGATGAGCAGCAAAGTCTCTTCGGCGGCGGTTGATATTCAACCCCGCCGAGAGAAATGAGGCTCATGTGCTGGAACTGCCGTGGGCTTAGTTCACCAGAGGCAGTTCGAGGGCTTATTTCAATGGTCCGAAAATTAGAACCTATGATTATTTTTTTATCTGAAACTCGGTTATGTAATTTTAATTTTGAACGCTTGAAACTTTCTTTAGATATGGAGGGCTGCTTCCATGTGAAAAGCAGCCCACTTTGCTTTGGTTTGATTTTACTTTGGAATAATACTTTGAATGTGGATCTTTTATCGTATTTTGATCGTCATATTGATTCCATTGTTACATCTTCCGATGATTGCTTTAGATTTACGGGAATCTATGGGTACGCCGATACTAGCATGAAATATAAAACGTGGGAACTCATTGACTCTCTTTGTAAAAATTCACCTCTACCTTGGTTAATTGGAGGGGACCTAAACGATATCTTATCGGACTCCGAAAAACAAGGCGGAGGTCGTAGACCGCAATCGCAAATCACCAACTTTCGAGAGTGCCTTGCACGTAATGGGATTTTTGATTGCAAACCATGTTCGGGTTGGTTCACTTGGTCGTGTACAAGGCCAAACGTTACAACTGTTTGTGAACGTCTGGATAGATATCTAGCATGCAATGCATGGCTCAATGCCCACTTAACGTTCCAAAGTAGGAATATTTTTTCTCCGAGTTCTGATCACTATATCATTATTATGGACACTACAGAGAAACCTGAGCTTCTGCGGATTGCATCCGAGTATTTCCAGGATTTGTTCACATCGTCTAATCCGAGCTCCTCTCCAGTGCTCTTGGAACATATTACCCCGGTGGTTAGCGCTGAAATGAATGCATCACTGCTACGACCCTTCACTGAAGAAGAGGTAACCGCAGCTTTCAGGGATATAGGCCCCAGGAAAGCCCCGGGTTTTGACGGATTCCCTAGTAGTTTCTACAGAAAATACTGGAAGTCATAGGGCCTGAGTTTATACGACTTTGTTTGCGCCTATTACGAGGAGAAGAGGATATGGCAACGGTGAACAAAGCTATCATTGTCCTCATTCCAAAGGTGCCAGACGCTTCCGACATGCGTCAATTCCGGCCGATTAGCTTATGCACTGTTATTTACAAGACCATAGCTAAGGTTCTTGTGAATAGACTTAAACCTATATTACCATATTGTATCAGTGATGCGCAAGCTGCTTTTGTTAGTGGCAGGAACATTACTGACAATATTTTGATTGCGCATGAACTTGTGCATACCCTCCATACTAATAACGCCTCGATATATCAGGGGGCTGCATTGAAGCTTGATATGGAAAAAGCATTTGATAAGGTTGAATGGTCTTTTCTTAAAGACGTGATGTTACGTATGGGATTTGCATCTGACTGGGTACAATTACTACTCCGATGTGTATCCACTGTGTCTTTCTCAGTCCGTCTTAATGGCGCTCTATCCAATGAGTTCTTTCCGACTAGGGGAATTCGGCAAGGGGATCCTCTCTCGCCTTTCCTCTTTTTAATATGCTCCCAAGGGCTTTCAGCGGCCCTTGAGGCTGAACAGCAATCGGGACGTCTAATTGGGTTACAGGCCAATAGGCGTGGCCCAAGAATTAATCACCTGCTCTTTGCGGATGATAGTATTGTCTTTGTCCGTAATTGCCCAGGGGAAATAGACCGGTTGAAGGAGATTCTCCGTCTGTATGCGGCATCCTCAGGCCAGTCAGTCAATTTTTCTAAGTCGACTGCCTTTTGTAGCTCCTTCTGTTCGAGGGACTTCACACATGCGCTACAACATACTCCTAGTATCCGATTGGTTGATGACCCTGGAACCTATCTAGGAGTCCCTCTTCTCATCGGGAGGAATCGAACGGCCAGTCTTGGTTTCATCAGAGACAAGGTCAACTCTCGCATGACTAAATGGGATACTAACTTGCTGTCGTACAGTGGGCGGGAAGTTCTCATAAAATCAGTGGCGCAAGCTTTGCCTCAATACGTCATGTCATGTTATTTGCTCCCACAAAACATTGTGGATGATGCGACACGATCAATCTGCCGTTACTGGTGGACGGGCAGGAGTAATAAAAAAGGATGGCCAATGCTCTCCTGGGATACTATGTGCACCCCCAAAGCTACAGGGGGCATGGGTTTCCGCGATCTACGGGACTTCAATATTGCTCTACTTGGGAAACAAATATGGCGACTAATCCACTCGCCCGACTCCTTACTCGCTCGAGTCCTCAAATCACGCTATTATCCCTTCGGGAATATTATGGAGGCAAAAGTTGACCAACGCGCCTCCTATGCTTGGCGAGGTATATGGCAGGCTTTGCAGCAATTACAACCGGGTTTCTTCTGGAGACCTGGAATTGATAGTCGTCTGCGCATCCATCGTGATAATTGGGGTGGGTCCGATGGGCTCTCCTTCTTTGGTAATTATCAAGATAATGAGGAAATACCCTTGCGATGCGGCGATTTTATGATTCGTCATCATAATGCATGGGATGAACATAAAGTACGTCAATATTTTGACGAAGATGACGATGCCAACATCTTGCACGTCCCAATATCTGATGTCCATCGCGATACCTTGCTATGGGGTTTTCATGATACCAATATATATTCAGTACGTTCCGGTTACCTTTTCTTACGTAGCCCCCCTCGACCTCTTGAGCGTCCGAACCCTCTATGGAAGATTATTGCTAAATCTAACACTCTACCGAAGGTCCGCACCTTTGGATGGCGGGTGGGACGGGGTGCACTACCCACAGGTGACCGACTTGCGACTATTGGATTGGGCACCGGCATGTGCCCATTCTGCCCCTCGATTCTCGAATCTGCACTTCATGCTTTCAGGGACTGTCCAGGCGCTGCTGAGACACTCCGCCTTGCAGGCTTCCCGAGCGAACTTCGTGATAGCATTGCAACCTCGATATCACTTTGGCTGGAACAAGGAGCTAGGCTCCTCTCTTGCGCACAATTTGATCTCCTCCTAACTACATTGTGGAATCTTTGGAATAGGAGAAATGAATGGGTCCATTCTCAGCGTTTGCAGCCCCCTTGGCTCACCTTGATGAACTCACAGGATCTACTTCGCGACTACCTATCGGCCAAATCAGACATTCTCACGACGAGGCAGCAGACGACGACAGCACTTTCCCCACCTGTATGGAGGCCGCCGCCGGCTGGATCAGTCAAAATCAATGTTGATGGTGCTTTTCACCCCTCTACAGGATCGGCTGGAATTGGCATCGTGGCTCGTGACGCTACTGGTGCTATCCTGCTTGGACGAGCAATTTACTTGGACTCTATTGCAGATTCTACGACGGCGGAGCTACGGGCTATCTCAGATGGTGTCCAACTAGGTGTGGAGGCGGGTTGGACAGGGTTTCTTCTTGAATCGGATGCGGCCCTGCTGATCAATCGGCTGTGCAGCGCAGGCGAGGATGCCTCCACTTTCCGGCGTCAGTTGCAGGATACTAGATATTTCATTGACATTGTATCAGGTCTTAGCTTACATTATGTACCGCGTGGAGCTAACATTTTAGCTCACTCTGTAGCCAATTGGGCTCTTCATTTTAATTCTTCCATGTATTTCGGGCCGGGCTTGCCCGATGCTCTACGAACTTTTGTACCGGTTGTTAACCAACCACCTTGATTTATAATATATTTTGGGCACTCTTTTCCCCTCCTAGGGCCTTGCTGGGCTAGCCCAGTAAGGATTAGTGGGGTTTTTAATGAGGCCCTTTCTTCAAAAAAAATTCCAACGGGTCCATTGAAAGGCCCATTTAGACCTGCTCGTCCGAAACCTCTATAAAAAGGACCGCAAAAATGTTTTATTCAAATATTAGGAGTTCAAATAATTGATTAGGAGCTTTTCAACACAATTATATTGCAAAACCTCAATTTCTATACTTTTTACTCTTTTAAAATTCAAACGGGTCCATTGAAAGGCCCATTTCGACCCGCTCGTCTGAAACCTCTACAAAAAGGAATACAAAACAAGTTTTAATCAAATTTTAGGAGTTCATGTAATTGATTAGGAGCTTTTCAACACAATTATATAGCAAAACCTCAATTTCTGTACTTTTTACTCAGTTAAAATTCCAACGGGTCGATTGAAAGGCCCATTTCGACCCGCTCGTCCGAAACCTCTACAAAAAGGACTGCAAAACAAGTTTTAACCAAATATTAGGAGTTCAAATAATTGATTAGGAGCTTTTCAACACAATTATATTGCAAAACCTCAATTTCTGTACTTTTTACTCAGTTAAAATTCCAACGGGTCCATTGAAAGGCCCATTTGACCCGCTCGTACGAAACCTCTTAAAAAGGACTGCAAACCAAGTTTTAATCAAATTTTAGGAATTCATGTAATTGATTAGAAGCTTCTCAACACAATTATATTGCAAAACCGCAATTTCTTTACTTTTTACTTAGTTAAAATTCCAACAGGTCCATTGAAAGGCCCATTTAGACCTACTCGTCCGAAACCTTTACAAAAAGGACCGCAAAACAAGTTTTAATCAAATATTAGGAGTTCAAATAATTGATTAGGAGCTTTTCAACACAATTTTATTGCAAAACCGAAATTTATGTACTTTTTACTCAGTTAAAATTCCAACGGGTCCATTGAAAGGCCCATTTCGACCCGCTCGTCCGAAACCACTACAAAAGGACTGCAAAACGAGTTTTAATCAAATTTTAGGAGTTCATGTAATTGATTAGGAGCTTTTCAACAAAATTATATTGCAAAACCTCATTTTCTGTACTTTTTACTCAGTTAAAATTCCAACGGGTCCATTGAAAGGCCCATTTAGACCTGCTCGTCCGAAACCTCTACAAAAAGGACCGCAAAAATGTTTTATTCAAATATTAGGAGTTCAAATAATTAATTAGGAGCTTTTCAACACAATTATATTGCAAAACCTCAATTTCTGTACTTTTTACTCATTTAAAATTCTAACGGGTCCATTGAAAGGCCCATTTCGACCCGCTCGTCCGAAACCTCTACAAAAAGGACTGCAAAACAAGTTTTAATCAAATTTTAGGAGTTCATGTAATTGATTAGGAGCTTTTCAACACAATTATATTGCAAAACCTCAATTTCTGTACTTTTTACTCAGTTAAAATTCCAACGGGTCGATTGAAAGGCCCATTTCGACCCGCTCGTCCTAAACCTCTACAAAAAGGACTGCAAAACAAGTTTTAACCAAATATTAGGAGTTCAAATAATTGATTAGGAGCTTTTCAACACAATTATATTGCAAAACCTCAATTTCTGTACTTTTTACTCAGTTAAAATTCCAACGGGTCCATTGAAAGGCCCATTTGACCCGCTCGTACGAAACCTCTTAAAAAGGACTGCAAACCAAGTTTTAATCAAATTTTAGGAATTCATGTAATTGATTAGAAGCTTCTCAACACAATTATATTGCAAAACCGCAATTTCTTTACTTTTTACTTAGTTAAAATTCCAACGGGTCCATTGAAAGGCCCATTTAGACCTGGTCGTCCGAAACCTTTACAAAAAGGACCGCAAAACAAGTTTTAATCAAATATTAGGAGTTGAAATAATTGATTAGGAGCTTTTCAACACAATTATATTGCAAACCCGAAATTTATGTACTTTTTACTCAGTTAAAATTCCAACGGGTCCATTGAAAGGCCCATTTCGACCCGCTCGTCCGAAACCACTACAAAAAGGACTGCAAAACGAGTTTTAATCAAATTTTAGGAGTTCATGTAATTGATTAGGAGCTTTTCAACACAATTATATTGCAAAACCTCATTTTCTGTACTTTTTACTCAGTTAAAATTCCAACGGGTCCATTGAAAGGCCCATTTAGACATGCTCGTCCGAAACCTCTACAAAAAGGACCGCAAAAATGTTTTATTCAAATATTAGGAGTTCAAATAATTAATTAGGAGCTTTTCAACACAATTATATTGCAAAACCTCAATTTCTGTACTTTTTACTCATCTAAAATTCTAACGGGTCCATTGAAAGGCCCATATCGACCCGCTCGTCCGAAACCTCTACAAAAAGGACTGCAAAACAAGTTTTAATCAAATATTAGGAGTTCAAATAATTGATTAGGAGCTTTTCAACACAATTTTATTGCAAAACCGAAATTTATGTACTTTTTACTCAGTTAAAATTCCAACGGGTCCATTGAAAGGCCCATTTCGACCCGCTCGTCCGAAACCACTACAAAAGGACTGCAAAACGAGTTTTAATCAAATTTTAGGAGTTCATGTAATTGATTAGGAGCTTTTCAACAAAATTATATTGCAAAACCTCATTTTCTGTACTTTTTACTCAGTTAAAATTCCAACGGGTCCATTGAAAGGCCCATTTAGACCTGCTCGTCCGAAACCTCTACAAAAAGGACCGCAAAAATGTTTTATTCAAATATTAGGAGTTCAAATAATTAATTAGGAGCTTTTCAACACAATTATATTGCAAAACCTCAATTTCTGTACTTTTTACTCATTTAAAATTCTAACGGGTCCATTGAAAGGCCCATTTCGACCCGCTCGTCCGAAACCTCTACAAAAAGGACTGCAAAACAAGTTTTAATCAAATTTTAGGAGTTCATGTAATTGATTAGGAGCTTTTCAACACAATTATATTGCAAAACCTCAATTTCTGTACTTTTTACTCAGTTAAAATTCCAACGGGTCGATTGAAAGGCCCATTTCGACCCGCTCGTCCTAAACCTCTACAAAAAGGACTGCAAAACAAGTTTTAACCAAATATTAGGAGTTCAAATAATTGATTAGGAGCTTTTCAACACAATTATATTGCAAAACCTCAATTTCTGTACTTTTTACTCAGTTAAAATTCCAACGGGTCCATTGAAAGGCCCATTTGACCCGCTCGTACGAAACCTCTTAAAAAGGACTGCAAACCAAGTTTTAATCAAATTTTAGGAATTCATGTAATTGATTAGAAGCTTCTCAACACAATTATATTGCAAAACCGCAATTTCTTTACTTTTTACTTAGTTAAAATTCCAACGGGTCCATTGAAAGGCCCATTTAGACCTGGTCGTCCGAAACCTTTACAAAAAGGACCGCAAAACAAGTTTTAATCAAATATTAGGAGTTGAAATAATTGATTAGGAGCTTTTCAACACAATTATATTGCAAACCCGAAATTTATGTACTTTTTACTCAGTTAAAATTCCAACGGGTCCATTGAAAGGCCCATTTCGACCCGCTCGTCCGAAACCACTACAAAAAGGACTGCAAAACGAGTTTTAATCAAATTTTAGGAGTTCATGTAATTGATTAGGAGCTTTTCAACACAATTATATTGCAAAACCTCATTTTCTGTACTTTTTACTCAGTTAAAATTCCAACGGGTCCATTGAAAGGCCCATTTAGACATGCTCGTCCGAAACCTCTACAAAAAGGACCGCAAAAATGTTTTATTCAAATATTAGGAGTTCAAATAATTAATTAGGAGCTTTTCAACACAATTATATTGCAAAACCTCAATTTCTGTACTTTTTACTCATCTAAAATTCTAACGGGTCCATTGAAAGGCCCATATCGACCCGCTCGTCCGAAACCTCTACAAAAAGGACTGCAAAACAAGTTTTAATCAAATTTTAGGAGTTCATGTAATTGATTAGGAGCCTTTCAACACAATTATATTGCAAAACCCTAATTTCTATACTTTTTACTCAGTTAAAATTCCAACGGGTCCATTGAAAGGCCCATTTCGACTCGTTCGTCCGAAACCTCTACAAAAAGGACTGCAAAACAAGTTTTAACCAAATATTAGGAGTTCATATAATTGATTAGAAGCTTTTCAACACAATTATATTGCAAAATCTGAATTTCTGTACTTTTTACTTAGTTAAAATTCTAACGGCTCCATTGAAAGGCCCATTTCGATCCGCTCGTCCGAAACCTCTACAAAAAGGACTGCAAAACATGTTTTAATCAAATATTAGGAATTCATGTAATTGATTAGAAGCTTTTCAACACAATTACATTGCAAAACCTCAATTTCTGTACTTTTTACTCACTTAAAATTCCAACAGGTCCATTGAAAGGCCCATTTAGACCTGCTTGTCCGAAACCTCTACAAAAAGGACCGCAAAAATGTTTTATTCAAATATTAGGAGTTCAAATAATTGATTAGGAGCTTTTCAACACAATTATATTGCAAAACCGCAATTTCTGTACTTTTTACTCAGTTTAAATTCCAACGGGTCCATTGAAAGGCCCATTTCGACCCGCTCGTCCGAAACCACTACAAAAAGGACTGCAAAACGAGTTTTAATCAAATTTTAGGAGTTCATGTAATTGATTAGGAGCTTTTCAACACAATTAAATTGCAAAACCACATTTTCTGTACTTTTTACTCAGTTAAAATTCAAACTGGTCCATTGAAAGGCCCATTTAGACCTGCTCGTCCGAAACCTCTATAAAAAGGACCGCAAAAATGTTTTATTCAAATATTAGGAGTTCAAATAATTGATTAGGAGCTTTTCAACACAATTATATTGCAAAACCTCAATTTCTATACTTTTTACTCTTTTAAAATTCCAACGGGTCCATTGAAAGGCCCATTTCGACCCGCTCGTCCGAAACCTCTACAAAAAGGACTGCAAAACAAGTTTTAATCAAATTTTAGGATTTCATGTAATTTATTAGGAGCTTTTCAACACAATTATATTGCAAAACCTCAATTTCTGTACTTTTTACTCAGTTAAAATTCCAACGGGTCCATTGAAAGGCCCATTTCGACTCGCTCGTCTGAAACCTCTACAAAAAGGAGTGCAAAACAAGTTTTAACCAAATATTAGGAGTTCAAATAATTGATTAGGAGCATTTCAACACAATTATATTGCAAAACCGCAATTTCTGTACTTTTTACTCATTTAAAATTCCAACGGGTCCATTGAAAGGCTCATTTCGACCCGCTCGTCCGAAACCTCTACATAATGGAATGCAAAACAAGTTTTAATCAAATATTATGAGTTCATGTAATTGATTAGGAGCTCTTCAACACAATTATATTGTAAAACCTGATTTTCTGTACTTTTTACTAAGTTAAAATTCCAACGAGTCCATTAAAAGGCCCTTTTCGACCCGCTCGTCCGAAACCTCTACAAAAAGGACTGCAAAAAAAGTTTTAATCCAATTTTAGGAGTTCATGTATTTGATTAGGAGCTTTTCAACACAATTATATTGTGAAACCTGAATTTCTGTACTTTTTACTACGTTAAAATTCCAACGGGTCCATTGAAAGGCCCATTTCGACCCGCTCGTCCGAAACCTCTATAGAAAGGACTGCAAAACAAGTTTTAATCAAAATTTAGGAGTTCATGTAATTTATTAGGAGCTTTTCAACACAATTATATTGCAAAACCTCAATTTCTGTACTTTTTACTCAGTTAAAATTCCAACGGGTCCATTGAAAGGCCCATTTCGACCCGATCGTCCGAAACCTCTACAAAAAGGACTGCAAAACAAGTTTTAATCAAATATTAGGAGTTCAAGTAATTGATTTGGAGCTTTTCAACACAATTATATTGCAAAATCGCAATTTATGTACTTTTTACTCAGTTAAAATTCCAACGGGTCACTTGAAAGGCCCATTTCGACCCGCTCGTCCGAAATCTCTACAAAAAGGACTGCAAAACAAGTTTTAATCAAATATTAGGAGTTCAAATAATTGATTAGGAGCTTTTCAACACAATTATATTGCAAAACCGCAATTTCTGTACTTTTTACTCAGTTATAATTCCAACGGGTCCATTGAAAGGCCCATTTCGACCCGCTCGTCCGAAACCTCTACAAAAAGGACTTCAAAACAAGTTTTAATCCAATTTTAGGAGTTCATGTATTTGATTAAGAGCTTTTCAACACAATTATATTGTAAAACCTGAATTTCTGTACTTTTTACTCAGTTAAAATTCCAACGGGTCCATTGAAAGGCCCATTTCAACCCGCTCGTCCGAAACCTCTATAGAAAGGACTGCAAAACAAGTTTAAATCAAAATTTAGGAGTTCATGTAATTTATTAGGAGCTTTTCAACACAATTATATTGCAAAACCTCAATTTCTGTACTTTTTACTCAGTTAAAATTCCAACGGGTCCATTGAAAGGCCCATTTCGACCCGCTCGTCCGAAACCTCTACAAAAAGGACTGCAAAACAAGTTTTAATCAAATAATAGGAGTTCAAGTAATTGATTTGGAGCTTTTCAACACAATTATATTGCAAAATCGCAATTTCTGTACTTTTTACTCAGTTAAAATTCCAACGGGTCACTTGAAAGGCCCATTTCGACCCGCTCGTCCGAAATCTCTACAAAAAGGACTGCAAAACAAGTTTTAATCAAATATTAGGAGTTCAAATAATTGATTAGGAGCTTTTCAACACAATTATATTGCAAAACCGCAATTTCTGTACTTTTTACTCAGTTAAAATTCCAACGGGTCCATTGAAAGGCCCATTTCGACCCGCTCGTCCGAAACCTCTACAAAAAGGACTGCAAAAAAAGTTTTAATCAAATATTAGGAGTTCATGTAATTGACTAGGAGCTTTTCAACACAATTATATTGTAAAACCTGAATTTCTGTAATTTTTACTCAGTTAAAATTCCAACGGGTCCATTGAAAGGCCCATTTCGACCCGCTCGTCCGAAACCTCTACAAAAAGGACTGCAAAACAAGTTTTAATCAAATTTTAGGAGTTCATGTAATTTATTAGGAGCTTTTCAACACAATTATATTGCAGAACCTCAATTTCTGTACTTTTTACTCAGTTAAAATTCCAACGGGTCCATTGAAAGGCCCATTTCGACCCGCTCGTCCGAAACCTCTACAAAAAGGACTTCAAAACAAGTTTTAATCCAATTTTAGGAGTTCATGTATTTGATTAGGAGCTTTTCAACACAATTATATTGTAAAACCTGAATTTCTGTACTTTTTACTCAGTTAAAATTCCAACGGGTCCATTGAAAGGCCCATTTCGACCCGCTCGTCCGAAACCTCTATAGAAAGGACTGCAAAACAAGTTTTAATCAAAATTTAGGAGTTCATGTAATTTATTAGGAGCTTTTCAACACAATTATATTGCAAAACCTCAATTTCTGTACTTTTTACTCAGTTAAAATTCCAACGGGTCCATTGAAAGGCCCATTTCGACCCGCTCGTCCGAAACCTCTACAAAAAGGACTGCAAAACAAGTTTTAATCAAATATTAGAAGTTCAAGTAATTGATTTGGAGCTGTTCAACACAATTATATTGCAAAATCGCAATTTCTGTACTTTTTACTCAGTTAAAATTCCAACGGGTCACTTGAAAGGCCCATTTCGACCCGCTCGTCCGAAATCTCTACAAAAAGGACTGCAAAACAAGTTTTAATCAAATATTAGGAGTTCAAATAATTGATTAGGAGCTTTTCAACACAATTATATTGCAAAACCTCAATTTCTGTACTTTTAACTCGGTTAAAATTCCAACGGGTCCATTGAAAGGCCCATTTCGACCCGCTCGTCCAAAACCTCTACAAAAAGGACTGCAAAAAAAGTTTTAATCAAATATTAGGAGTTCATGTAATTGACTAGGAGCTTTTCAACACAATTATATTGTAAAACCTGAATTTCTGTAATTTTTACTCAGTTAAATTTCCAACGGGTCCATTGAAAGGCCCATTTCGACCCGCTCGTCCGAAACCTCTACAAAAAGGACTGCAAAACAAGTTTTAATCAAATTTTAGGAGTTCATGTAATTTATTAGGAGCTTTTCAACACAATTATATTGCAAAACCTCAATTTCTGTACTTTTTACTCAGTTAAAATTCCAACGGGTCCATTGAAAGGCCCATTTTGACCCGCTCGTCCGAAACCTCTACAAAAAGGACTTCAAAACAAGTTTTAATCAAATATTAGGAGTTCGAATAATTGATTAGGAGCTTTTCAACACAATTATATTGCAAAACCGCAATTTCTGTACTTTTTACTCAGTTAAAATTCCAACGAGTCCATTGAAAGGCCCATTTCGACCCGCTTGTCCGAAACCTCTACAAAAAGGACTGCAAAACAAGTTTTAATCAAATATTAGGAGTTCAAATAATTGATTAGGAGCTTTTCAACACAATTATATTGCAAAAATGCAATTTCTGTACTTTTTACTCAGTTAAAATTCCAACGGGTCCATTGAAAGGCCCATTTCGACCCGCTCGTCCGAAACCTCTACAAAAAGGACTGCAAAACAAGTTTTAATCAAATTTTAGGAGTTCATGTAATTTATTAGGAGCTTTTAAACAAAATTACATTGCAAAACCTCAATTTCTGTCATTTTTACTCAGTTAAAATTCCAACGGGTCCATTGAAAGGCCTATTTCGACCTGCTCGTGAGAAACCTCTACAAAATAGACCGCAAAACAAGTTTTAATCAAATTTTAGACCGCAAAACATTGCAAAACCTCAATTTATGTACTTTTTACTCACTTAAAATTCCAACAGGTCAATTGAAAGGCCCATTTAGACCTGCTCGTCCGAAACCTCTACAAAAAGGACCACAAAAATGTTTTATTCAAATATTAGGAGTTCAAATAATTGATTAATAGCTTTTCAACACAATTATATTGCAAAACCTCAATTTCTGTACTTTTTACTCAGTTAAAATTCCAACGGGTCCATTGAAAGGCCCATTTCGACCCGCTCGTCCGAAACCTCTACAAAAAGGACTACAAAACAAGTTTTAATCAAATATTAGGAGTTCAAATAATTGATTAGGAGCTTTTCAACACAATTATATTGCAAAACCGCAATTTCTGTACTTTTTACTCAGTTAAAATTCCAACGGGTGAGCATGCGATGACGGCCTGGTGGTCAGAGCACGCTCACCTGCTCCATTCCCTTCCCCTTAGGTCCCGGGTTCAAAACCCCTCAGGAGCATAGCCTTCACCTAGATTTTCCCCCTCCCCCTCTAGGTAGAAGTAGAATAGGAATTTCAAAAAAAAAATTCCAACGAGTCCATTGAAAGGCTCATTTCGACCCGCTCGTCCGAAACCTCTACAAAAAGGACCGCAAAACAAGTTTTAATCAAATATTAGGAGTTCAAAAAATTTATTAGGAGCTTTTCAACACAATTATATTGCAAAACCGCAATTTTTGTACTTTTTACTCAGTTAAAATTCCAACGGGTCCATTGAAAGGCCCATTTAGACCTGCTCGTCCAAAACCTCTACAAAAAGGACCACAAAAATGTTTTATTTAAATATTAGGAGTTCAAATAATTTATTAGTAGCTTTTCAACACAATTATATTGCAAAACCTCAATTTATATACTTTTTACTCATTTAAAATTCCAACGGGTTCATTGAAAGGCCCATTTCGACCCGCTCGTCCGAAACCTCTACAAAAAGGACTGCAAAACAAGTTTTAATCAAATATTAGGAGTTCAAGTAATTGATTTGGAGCTTTTCAACACAATTATATTGCAAAACCTCAATTTCTGTACTTTATACTCAGTTAAAATTCCAACGGGTCCATTGAAAGGCCCATTTCGACCCGCTTGTCCGAAACCTCTACAAAAAGGACTGCAAAACAAGTTTTAATCAAATATTAGGAGATCAAATAATTGATTAGGAGCTTTTCAACACAATTATATTGCAAAACTGCAATTTCTGTACTATTTACTCAGTTAAAATTCCAACGGGTCCATTGAAAGGCCCATTTCGACCCGCTCGTCCGAAACCTCTACAAAAAGGACTGCAAAACAAGTTTTAATCAAATTTTAGGAGTTCATGTAATTTATTAGGAGCTTTTCAACAAAATTATATTGCAAAACCTCAATTTCTGTCATTTTTACTCAGTTAAAATTCCAACGGGTCCATTGAAAGGCCTATTTCGACCTGCTCGTGAGAAACCTCTACAAAATAGACCGCAAAACAAGTTTTAATCAAATTTTAGGAATTCATGTAATTGATTAGAAGCTTTTCAACACAATTACATTGCAAAACCTCAATTTATGTACTTTTTACTCACTTAAAATTCCAACAGGTCAATTGAAAGGCCCATTTAGACCTGCTCGTCCGAAACCTCTACAAAAAGGACCGCAAAAATGTTTTATTCAAATATTAGGAGTTCAAATAATTGATTAATAGCTTTTCAACACAATTATATTGCAAAACCTCAATTTCTGTACTTTTTACTCAGTTAAAATTCCAACGGGTCCATTGAAAGGCCCATTTCGACCCGCTCGTCCGAAACCTCTTTAAAAGGACTACAAAACAAGTTTTAATCAAATATTAGGAGTTCAAATAATTGATTAGGAGCTTTTCAACACAATTATATTGCAAAACCGCAATTTCTGTACTTTTTACTCAGTTAAAATTCCAACGGGTCCATTGAAAGGCTCATTTCGACCCGCTCGTCCGAAACCTCTACAAAAAGGACCGCAAAACAAGTTTTAATCAAATATTAGGAGTTCAAAAAATTGATTAGGAGCTTTTCAACACAATTATAATGTAAAACCTCAATTTCTGTACTTTTTACTCAGTTAAAATTCCAACGGGTCCATTGAAAGGCCCATTTAGACCTGCTCGTCCGAAACCTCTACAAAAAGGACTGCAAAACAAGTTTTAATCAAATATTAGGAGTTCAAATAATTGATTAGGAGCTTTTCAACACAATTATATTGCAAAACCTCAATTTATGTACTTTTTACTCAGTTAAAATTCCAACATGTCCATTGAAAGGCCCATTTCAACCAGCTCGCCCGAAACCTCTACAAAAAGGACTGCAAAACAAGTTTTAATCAAATTTTAGGAGTTCATGTATTTGATTAGGAGCTTTTCAACACAATTATATTTCAAAACTTCAATTTCTGTACTTTTTACTCAGTTAAAATTCCAACGGGTCCATTGAAAGGCCCATTTCGACCCGCTCGTCCGAAACCTCTACGAAAAGGACCGCAAAACAAGTTTTAATCAAATTTAGGAGTTCATGTAATTGATTAAAAGCTCTTCAACACAGTTACATTGCAAAACCTCAATTTCTGTACTTTTAACTCGGTTAAAATTCCAATGGGTCCATTGAAAGGCCCATTTAGACCTGCTCGTCCGAAACCTCTACAAAAAGGACCACACAAATGTTTTATTCAAATATTAGGAGTTCAAATAATTGATTAGGAGCTCTTCAACACAATTATATTGTAAAACCTGAATTTCTGTACTTTTTACTCAGTTAAAATTCCAACGAGTCCATTGAAAGGCCCATTTCGACCCGCTCGTCCGAAACCTCTACAAAAAGGACTGAAAAACAAGTTTTAATCAAATTTTAGAAGTTCATGTATTTGATTAGGAGCTTTTCAACACAATTATATTGTAAAACCTGAATTTCTGTACTTTTTACTCAGTTAAAATTCCAACGGGTCCATTGAAAGGACCATTTCGACCCGCTCGTCCGAAACCTCTACAGAAAGGACTGCAAAACAAGTTTTAATCAAAATTTAGGAGTTCATGTAATTTATTAGGAGCTTTTCAACATAATTATATTGCAAAACCTCAATTTCTGTACTTTTTACTCAGTTAAAATTCCAACGGGTCCATTGAAAGGCCCATTTCGACCCGCTCGTCCGAAACCTCTACAAAAAGGACTGCAAAACAAGTTTTAATCAAATATTAGGAATTCAAGTAATTGATTTGGAGCTTTTCAACACAATTATATTGCAAAATCGCAATTTCTGTACTTTTTACTCAGTTAAAATTCCAACGGGTCACTTGAAAGGCCCATTTCGACCCGCTCGTCCGAAATATCTACAAAAAGGACTGCAAAACAAGTTTTAATCAAATATTAGGAGTTCAAATAATTGATTAGGAGCTTTTCAACACAATTATATTGCAAAACCGCAATTTCTGTACTTTTTACTCATTTAAAATTCTAACGGGTCCATTGAAAGACCCTTTTCGACCCGCTCGTCCGAAACCTCTACAAAAAGGACCGCAAAACAAGTTTTAATCAAATATTAGGAGTTCAAAAAATTGATTAGGAGCTTTTCAACACAATTATAATGTAAAACCTCAATTTCTGTACTTTTTACTCAGTTAAAATTCCAACGGGTCCATTGAAAGGCCCATTTCGACCCGCTCGTCCGAAACCTCTACAAAAAGGACTGCAAAACAAGTTTTAATCAAATTTTAGGAGTTCATGTAATTTATTAGGAGCTTTTCAACACAATTATATTGCAAAACCTCAATTTCTGTACTTTTTACTCAGTTAAAATTCCAACGGGTCCATTGAAAGGCCCATTTCGACCCGCTCGTCCGAAACCTCTACGAAAAGGACCGCAAAACAAGTTTTAATCAAATTTAGGAGTTCATGTAATTGATTAAAAGCTCTTCAACACAGTTACATTGCAGAACCTCAATTTCTATACTTTTAACTCGGTTAAAATTCCAATGGGTCCATTGAAAGGCCCATTTAGACCTGCTCGTCCGAAACCTCTACAAAAAGGACCACACAAATGTTTTATTCAAATATTAGGAGTTCAAATAATTGATTAGGAGCTCTTCAACACAATTATATTGTAAAACCTGAATTTCTGTACTTTTTACTCAGTTAAAATTCCAACGAGTCCATTGAAAGGCCCATTTCGACCCGCTCGTCCGAAACCTCTACAAAAAGGACTGAAAAACAAGTTTTAATCAAATTTTAGAAGTTCATGTATTTGATTAGGAGCTTTTCAACACAATTATATTGTAAAACCTGAATTTCTGTACTTTTTACTCAGTTAAAATTCCAACGGGTCCATTGAAAGGCCCATTTAGACCCGCTCGTCCGAAACCTCTACAAAAAGGACTGCAAAACAAGTTTTAATCAAATATTAAGAGTTCAAATAATTGATTAGGAGCTTTTCAACACAATTATATTGCAAAACCGCAATTTCTGTACTTTTTACTCATTTAAAATTCTAACGGGTCCATTGAAAGGCCCATTTCGACCCGCTCGTCCGAAACCTCTACAAAAAGGACTGCAAAAAAAGTTTTAATCAAATTTTAGAAGTTCATGTAATTTATTAGGAGCTTTTCAACACAATTATATTGCAAAACCTCAATTTCTGTACTTTTTACTCAGTTAAAATTCCAACGGGTCCATTGAAAGGCCCATTTCGACCCGCTCGTCCGAAACCTCTACAAAAAGGACTTCAAAACAAGTTTTAATCAAATATTAGGAGTTCAAATAATTGATTAGGAGCTTTTCAACACAATTATATTGCAAAACCGCAATTTCTGTACTTTTTACTCAGTTAAAATTCCAACGGGTCCATTGAAAGGCCCATTTCGACCCGCTTGTCCGAAACCTCTACAAAAAGGACTACAACACAAGTTTTAATCAAATATTAGGAGTTCAAATAATTGATTAGGAGCTTTTCAACACAATTATATTGCAAAACAGCAATTTCTGTACTTTTTACTCAGTTAAAATTCCAACGGGTCCATTGAAAGGCCCATTTCGACCCGCTCGTCCGAAACCTCTACAGAAAGGACTGCAAAACAAGTTTTAATCAAAATTTAGGAGTTCATGTAATTTATTAGGAGCTTTTCAACACAATTATATTGCAAAACCTCAATTTCTGTACTTTTTACTCAGTTAAAATTCCAACGGGTCCATTGAAAGGCCCATTTCGACCCGCTCGTCCGAAACCTCTACGAAAAGGACCGCAAAACAAGTTTTAATCAAATTTAGGAGTTCATGTAATTGATTAAAAGCTCTTCAACACAGTTACATTGCAGAACCTCAATTTCTATACTTTTAACTCGGTTAAAATTCCAATGGGTCCATTGAAAGGCCCATTTAGACCTGCTCGTCCGAAACCTCTACAAAAAGGACCACACAAATGTTTTATTCAAATATTAGGAGTTCAAATAATTGATTAGGAGCTCTTCAACACAATTATATTGTAAAACCTGAATTTCTGTACTTTTTACTCAGTTAAAATTCCAACGAGTCCATTGAAAGGCCCATTTCGACCCGCTCGTCCGAAACCTCTACAAAAAGGACTGAAAAACAAGTTTTAATCAAATTTTAGAAGTTCATGTATTTGATTAGGAGCTTTTCAACACAATTATATTGTAAAACCTGAATTTCTGTACTTTTTACTCAGTTAAAATTCTAACGGGTCCATTGAAAGGCCCATTTAGACCCGCTCGTCCGAAACCTCTACAAAAAGGACTGCAAAACAAGTTTTAATCAAATATTAAGAGTTCAAATAATTGATTAGGAGCTTTTCAACACAATTATATTGCAAAACCGCAATTTCTGTACTTTTTACTCATTTAAAATTCTAACGGGTCCATTGAAAGGCCCATTTCGACCCGCTCGTCCGAAACCTCTACAAAAAGGACTGCAAAAAAAGTTTTAATCAAATATTAGGAGTTCATGTAATTGATTAGGAGCTTTTGAACACAATTATATTGTAAAACCTGAATTTCTGTACTTTTTACTCAGTTAAAATTCCAACGGGTCCATTGAAAGGCCCATTTCGACCCGCTCGTACGAAACCTCTACAAAAAGGACTGCAAAACAAGTTTTAATCAAATTTTAGAAGTTCATGTAATTTATTAGGAGCTTTTCAACACAATTATATTGCAAAACCTCAATTTCTGTACTTTTTACTCAGTTAAAATTCCAACGGGTCCATTGAAAGGCCCATTTCGACCCGCTCGTCCGAAACCTCTACAAAAAGGACTTCAAAACAAGTTTTAATCAAATATTAGGAGTTCAAATAATTGATTAGGAGCTTTTCAACACAATTATATTGCAAAACCGCAATTTCTGTACTTTTTACTCAGTTAAAATTCCAACGGGTCCATTGAAAGGCCCATTTCGACCCGCTTGTCCGAAACCTCTACAAAAAGGACTGCAACACAAGTTTTAATCAAATATTAGGAGTTCAAATAATTGATTAGGAGCTTTTCAACACAATTATATTGCAAAACAGCAATTTCTGTACTTTTTACTCAGTTAAAATTCCAACGGGTCCATTGAAAGGCCCATTTCGACCCGCTCGTCTGAAACCTCTACAAAAAGGACTGCAAAACAAGTTTTAATCAAATTTTAGGAGTTCATGTAATTTATTAGGAGCTTTTCAACAAAATTATATTGCAAAACCTCAATTTCTGTTATTTTTACTCAGTTAAAATTCCAACGGGTCCATTGAAAGGCCTATTTCGACCTGCTCCTGAGAAACCTCTACAAAATAGACCGCAAAACAAGTTTTAATCAAATTTTAGGAATTCATGTAATTGATTAGAAGCTTTTAAACACAATTACATTGCAAAACCTCAATTTATGTACTTTTTACTCACTTAAAATTCCAACAGGTCCATTGAAAGGCCCATTTAGACCTGCTCGTCCGAAACCTCTACAAAAAGGACCGCAAAAATGTTTTATTCAAATATTAGGAGTTCAAATAATTGATTAATAGCTTTTCAACACAATTATATTGCAAAACCTCAATTTCTGTACTTTTTACTCAGTTAAAATTCCAACGGGTCCATTGAAAGGCCCATTTCGACCCGCTCGTCCGAAACCTCTACAAAAAGGACTACAAAACAAGTTTTAATCAAATATTAGGAGTTCAAATAATTGATTAGGAGCTTTTCAACACAATTATATTGCAAAACCGCAATTTCTGTACTTTTTACTCAGTTAAAATTCCAACGGGTCCTTTGAAAGGCCCATTTCGACCCGCTCGTCCGAAACCTCTACAAAAAGGACCGCAAAACAAGTTTTAATCAAATATTAGGAGTTCAAAAAATTTATTAGGAGCTTTTCAACACAATTATATTGCAAAACCGCAATTTTTGTACTTTTTACTCAGTTAAAATTCCAATGGGTCCATTGAAAGGCCCATTTAGACCTGCTCGTCCAAAACCTCTACAAAAAGGACCACAAAAATGTTTTATTTAAATATTAGGAGTTCAAATAATTTATTAGTAGCTTTTCAACACAATTATATTGCAAAACCTCAATTTATATACTTTTTACTCATTTAAAATTCAAACGGGTCCATTGAAAGGCCCATTTCGACCCGCTCGTCCGAAACCTCTACAAAAAGGACTACAAAACAAGTTTTAATAAAATATTAGGAGTTCAAATAATTGATTAGGAGCTTTTCAACACAATTATAATGTAAAACCGCAATTTCTGTACTTTTTACTCAGTTAAAATTCCAACGGGTCCATTGAAAGGCCCATTTATACCTGCTCGTCCGAAACCTCTACAAAAAGGACTGCAAAACAAGTTTTAATCAAATATTAGGAGTTCAAATAATTGATTAGGAGCTTTTCAACACAATTATATTGCAAAACCTCAATTTATGTACTTTTTACTCAGTTAAAATTCCAACATGTCCATTGAAAGGCCCATTTCAACCAGCTCGTCCGAAACCTCTACAAAAAGGACTGCAAAACAAGTTTTAATCAAATTTTAGGAGTTCATGTAATTGATTAGGAGCTTTTCAACACAATTATATTGCAAAACCGCAATTTCTGTACTTTTTACTCAGTTAAAATTCCAACGGGTCCATTGAAAGGCCCATTTCGACCCGCTTGTCCGAAACCTCTACAAAAAGGACTGCAACACAAGTTTTAATCAAATATTTGGAGTTCAAATAATTGATTAGGAGCTTTTCAACACAATTATATTGCAAAACAGCAATTTCTGTACTTTTTACTCAGTTAAAATTCCAACGGGTCCATTGAAAGGCCCATTTCGACCCACTCGTCCGAAACCTCTACAAAAAGGACTGCAAAACAAGTTTTAATCAAATTTTAGGAGTTCATGTAATTTATTAGGAGCTTTTCAACAAAATTATATTGCAAAACCTCAATTTCTGTCATTTTTACTCAGTTAAAATTCCAACGGGTCCATTGAAAGGCCTATTTCGACCTGCTCCTAGGAAACCTCTACAAAATAGACCGCAAAACAAGTTTTAATCAAATTTTAGGAATTCATGTAATTGATTAGAAGCTTTTAAACACAATTACATTGCAAAACCTCAATTTATGTACTTTTTACTCACTTAAAATTCCAACAGGTCCATTGAAAGGCCCATTTAGACCTGCTCGTCCGAAACCTCTACAAAAAGGACCGCAAAAATGTTTTATTCAAATATTAGGAGTTCAAATAATTGATTAATAGCTTTTCAACACAATTATATTGCAAAACCTCAATTTCTGTACTTTTTACTCAGTTAAAATTCCAACGGGTACATTGAAAGGCCCATTTCGACCCGCTCGTCCGAAACCTCTACAAAAAGGACTACAAAACAAGTTTTAATCAAATATTAGGAGTTCAAATAATTGATTAGGAGCTTTTCAACACAATTATATTGCAAAACCGCAATTTCTGTACTTTTTACTCAGTTAAAATTCCAACGGGTCCTTTGAAAGGCCCATTTCGACCCGCTCGTCCGAAACCTCTACAAAAAGGACCGCAAAACAAGTTTTAATCAAATATTAGGAGTTCAAAAAATTTATTAGGAGCTTTTCAACACAATTATATTGCAAAACCGCAATTTTTGTACTTTTTACTCAGTTAAAATTCCAACGGGTCCATTGAAAGGCCCATTTAGACCTGCTCGTCCAAAACCTCTACAAAAAGGACCACAAAAATGTTTTATTTAAATATTAGGAGTTCAAATAATTTATTAGTAGCTTTTCAACACAATTATATTGCAAAACCTCAATTTATATACTTTTTACTCATTTAAAATTCAAACGGGTCCATTGAAAGGCCCATTTCGACCCGCTCGTCCGAAACCTCTACAAAAAGGACTACAAAACAAGTTTTAATAAAATATTAGGAGTTCAAATAATTGATTAGGAGCTTTTCAACACAATTATAATGTAAAACCGCAATTTCTGTACTTTTTACTCAGTTAAAATTCCAACGGGTCCATTGAAAGGCCCATTTATACCTGCTCGTCCGAAACCTCTACAAAAAGGACTGCAAAACAAGTTTTAATCAAATATTAGGAGTTCAAATAATTGATTAGGAGCTTTTCAACACAATTATATTGCAAAACCTCAATTTATGTACTTTTTACTCAGTTAAAATTCCAACATGTCCATTGAAAGGCCCATTTCAACCAGCTCGTCCGAAACCTCTACAAAAAGGACTGCAAAACAAGTTTTAATCAAATTTTAGGAGTTCATGTAATAGATTAGGAGCTTTTCAACACAATTATATTTCAAAACCTCAATTTCTGTACTTTTTACTCAGTTAAAATTCCAACGGGTCCATTGAAAGGCCTATTTCGACCCGCTCGTCCGAAACCTCTACGAAAAGGACCGCAAAACAAGTTTTAATCAAATTTAGGAGTTCATGTAATTGATTAGAAGCTTTTAAACACAATTACATTGCAAAACCTCAATTTATGTACTTTTTACTCACTTAAAATTCCAACAGGTCCATTGAAAGGCCCATTTAGACCTGCTCGTCCGAAACCTCTACAAAAAGGACCGCAAAAATGTTTTATTCAAATATTAGGAGTTCAAATAATTGATTAATAGCTTTTCAACACAATTATATTGCAAAACCTCAATTTCTGTACTTTTTACTCAGTTAAAATTCCAACGGGTCCATTGAAAGGCCCATTTAGACCTGCTCGTCCGAAACCTCTACAAAAAGGACTGCAAAACAAGTTTTAATCAAATATTAGGAGTTCAAATAATTGATTAGGAGCTTTTCAACACAATTATATTGCAAAACCGCAATTTCTGTACTTTTTACTCAGTTAAAATTCCAACGGGTCCATTGAAAGGCCCATTTAGACCTGCTCGTCCGAAACCTCTACAAAAAGGACCGCAAAAATGTTTTATTTAAATATTAGGAGTTTAAATAATTTATTAATATCTTTTCAACACAATTATATTGCAAAACCTCAATTTATATACTTTTTACTCATTTAAAATTCCAACGGGTCCATTGAAAGGCCCATTTCGACCCGCTCGTCCAAAAACTCTACAAAAAGGACTACAAAACAAGTTTTAATCAAATATTAGGAGTTCAAATAATTGATTAGGAGCTTTTCAACACAATTATAATGCAAAACCTCAATTTATGTACTTTTTACTCAGTTAAAATTCCAACGGGTCCATTGAAAGGCCCATTTAGACCTGCTCGTCCGAAACCTCTACAAAGAGGACTGCAAAAAAAGTTTTAATCAAATATTAGGAGTTCAAATAATTGATTAGGAGCTTTTCAACACAATTATATTGCAAAACCTCAATTTATGTACTTTTTACTTAGTTAAAATTCCAACAGGTCCATAGAAAGGCCCATTTCAACCCGCTCGTCCGAAACCTCTACAAAAAGGACTGTAAAACAAGTTTTAATCAAATTTTAGGAGTTCATGTAATTGATTAGGAGGTTTTCAACACAATTATATTGCAAAACCTCAATTTCTATACTTTTTACTCAGTTAAAATTCCAACGGGTCCATTGAAAGGACCATTTTGACCCGCTCGTCCGAAACCTCTACGAAAAGGACCGCAAAACAAGTTTTAATCAAATTTTAGGAGTTCATGTAATTTATTAGAAGCTTTTCAACACAATTACATTGCAAAACGTCAATTTCTGTACTTTTTACTCGGTTAAAATTTCAACGGGTCCATTGAAAGGCCCATTTGGACCTGCTCGTGCGAAACCTCTACAAAAAGGACCACAAAAATGTTTTATTCAAATATTAGGAGTTCAAATAATTGATTAGGAGCTTTTCAACACAATTATATTGCAAAACCTCAATTTATGTACTTTTTATTCAGTTAAATTTCCAACGGGTCCATTGAAAGGCTCATTTAGACCAGCTCGTCTGAAACCTCTACAAAAAGGACCGCAAAAATGTTTTATTCAAATAAGAGGAGTTCAAATAATTGATTAGGAGCTTTTCAACACAATTATATTGCAAAACCTCAATTTCTGTACTTTTTACTCAGTTAAAATTCCAACGGATCCATTGAAAGGCCCATTTAGACCTGCTCGTCCGAAACCTCTACAAAAAGGACTGCAAAACAAGTTTTAATCAAATATTAGGAGTTCAAATAATTGATTAGGAGCTTTTCAACACAATTATATTGCAAAACCGCAATTTCTGTACTTTTTACTCAGTTAAAATTCCAACGGGTCCATTGAAAGGCCCATTTAGACCTGCTCGTCCGAAACCTCTACAAAAAGGACCGCAAAAATGTTTTATTTAAATATTAGGAGTTTAAATAATTTATTAGTAGCTTTTCAACACAATTATATTGCAAAACCTCAATTTATATACTTTTTACTCATTTAAAATTCCAACGGGTCCATTGAAAGGCCCATTTCGACCCGCTCGTCCAAAAACTCTACAAAAAGGACTACAAAACAAGTTTTAATCAAATATTAGGAGTTCAAATAATTGATTAGGAGCTTTTCAACACAATTATAATGCAAAACCTCAATTTATGTACTTTTTACTCAGTTAAAATTCCAACGGGTCCATTGAAAGGCCCATTTAGACCTGCTCGTCCGAAACCTCTACAAAGAGGACTGCAAAAAAAGTTTTAATCAAATATTAGGAGTTCAAATAATTGATTAGGAGCTTTTCAACACAATTATATTGCAAAACCTCAATTTATGTACTTTTTACTTAGTTAAAATTCCAACAGGTCCATAGAAAGGCCCATTTCAACCCGCTCGTCCGAAACCTCTACAAAAAGGACTGTAAAACAAGTTTTAATCAAATTTTAGGAGTTCATGTAATTGATTAGGAGGTTTTCAACACAATTATATTGCAAAACCTCAATTTCTGTACTTTTTACTCAGTTAAAATTCCAACGGGTCCATTGAAAGGACCATTTTGACCCGCTCGTCCGAAACCTCTACGAAAAGGACCGCAAAACAAGTTTTAATCAAATTTTAGGAGTTCATGTAATTTATTAGAAGCTTTTCAACACAATTACATTGCAAAACGTCAATTTCTGTACTTTTTACTCGGTTAAAATTTCAATGGGTCCATTGAAAGGCCCATTTGGACCTGCTCGTGCGAAACCTCTACAAAAAGGACCACAAAAATGTTTTATTCAAATATTAGGAGTTCAAATAATTGATTAGGAGCTTTTCAACACAATTATATTGCAAAACCACAATTTATATACTTTTTATTCAGTTAAATTTCCAACGGGTCCATTGAAAGGCCCATTTAGACCAGCTCGACTGAAACCTCTACAAAAAGGACTGCAAAAATGTTTTATTCAAATATTAGGAGTTCAAATAATTTATTAGGAGCTTTTGAACACAATTATATTTCAAAACCTCAATTCCTGTACTTTTTATTCAGTTAAATTTCCAACAGGTCCATTGAAAGGCCCATTTAGACCAACTCGTTTGAAATCTCTACAAAAAGGACCGCAAAAATGTTTTATTCAAATAAGAGGAGTTCAAATAATTGATTAGGAGCTTTTCAACACAATTATATTGCAAAACCTCAATTTCTGTAGTTTTTACTCATTTAAAATTCCAACGGCTCCATTGAAAGGCCCATTTCGACCCGCTCGTCTGAAACCTCTACAAAAGGACTGCAAAACAAGTTTTAATCGAATTTTAGGAGTTCAAGTAATTGATTAGGAGCTTTTCAACCCAATTATATTGAAAAACCGCAGTTTCTTTTCTTTTTACTCAGTTAAAATTCCAACGGGTCCATTGAAATGCCCATTTCGACCCGCTCGTCCGAAACCTCTACAAAAAAGGACTGCAAAACAAGTTTTAATCAAATTTTAGGAGTTCATGTAATTGATTAGAAGCTTTTCAACACAATTACATTGCAAAACCTCAATTTCTGTACTTTTTACCTAGTTAAAATTCCAACGGGTCCATTGAAAGGCCCATTTAGACCTGCTCGTCCAAAATCTCTACAAAAAGGACCGCAAAAATGTTTTATTCAAATATTAGGAGTTCAAATAATTGATTCGGAGCTTTTAAACACAATTATATTGCAAAACCTCAATTTTATACTTTTTACTCAGATAAAATTCCAACGGGTCCATTGAAAGGCCCATTTAGACCTGCTCGTCCGAAACCTGTTCAAAAAGGACCACAAAATATTTTATTCAAATAAGAGGAGTTCAAATAATTGATTAGGAGCTTTTCAACACAATTATATTGTAAAACCTCAATTATGTACTTTTTACTCATTTAAAATTCCAGCGGGTCCATTGAAAGGCCCATTTCGACCCGCTCGTCCGAAACCTCTACAAAAAGGACTACAAAACAAGTTTTAATCAAATTTTAGGAGTTCATGTAATTGATTAGGAGCTTTTAAACACAATTATATTGCAAAACCTCAAATTTTCTGTACTTTTTACTCAGTTAAAATTCCAACGGGTCCATTGAAGGGCCCATTTCGACCCGCTCGTCCGAAACCTCTACAAAAAGGACCGGAAAACAAGTTTTTATCAAATTTTAGGAGTTCATTTAATTGATTAGAAGCTTTTCAACACAATTACATTGCAAAACCTCAATTTATGTACTTTTTACTCAGTTAAAATTCCAATGGGTCCATTGAAAGGCCCATTTAGACCTGCTCGTCCGAAAACTCTACAAAAAGGACCACAAAAATGTTGTATTCAAATATTAGGAGTTCAAATAATTGATTAGGAGCTTTTCAACACAATTATAATTCAAAACCTCAATTTCTGTACTTTTTACTCAGTTAAAATTCCAACGGATCCATTGAAAGGCCCATTTAGACCTGCTCGTCCGAAACCTCTACAAAAAGGACCGCAAAAATGTTTTATTCAAATAATAGGAGTTCAAATAATTTATTAGGAGCTTTTCAACAAAATTATATTGCAAAACCTGAATTTTTGTACTTTTTACTCATTTAAAATTCCAACGGGTCCATTGAAAGGCCCATTTCGACCCGCTCGTCTGAAACCTCTACAAAAAGGACTGCAAAACAAGTTTTTATCAAATATTAGGAGTTCAAATAATTGATTAGGAGCTTTTCAACACAATTATATTGCAAAACCTCAATTTCTGTACTTTTAATCAGTTAAAATTCCAACGGATCCATTGAAAGGCCTATTTAGACCTGCTCGTCCGAAACCTCTACAAAAAGGACCACAAAAATGTTCTATTCAAATATTAGGAGTTCAAATAATTGATTAGGAGCTTTTCAACACAATTATATTGCAAAACCTCAATTTCTGTACTTTTTACTCAGTTAAAATTCCAACGGGTCCATTGAAAGACCCATTTAGACCTGCTCGTCCGAAACCTCTACAAAAAGGACCGCAAAAATGTTTTATTCAAATATTAGGAGTTTAAATAATTGATTAGGAGCTTTTAAACACAAGTATATTGAAAAACTAAAATTTCTGTACTTTTTACTCAGTTAAAATTCCAACGGGTCCATTGAAAGCCCCATTTCAACACGCTCGTCCGAAACCTCTACAAAAAGGACTGCAAAACAAGTTTTAATCAAATAATAGGAGTTCAAATAATTGATTAGGAGCTTTTCAACACAATTATATTGCAAAACCTCAATTTCTGTACTTTTTACTCAGTTAAAATTCCAACGGGTCCATTGAAAGGCCTATTTCAACCCGTTCGTCCGAAACCTCTACAAAAAGGACTGCAAAATAAGTTTTAATCAAATTCTAGGAGTTCATGTAATTGATTAGAAGCTTTTCAACACAATTACATTGCAAAACCTCAATTTCTGTACTTTTTACTCAGTTAAAATTCCAACGGGTCTATTGAAAGGCCCATTTAGACCTGCTCGTCCGAAACCTCTACAAAAAGGACCGCAAAAATGTTTTATTCAAATATTAGGAGTTCAAATAATTGATTAGGAGCTTTTAAACACAATTATATTGCAAAACCTCAATTTTATACTTTTTACTCAGATAAAATTCCAACGGGTCCATTGAAACGCCCATTTAGACCTGCTCGTCCGAAACCTCTACAAAAAGGACCACAAAAATGTTTTATTCAAATAAGAGGAGTTCAAATAATTGATTAGGAGCTTTTCAACACAATTATATTACAAAACCTAAATTTTTTTTACTTTTTACTCATTTAAAATTCCAGCGGGTCCATTGAAAGGCCAATTTCGACCCGCTCGTCCGAAACCTCTACAAAAAGGACTGCAAAACAAATTTTAATCAAATTTTAGGAGTTCACGTAATTGATTAGGAGCTTTTCAACACAATTATATTGCAAAACCTCAATTTCTGTACTTTTTACTCAGTTAAAATTCCAACGGGTCCATCGAACGGCCCATTTCGACCCGCTCGTCCGAAACCTCTACAAAAAGGACTGCAAAACAAGTTTTAATCAAATTTTAGGAGTTCACGTAATTGATTAGGAGCTTTTCAACGCAATTATATTTCAAAACCTCAATTTTTGTACTTTTTACTCAGTTAAAATTCCAACGGGTACATTGAAAGGCCCATTTCGACTCGCTCGTCCGAAACCTCTACAAAAAGGATTGCAAAACAAGTTTTAATAAAATTCTAGGAGTTCATGTAATTGATTAGAAGCTTTTCAACACAATTACATTGCAAAACCTCAATTTCTGTACTTTTTACTCAGTTAAAATTCCAACGGTTCTATTGAAAAGCCCATTTAGACTTGCTCGTCCGAAACCTCTACAAAAAGGACCGCAAAAATGTTTTATTCAAATATTAGGAGTTTAAATAATTGATTAGGAGCTTTTAAACACAAGTATATTGAAAAACCACAATTTCTGTACTTTTTACTCATTTAAAATTCCAACGGGTCCATTGAAAGGCCCATTTCGACCCGCTCGTCCGAAACCTCTACAAAAAGGACTGCAAAACAAGTTTTAATCAAATTTTAGGAGTTCATGTAATTGATTAGGAGCTTTTCAACACAATTATATTGCAAAACCTCAATTTATGTATTTCTTACTCAGTTAAAATTCCAACGGGTCCATTGAAAGGCCCATTTCGACCCGCTCGTCCGAAACATATACAAAAAGGACCGCAAAACAAGTTTTAGTCAAATTCTAGGATTTCATGTAATTGATTAGGAGCTTTTCAACACAATTATATTGCAAAACCTAAATTTCTGTTCTTTTTACTCGGTTAAAATTCCAACGGGTCCATTGAAAGTCCCATTTAGACCTTCTCATCCGAAACCTCTACAAAAAGGACCGCAATAATGTTTTATTCAAATATTAGGAATTCAAATAATTGATTAGGAGCTTTTTAACACAATTATATTGCAAAACCACAATTTCTGTACTTTTTACTTAGTTAAAATTCCAACGGGTCCATTGAAAGGCCCATTTCGACCCGCTCGTCCAAAACCACTACAAAAAGGACCGCAAAATAAGTTTTAATCAAATATTAGGAGTTCAAATAATTGATTAGGAGCTTTTAAACACAATTATATTGAAAAACCGCAATTTCTGTACTTTTTACTCTTTTAAAATTCCAACGGGTCCATTGAAAGGCTCATTTCGACCCGCTCGTCCGAAACCTCTAAAAAAAGGACTGCAAAACAAGTTTTAATCAAATTTTAGGAGTTCATGTAATTGATTAGGATCTGTTCAACACAATTATATTGCAAAACCTCAATTTCTGTACTTTTTACTCAGTTAAAATTCCAACGGGTCTATTGAAAGGCCCATTTAGATCTTCTCGTCCGAAACCTCTACAAAAAGGACCGCAAAAATGTTTTATTCAAATATTAGGAGTTCATATAATTGATTAGGAGCTTTTAAACACAATTATATTGAAAAACCTCAATTTTATAATTTTTACACAGATAAAATTCCAACGGGTCCATTGAAAGGCCCAGTTAGACCTGCTCGTCAGAAACCTCTACGAAAAGGACCGTAAAAAGGTTTTATTCAAATATTAGGAGTTCAAATAATTGATTAGGAGCTTTTCAACACAATTATATTGCAAAACCTCAATTTCTGTACTTTTTACTCAGTTAAAGTTCCAACGGGTCCATTGAAAGGCCCATTTAGACCTGCTCGTCCGAAACCTCTACAAAAAGGACCGCAAAAATGTTTTATTCAAATATTAGGAGTTCAAATAATTGATTAGGAGCTTTTCAACACAATTATATTGCAATACCTCAATTTTTGTACTTTTTACTCATTTAAAATTCCAATGGGTCCATTGAAAGGCCCATTTCGACCCGCTCGTCCGAAACCTCCACAAAAGGACTGCAAAACAAGTTTTAATCAAATATTAGGAGTTAAAATAATTGATTAGGAGCTTTTCAACACAATTATATTGCAAAACCTCAATTTCTGTACTTTTTACCCAGTTAAAATTCCAACGGGTCCATCGAAAGGCCCATTTAGACATGCTCGTCCGAAACCTCTACAAAAAGAACCGCAAAAATGTTTTATTCAAATATTAGGCGTTCATATAATTGATTAGGAACTTTTCAACACAATAATATTGCAAACCCTCAATTTCTGTACTTTTTACTCAGTTAAAATTCCAACGGGTCCACTGAAAGGCCCATTTAGACCTGCTCGTACGAAACCTCTATAAAAAGGACCGCAAAAATGTTTTATTCAAATATTAGGAGTTCAAATAATTTATTAGGAGCTTTTCAACACAATTATATTGCAAAACCTCAATTTTTGTACTTTTTACTCATTTAAAATTCCAACGCGTCCATTGAAAGGCCCATTTAGACCTGCTCGTTCTAAAACCTCTACAAAAAGGACTGCAAAACAAGTTTTAATCAAATTTTAGGAGTTCATGTAATTGATCAGGAGCTTTTCAACACAATTATATTGCAAAACCTCAAATTTTCTGTACTTTTTACTCAGTTAAAATTCCAACGGGTTTATTGAAAGGCCCATTTCGACCCGCTCGTCCGAAACCTCTACAAAAAGGACCGCAAAACAAGTTTTAATCAAATTTTAGGATTTCATGTAATTGATTAGAAGCTTTTCAACACAATTACATTGCAAAACCTCAATTTATGTACTTTTTACTCAGTTAAAATTCCAATGGGTCCACTGAAAGGCCCATTTAGACCTGCTCGTCCAAAAACTCTAAACAAAGGACCACAAAAATGTTGTATTCAAATATTAGGAGTTCAAATAATTGATTATGAGCTTTTCAACACAATTATATTGCAAAACCAAAATTTCTGTACATTTACTCAGTTAAAATTCCACTGGATCCATTGAAAGGCCCATTTAGACCTGCTCGTCCGAAACCTCTACAAAAAGGACCGCAAAAATGTTTTATTCAAATATTAGGAGTTCAAATAATTTATTAGGAGCTTTTCAACACAATTATATTGCAAAACCTCAATATATGTACTTTTTACTCAGTTAAAATTCCAACGGGTCCATTGAAAGGCCCATTACGACCCGCTCGTCTGAAACCTCTACAAAAAGGACCACAAAACAAGTTTTAATCAAATTTTAGGAATTCATGTAATTGATTAGAAGCTTTTCAACACAATTACATTGCAAAACCTCAATTTCTGTACTTTTTACTAAGTTAAAATTCCAACGGGTCCATTGAAAGGCCCATTTAGACCTGCTCGTCCGAAAGCTCTACAAAAAGGACCGCAAAAATGTTTTATTCAAATATTAGGAGTTCAAATAATTGATTAGGAGCTTTTCAACACAATTATATTGCAAAACCTCAATTTCTGTACTTTTTACTCATTTAAAATTCCAACGGGTCCATTGAAAGCCCCATTTAGACATGCTCGTCATAAAACTTCTACAAAAAGGACTGCAAAACAAGTTTTAATCAAATCTTAGGAGTTCATGTAATTGATTAGGAGCTTTTCAACACAATTATATTGCAAAACCTCAAATTTTCTGTACTTTTTACTTAGTTAAAATTCCAACGGGTCCATTGAAAGGCCTATTTCGACCCGCTCGTCCGAAACCTCTACAAAAAGGACTGCAAAACTAGTTTTAATCAAATTTTAGGAGTTCATGTAATTGATTAGAAGCTTTTCAACACAATTACATTGCAAAACCTCAATTTATGTACTTTTTACTCAGTTAAAATTCCAATGGGTCCATTGAAAGGCCCATTTAGACCTGCTCGTCCAAAAACTCTACAAAAAGGACCACAAAAATATTGTATTCAAATATTAGGAGTTCAAATAATTGATTAGGAGCTTTTCAACACAATTATAATTCAAAACCTCAATTTCTGTACTTTTTACTCAGTTAAAATTCCAACGGATCCATTGAAAGGCCCATTTAGACCTGCTCGTCCGAAACCTCTACAAAAAGGACCGCAAAAATGTTTTATTCAAATATTAGGAGTTCAAATACTTCATTAGGAGCTTTTAAACACAATTATATTGCAAAACCTCAATTTTATACTTTTTACTCAGATAAAATTCCAACGGGTCCATTGAAACGCCCATTTAGACCTGCTCGTCCGAAACCTCTACAAAAAGGACCACAAAAATGTTTTATTCAAATAAGAGGAGTTCAAATAATTGATTAGGAGCTTTTCAACACAATTATATTGCAAAACCTAATTTTTTTTTTACTTTTTACTCATTTAAAATTCCAGCGGGTCCATTGAAAGGCCCATTTCGACCCGCTCGTCCGAAACCTCTACAAAAAGGACTGCAAAACAAATTTTAAACAAATTTTAAGAGTTCACGTAATTGATTAGGAGCTTTTCAACACAATTATATTGCAAAACCTCAATTTCTTTAATTTTTACTTAGTTAAAATTCCAACGGGTCCATTGAAAGGCCCATTTCGACCCGCTCGTCCAAATCCTCTACAAAAAGGACCGCAAAATAAGTTTTAATCAAATATTAGGAGTTCAAATAATTGATTTGGAGCTTTTCAACACAATTATATAGAAAAACCGCAATTTCTGTACTTTTTACTCTGTTAAAATTCCAACGGGTCCATTGAAAGGCTCATTTCGACCCGCTCGTCCGAAACCTCTACAAAAAGGACTGCAAAACAAGTTTTAATCAAATTTTAGGAGTTCATGTAATTGATTAGGATCTGTTCAACACAATTATATTGCAAAACCTCAATTTCTGTACTTTTTACTCAATTAAAATTCCAACGGGTCTATTGAAAGGCCCATTTAGATCTTCTCGTCCGAAACCTCTACAAAAAGGACCGCAAAAATGTTTTATTCAAATATTAGGAGTTCATATAATTGATTAGGAGCTTTTAAACACAATTATATTGAAAAACCTCAATTTTATAATTTTTACACAGATAAAATTCCAACGGGTCCATTGAAAGGCCCAATTAGACCTGCTCGTCAGAAATCTCTACGAAAAGGACCGTAAAAAGGTTTTATTCAAATATTAGGAGTTCAAATAATTGATTAGGAGCTTTTCAACACAATTATATTGCAAAACCTCAATTTCTGTACTTTTTACTCAGTTAAAATTCTAACGGGTCCATTGAAAGGCCCATTTAGACCTGCTCATCTGAAACCTCTACAAAAAGGACCGCAAAAATGTTTTATTCAAATATTAGGAGTTCAAATAATTGATTAGGAGCTTTTCAACACAATTATATTGCAATACCTCAATTTCTGTACTTTTTACTCATTTAAAATTCCAATGGGTCCATTGAAAGGCCCATTTCGACCCGCTCGTCTGAAACCTCTACCAAAAGGACTGCAAAACAAGTTTTAATCAAATATTAGGAGTTCAAATAATTGATTAGGAGCTTTTCAACACAATTAATTTGCAAAACCTCAATTTCTGTACTTTTTACTCAGTTAAAATTCCAACGGGTCCATTGAAAGGCCCATGTAGACATGCTCGTCCGAAACCTCTACAAAAAGAACCGCAAAAATGTTTTATTCAAATATTAGGAGTTCATATAATTGATTAGGAACTTTTCAACACAATAATATTGCAAACCCTCAATTTCTGTACTTTTTACTCAGTTAAAATTCCAACGGGTCCACTAAAAGGACCATTTAGACCTGCTCGTCCGAAACCTCTACAAAAAGGACCGCAAAAATGTTTTATTCAAATATTAGGAGTTCAAATAATTTATTAGGAGCTTTTCAAAACAATTATATTGCAAAACCTCAATTTTTGTACTTTTTACTCATTTAAAATTCCAACGCGTCCATTGAAAGGCCCATTTAGAACTGCTCGTTCTAAAACCTCTACAAAAAGGACTGCAAAACAAGTTTTAATCAAATTTTAGGAGTTCATGTAATTGATTAGGAGCTTTTCAACACAATTATATTGCAAAACCTCAAATTTTCTGTACTTTTTACTCAGTTAAAATTCCAACGGGTCCATTGAAAGGCCCATTTCGACCCGCTCGTCCGAAACCTCTACAAAAAGGACCGCAAAAAAAGTTTTAATCAAAATTTAGGAGTTCATGTAATTGATTAGAAGCTTTTCAACACAATTACATTGCAAAACCTCAATTTATGTAGTTTTTACTCAGTTAAAATTCCAATGGGTCCACTGAAAGGCCCATTTAGACCTGCTCGTCCAAAAACTCTACAAAAAGGACCACAAAAATGTTGTATTCAAATATTAGGAGTTCAAATAATTGATTATGATCTTTTCAACACAATTATATTGCAAAACCTCAATTTCTATACTTTTTTCTCAGTTAAAATTCCAACGGATCCATTGAAAGGCCCAATTAGACCTGCTCGTCCGAAACCTCTACGAAAAGGACCGCAAAAATGTTTTATTCAAATATTAGGAGTTCAAATAATTGATTAGGAGCTTTTCAACACAATTATATTGCAAAACCTAATTTTTTTTTTTACTTTTTACTCATTTAAAATTCCAGCGGGTCCATTGAAAGGCCCATTTCGACCCGCTCGTCCGAAACCTCTACAAAAAGGACTACAAAACAAATTTTAATCAAATTTTAGGAGTTCACGTAATTGATTAGGAGCTTTTCAACACAATTATATTGCAAAACCTCAATTTCTGTACTTTTTACTCAGTTAAAATTCCAACGGGTCCATCGAACGGCCCATTTCGACCCGCTCGTCCGAATCCTCTACAAAAAGGACTACAAAACAAGTTTTAATCAAATTTTAGGAGTTCATGTAATTGATTAGGAGCTTTTCAACACAATTATATTGCAAAACCACAATTTCTGTACTTTTTACTTAGTTAAAATTCCAACGGATCCATTGAAAGGCCCATTTCGACCCGCTCGTCCAAAACCTCTACAAAAAGGAGCGCAAAATAAGTTTTAATCAAATATTAGGAGTTCAAATAATTAATTAGGAGCTTTTCAACACAATTATATTGCAAATCCACTATTTCTGTACTTTTTACTTAGTTAAAATTCCAACGGGTCCATTGAAAGGCCCATTTCGACCCGCTCGTCCAAAACCTCTACAAAAAGGACCGCAAAATAAGTTTTAATCAAATATTGGGAGTTCAAATAATTGATTAGGAGCTTTTCAACACAATTATATTGAAAAACCGCAATTTATGTACTTTTTACTCTGTTAAAATTCCAACGGGTCCATTGAAAGGCTCATTTCGACCCGCTCGTCCGAAACCTCTACAAAAAGGACTGCAAAACAAGTTTTAATCAAATTTTAGGAGTTCATGTAATTGATTAGGATCTGTTCAACATAATTATATTGTGAAACCTCAATTTCTGTACTTTTTACTCAGTTAAAATTCCAACGGGTCTATTGAAAGGCCCATTTAGATCTTCTCGTCCGAAACCTCTACAAAAAAGACCGCAAAAATGTTTTATTCAAATATTAGGAGTTCAAATAATTTATTAGGAGCTTTTCAACACAATTATATTGCAAAACCTTAATTTTTGTACTTTTTACTCATTTAAAATTCCAACGCGTCCATTGAAAGGCCCATTTAGACCTGCTCGTTCTAAAACCTCTACAAAAAGGACTGCAAAACAAGTTTTAATCAAATTTTAGGAGTTCATGTAATTGATTAGGAGCTTTTCAACACAATTATATTGCAAAACCTCAAATTTTCTTACTTTTTACTCAGTTAAAATTCCAACGTGTCCACTGAAAGGCTCATTTAGACCTGCTCGTCCGAAACATCTACAAAAAGGACCGCAAAAATGTTTTATTCAAATATTAGGAGTTCAAATAATTGATTAGGAGCTTTTCAACACAATTATATTGCAAAACCTCAATTTTTGTACTTTTTACTCAGTTAAAATTCCAACGGGTCCATTGAAAGGCCCATTTAGACCTGCTCATCTGAAACCTCTACAAAAAGGACCGCAAAAATGTTTTATTCAAATATTAGGAGTTCAAATAATTGATTAGGAGCTTTTCAACACAATTATATTGCAATACCTCAATTTCTGTACTTTTTACTCATTTAAAATTCCAATGGGTCCATTGAAAGGCCCATTTCGACCCGCTCGTCCGAAACCTCTACAAAAAGGACTGCAAAACAAGTTTTAATCAAATATTAGGAGTTCAAATAATTGATTAGGAGCTTTTCAACACAATTATATTGCAAAACCTCAATTTCTGTACTTTTTATTCAGTTAAAATTCCAACGGGTCCATTGAAAGGCCCATTTAGACATGCTCGTCCGAAACCTCTACAAAAAGAACCACAAAAATGTTTTATTCAAATATTAGGAGTTCATATAATTGATTAGGAACTTTTCAACACAATAATATTGCAAACCCTCAATTTCTGTACTTTATACTCAGTTAAAATTCCAATGTGTCCACTGAAAGGCCCATTTAGACCTGCTCGTCCGAAACATCTACAAAAAGGACCGCAAAAATGTTTTATTCAAATATTAGGAGTTCAAATAATTTATTAGGAGCTTTTCAACACAATTATATTGCAAAACCTTAATTTTTGTACTTTTTACTCATTTAAAATTCCAACGCGTCCATTGAAAGGCCCATTTAGACCTGCTCGTTCTAAAACCTCTACAAAAAGGACTGCAAAACAAGTTTTAATCAAATTTTAGGAGTTCATGTAATTGATTAGGAGCTTTTCAACACAATTATATTGCAAAACCTCAAATTTTCTGTACTTTTTACTCAGTTAAAATTCCAACGTGTCCACTGAAAGGCCCATTTAGACCTGCTCGTCCGAAACATCTACAAAAAGGACCGCAAAAATGTTGTATTCAAATATTAGGAGTTCAAATAATTGATTAGGAGCTTTTAAACACAATTATATTGCAAAACCTCAATATCTGTACTTTTTACTCAGTTAAAATTCCAGCGGGTCCATTGAAAGGCCCATTTCGACCTGCTCGTCCGAAACCTCTACAAAAAGGACCGCAAAAATGTTTTATTCAAATTTTAGGATTTCATGTAATTGATTAGAAGCTTTTCAACACAATTACATTGCAAAACCTCAATTTCTGTACTTTTTACTCAGTTAAAATTCCAACGGGTCCATTGAAAGGCCCATTTAGACCTGCTCGTCCGAAACCTCTACAAAAAGGACCGCAAAAATGTTTTATTCAAATATTAGGAGTTTAAATAATTGATTAGGAGCTTTTAAACACAATTATATTTCTGTAATTTTTACTCAGTTAAAATTCCAACGGGTCCATTGAAAGGCCCATTTCGACACGCTCGTCCGAAACCTCTACAAAAAGGACTGCAAAACAAGTTTTAATCAAATAATAGGAGTTCAAATAATTGATTAGGAGCTTTTCAACACAATTATATTGCAAAACCTCAATTTCTATACTTTTTACTCAGTTAAAATTCCAACGGGTCCATTGAAAGGCCTATTTCAACCCGTTCGTCCGAAACCTCTACAAAAAGGACTGCAAAACAAGTTTTAATCATATTTTAGGAGTTCATGTAATTGATTAGAAGCTTTTCAACACAATTACATTGCAAAACCTCAATTTCTGTACTTTTTACTCAATTAAAATTCCAAGGGGTCTATTAAAAGGCCCATTTAGACATGCTCGTCCGAAACCTCTACAAAAAGGACCGCAAAAATGTTTTATTCAAATATTAGGAGTTCAAATAATTGATTAGGATCTTTTAAACACAATTATATTGCAAAACCACAATTTCTGTAATTTTTACTCAGTTAAAATTCCAACGGGTCCATTGAAAGGCCCATTTCGACACGCTCGTCCGAAACCTCTACAAAAAGGACCACAAAAATGTTTTATTCAAATATTAGGAGTTCAAATAATTGATTAGGAGCTTTTCAACACAATTATATTGCAAAACCTCAATTTCTGTACTTTTTACTCAGTTAAAATTCCAACGGGTCCATTGAAAGGCCCATTTAGACCTGCTCGTCCGAAACCTCTACAAAAAGGACCGCAAAAATGTTTTATTCAAATATTAGGAGTTTAAATAATTGATTAGGAGCTTTTAAACACAATTATATTGAAAACCACAATTTCTGTAATTTTTACTCAGTTAAAATTCCAACGGGTCCATTGAAAGGCCCATTTCGACACGCTCGTCCGAAACCTCTACAAAAAGGACTGCAAAACAAGTTTTAATCAAATAATAGGAGTTCAAATAATTGATTAGGAGCTTTTCAACACAATTATATTGCAAAACCTCAATTTCTATACTTTTTACTCAGTTAAAATTCCAACGGGTCCATTGAAAGGCCTATTTCAACCCGTTCGTCCGAAACCTCTACAAAAAGGACTGCAAAACAAGTTTTAATCATATTTTAGGAGTTCATGTAATTGATTAGAAGCTTTTCAACACAATTACATTGCAAAACCTCAATTTCTGTACTTTTTACTCAATTAAAATTCCAAGGGGTCTATTAAAAGGCCCATTTAGACATGCTCGTCCGAAACCTCTACAAAAAGGACCGCAAAAATGTTTTATTCAAATATTAGGAGTTCAAATAATTGATTAGGATCTTTTAAACACAATTATATTACAAAACCACAATTTCTGTAATTTTTACTCAGTTAAAATTCCAACGGGTCCATTGAAAGGCCCATTTCGACACGCTCGTCCGAAACCTCTACAAAAAGGACTGCAAAACAAGTTTTAATCAAATAATAGGAGTTCAAATAATTGATTAGGAGCTTTTCAACACAATTATATTGCAAAACCTCAATTTCTATACTTTTTACTCAGTTAAAATTCCAACGGGTCCATTGAAAGGCCTATTTCAACCCGTTCGTCCGAAACCTCTACAAAAAGGACTGCAAAACAAGTTTTAATCATATTTTAGGAGTTCATGTAATTGATTAGAAGCTTTTCAACACAATTACATTGCAAAACCTCAATTTCTGTACTTTTTACTCAATTAAAATTCCAAGGGGTCTATTAAAAGGCCCATTTAGACATGCTCGTCCGAAACCTCTACAAAAAGGACCACAAAAATGTTTTATTCAAATAAGAGGAGTTCAAATAATTTATTAGGAGCTTTTCAACACAATTATATTGCAAAACCTAAATTTTTTTTACTTTTTACTCATTTAAAATTCCAGCGGGTCCATTGAAAGGCCCATTTCGACCCGCTCGTCCGAAACCTCTACAAAAAGGACTGCAAAACAAGTTTTAATCAAATGTTAGGAGTTCACGTAATTGATTAGGAGCTTTTCAACAAAATTATATTGCAAAACCTCAATTTCTGTACTTTTAATCAGTTAAAATTCCAACGGATCCATTGAAAGTCCTATTTAGACCTGCTCGTCCGAAACCTCTACAAAAAGGACCACAAAAATGTTTTATTCAAATATTAGGAGTTCAAATAATTGATTAGGAGCTTTTCAACACAATTATATTGCAAACCCTCAATTTCTGTACTTTATACTCAGTTAAAATTCCAATGTGTCCACTGAAAGGCCCATTTAGACCTGCTCGTCCGAAACATCTACAAAAAGGACCGCAAAAATGTTTTATTCAAATATTAGGAGTTCAAATAATTTATTAGGAGCTTTTCAACACAATTATATTGCAAAACCTCAATTTCTGTACTTTTTATTCAGTTAAAATTCCAACGGGTCCATTGAAAGTCCCATTTAGACATGCTCGTCCGAAACCTCTACAAAAAGAACCACAAAAATGTTTTATTCAAATATTAGGAGTTCATATAATTGATTAGGAACTTTTCAACACAATAATATTGCAAACCCTCAATTTCTGTACTTTATACTCAGTTAAAATTCCAATGTGTCCACTGAAAGGCCCATTTCGACCCGCTCGTCCGAAACCTCTACAAAAAGGACTGCAAAACAAGTTTTAATCAAATATTAGGAGTTCAAATAATTGATTAGGAGCTTTTCAACACAATTATATTGCAAAACCTCAATTTCTGTACTTTTTACTCATTTAAAATTCCAATGGGTCAATGGAAAGGCCCATTTCGACCCGCTCGTCTGAAACCTCTACAAAAAGGACTGCAAAACAAGTTTTAATCAAATATTAGGAGTTCAAATAATTGATTAGGAGCTTTTAAACACAATTATATTGAAAAACCTCAATTTCTGTACTTTTTACTCAGTTAAAATTCCAACGGGTCCATTGAAAGGCCCATTTAGACATGCTCGTCCGAAACCTCTACAAAAAGGACCGCAAAAATGTTTTATTCAAATATTAGGAGTTCATATAATTGATTAGGAACTTTCCAACACAATAATATTGCAAACCCTCAATTTCTGTACTTTTTACTCAGTTAAAATTCCAACGGGTCCATTGAAAGGCCCATTTCGACCCGCTCGTCCGAAAACTCTACAAAAAGGACCACAAAAATGTTGTATTCAAATATTAGGAGTTCAAATAATTGATTAGGAGCTTTTCAACACAATTATATTGCAAAACCTCAGTTTCTGTACTTTTTACTTAGTTAAAATTCCAACGGATCCATTGAAAGGCCCATTTAGACCTGCTCGTCCGAAACCTCTACAAAAAGGACCGCAAAAATGTTTTATTCAAATATTAGGAGTTCAAATAATTGATTAGGAGCTTTTCAACACAATTATATTGCAAAACCTCAATATCTGTACTTTTTACTCAGTTAAAATTCCAGCGGGTCCATTGAAAGGCCCATTACGACCCGCTCGTCTGAAACCTCTACAAAAAGGACCGCAAAAATGTTTTATTCAAATATTAGGAGTTCAAATAATTGATTAGGAGATTTTCAACACAATTATATTGCAAAACCTCAATTTCTGTACTTTTTACTCAGTTAAAATTCCAACAGGTCCATTGAAAGGCCCATTTAGACCTGCTCGTTCGAAACCTCTACAAAAAGAACCGCAAAAATGTTTTATTCAAATATTAGGAGTTCAAATAATTGATTAGGAGCTTTTCAACATAATTTTATTGCAAAACATCAATTTCTGTACTTTTTACTCATTTAAAATTCCAACGGGTCCATTGAAAGGCCCATTTATACCTGCTCGTCCGAAACCTCTACAAAAAGGATCACAAAAATGTTTTATTCAAATGTTAGGAGCTCAAATAATTGATTAGTAGCATTTCAACACAATTATATTGCAAAACTTCAATTTCTGTACTTTTTACTCATTTAAAATTCCAACGGGTCCATTGAAAGGCCCATTTCGACCCGCTCGTCCGAAACCTCTACAAAAAGGACTGCAAAACAAGTTTTAATCAAATTTTAGGAGTTCATGTAATTGATTAAGAGCTTTTCAACACAATTATATTGCAAAACCTCAATTTTTGAACTTTTTACTCAGTTAAAATTCCAACGGGTCCATTGAAAGCCCCATTTCGACCCGCTCGTCCGAAACCTCTACAAAAAGGACTGCAAAACAAGTTTTAATCAAATTTTAGGAGTTCATGTAATTGATTAAGAGCTTTTCAACACAATTATATTGCAAAACCTGAATTTCTGTACTTTTTACTCAGTTAAAATTCCAACGGGTTCAATGAAAGGCCCATTTAGACCTGCTCGTCCGAAACCTCTACAAAAAGGACTGCAAAACAAGTTTTAATCAAATATTAGGAGTTCAAATAATTGATGAGGAGCTTTTCAACACAATTATATTGCAAAACCTCAATTTCTGTATTTTTTACTGATTTAAAATTCTAACGGGTCCATTGAAAGGCCCATTTCGACCCGCTCGTTCGGAATCTCTACAAAAAGGACTGCAAAACAAGTTTTAATCAAATTTTAGGAGTTCATGTAATTTATTAGGAGCTTTTCAATACAATTATATTGCAAAACCTCAATTTCTGTACTTTTTACTCAGTTAAAATTCCAACGGGTCCATTGTAAGGCCCATTTCGACCCGCTCGTCCGAAACCTCTACAAAAAGGACTGCAAAACGAGTTTTAATCAAATTTTAGGAGTTCATGTAATTGATTAGGAGCTTTTCAACACAATTATATTGCAAAACCTCAATTTCTGTACTTTTTACTCAGTTAAAATTCCAACGGGTCCATTGAAAGGCCTATTTAGACCTGCTCGTCTGAAACCTCTACAAAAAGGACCGCAAAAATGTTTTATTCAAATATTAGGAATTCAAATAATTGATTAGGAGCTTTTCAACAGAATTATATTGCAAAACCTCAATTTCTGTACTTTTTACTCATTTAAAATTCCAACGGGTCCATTGAAAGGCCCATTTCGACCCGCTCGTCTGAAACCTCTACAAAAAGGACTGCAAAACAAGTTTTAATCAAATTTTAGGAGTTCATGTAATTGATTAGGAGCTTTTCAACATAATTATATTGCAAAACCTGAATTTCTGTACTTTTTACTTAGTTAAAATTCCAACGGGTCCATTGAAAGGCCCATTTAGACCTGCTCGTCCGAAACCTCTACAAAAAGGACCGCAAAAATGTTTTATTCAAATATTAGGAGTTCAAATAATTGATTAGGAGATTTTCAACACAATTATATTGCAAAACCTCAATTTATGTACTTTTTACTCATTTAAAATTCCAACGAGTCCATTGAAAGGCCCATTTCGACCCGCTCGTCCGAAACCTCTACAAAAAGGACTGCAAAACAACTTTTAATCAAATTTTAGGAGTTCATGTAATTGATTAGGAGCTTTTCAACACAATTATATTGCAAAACCTCAATTTTTGTACTTTTTACTCAATTAAAATTCCAACGGGTCCATTGAAAGGCCCATTTAGACCTGCTCGTCCGAAACCTCTACAAAAAGGACCGCAAAAATGTTTTATTCAAATATTAGGAGTTCAAATAATTGATTAGGAGCTTTTGAACACAATTATATTTCAAAACCTCAATTTCTGTACTTTTTACTCATTTAAAATTCCAACGGGTAACGGTACTAACGGGTAACGGGTGGTACGGGAATGAAAATTCTCTCTGAACTCTCTCATTTCCTCTCTTTGCTTTTTCTCTCTTTCTCTCTCCTCCTAATCCTTAGCCACCGTCTCTTCCACCCCTTTTTTGTCCTTCCACCCTTCCAACCACCATCCATCCACCACACTATCCTCTCCGATTCACCATCATGCAACCAATCTTATTAGCTTCATGCTTCATTCAGGGCAGAATCAACAAAGGTAAGTACATCTTCTCCCTTTGGTTTCTAATTTTACTGATTTTTTACACTTTTAGTTTATCAATTCCCACCCTCGGTGGGTTTTCCTGAATATGTTATTGGAACAATCTTTGGATCTTTTATTTTGTTCCCATTCCTTATGTCATTGGCTCATTTTGGCATTGGTTCAAGCCACTGTTGGGCCTTGCATTATTCATAATCTCCCCCGCTGCAACGGGATTATCCTAGCCTTCAAGGCCTTGTATTCAATCTTTCTATTCTTATGAATGGAAACGCTCCTGGCCCCCTGGGCCTTGTACACTGCTCGACTTCTTCACACGAATGAAGTCAATTGGTGGCTTCTGGAGCCCTCGTTGCTGGTTTCCAGGCATGGGAATCACGTAACAAGAGTATGGACTCTTTTACTGCATGCATGGCCCATGCAGATCGCATTCCCGGTGGTTGTTGCATCATATGTGCCTCCCTGGAATTGTATTGTTCTTTTGAGACAGTGGCTACTTCTGGAAACGGTGAACGTCGTCCTCCGGCCGCCACTACTCGTCGGAACAGTTAAGTCGATGATTCAATCCTAGAATAATAGGGATAATCCGAATATCATGACCTTCCTATTTTCATGGGAATTGGATAACTTTAATTTAAAATTTAAATTTTTGCTAGGACTTTTACCTAGCCTCAAACACTATTTACCAGACTATACATTCCTACAAGCTAGGAAGTTTGCTGGATTCGAAATTCTCGGCCTCCCCTTGTGGATTATCTCTAATCCAATAAAGTTTAAACTTTTGAATTTTGAATCATATCCTTGGATTTAGTTCAAAATTTTATATTGGTTACATTCCTAAAAGCTAGGAAGTTTACTGGATTCGAAATTCTCTGCATCCCCTGGTGGATTATCTCCAATCCAATAGAGTCTAAACCTTTGAATTTTGAATCGATATCCTTGGATTTAATTCAAAATTTTATAGTGGTTTATCTCAACTTAACGTCTAGTAAGGATAATTATTGGACATACCCCCTCTACCTTCCTTACTGGTTTTTCACTCTTGCAATTTACTGCCTACAATCTTTCCTTTCCAGTTTTTCACAACCCTACTCGCCACCAATGGCCTCTTCTGATTCCTTCTTGGAGCACTTTGACAACCTACAGTTCACTGTAGAGGAGCAGACTGTGGTTTATGCTCCTAAGGCTTCGAAGGCAATACCTTTGGAGGATCAAAGATGCTCGCTTCTATGGAAGCTCTTCCCCACGACTAAACCAGATGATACTGCCCTGGTGAAGGTCTTCACGACAGTGTGGAAGGACGATAAACTCATCTCCACTACGATTCTAGGTTCAAGTTACTTTCTTTTCAAATTTGAATCTGCTGTACGGGTTAAGGACATCCTCAAACGAGGTCCATGGACCTTCAAGCGTGATTGGCTAGCCCTAACTCCCATTCAACCTCAGCTGACGCTGGAGGAATATAAGTTTACGCACATGAGGATATGGGTTCGTATCCTGCGTGTGCCTCTAGCGATGATGATAGGCGACACAATGGCCCATGCATCCGGACGTGCCCTAGGCAGTGGCCTAGGGACAGTGATAAGCACCGACACGCGTAAGGACGATGAAGGGAACCGGGTGCAGTTCTTGCGGGTTGGAGTGCTTGTTGATGTTACCCAGCCTCTCTGGCGTGGAGTAGCACTAGCAGATGAAGAGAATCCGGATAAGCCAAAGATGCTTCTGGTGAGATATGAAAAACTTCCTACCTTTTGTCACAGTTGTGGGATGCTTTCCCACCTTCGTGCTACATGTGCTGCCTTTAAGGACAAGCCAAGTGAGGGGCTGCCATACAGTGATTGGCTTCGTGCACCTGCCCCTAGACCAAAGCTCAAAACCAATGTAAGAGGCCGGGTCCGCTATTTTGAACCAGCCTCCTCTTCCCGTCCCCATGAGCACTCCACATGTTACTCATGTTTTTTTTTACGATTATTTCAGTATATATAAATAGAACGTAGGGTTGGTTTATAAGTATAAATCATATTTTGCCTTCTACTTACATGTTCATACCTTTTCCCTTGTTACTTTTTCAGCAAACAATGGAAAGGAAAAGGCTGCCACCCCGGTGGTTACCCCGGAAAAGGAAACACCTTCTGTGCAACCGGACGGTGTTAATATGAACTTGGAGGAGGATGACCTGCTGGGGGAGGAGCTTGCCACCCCGCCTGCTGATGCAGCAGTGCCTCTGCCAGTCGAAGGGCCGAAGTTAGCCCTTGCTGTTAAGGGTGCTGAAGTTGATGGCCACCTTGAGCCATTGGACATTGCACCGCTGGATATGATTCCTGCGGATTAGGAGTCCGTGGTTAACGGCTCGAAGGATGCTGATGCGGATGATGATCATGCAATGCAGCCATATACATCCGACACCCCGCCGGAAAAAAGATTCATCCTCATCGATGAAGACGATATCCCAGTGCCCACCGTTGATGATACGGCCACAGGAGAAAGTACTAACAAAGGCAAGGGACCGGTGGACAAGGGCAAGGAACCGGTTAACCCGGAGTTTGAGGTGTGGTTGGCTGCCACGACGGATAAAGGGAAGGATGTAGCTGTCCCTAAAAAGACCAAGCGCACTTCACCTATCGTTACTGGAGGTATCGCCAAACGGCTACGTACATCGTCTTCGGTAGCGGGGAAAGCCGGAAAACAGTTAGAGAAAATTCCAAAGAAAGCTGGGATGAGCAGCAAAAACTCTTCGGCGGTGGTTGACGGTCAACCCCGCCGAGAGAAATGAGGGCCATATGCTAGAACTGTCGAGGACTTGGTATGCCCTCGACAGTTCACGAACTTCGTTCTATTATTTTTCGTTTATGTCTAGATTTTATTTTTTTATCAGAAAATCGTTTAAGTTCCGCTAAGTTTGATTCTCTTAAACATTCCCTTGATATGGAGGGCTTTTTTGCTGTGCATAGCAGCTCTTTATGCTCAGGTTTATACCTGCTTTATAATAAAAATATTACTTTGGATTTTCTCTCGTCTTCGACGAGATATATTGATGTTATCGTGAATGGTTTGGAATGTCGTTTTAGATTTACTGGCATTTACGGTTACGCGGCTACGAAAATGAAAACACGCACATGGGAACTCATTGACTCCCTTAAAACGAATTCATCTCTTCCGTAGCTCATCGGAGGTGACCTAAATGATATACTAGATGACTCGGAAAAACAAGGTGGTAATCGCAGACCTTGTTCACAAATCCTTAACTTTCGTGACTGTCTCACCCGCAATAACTTGTTCGACTGTAAGCCCAAAACGGGTTGGTTCACTTAGACCCGCACTGGGCCTAATGTCAACCCAGACTACGAAAGACTTGATCGATTTTTTGCTTGTTCTCAGTGGTTACATGAATTCCCCAATTTCACACATTTCCATTCATTTTCCCTTGAATCGGACCATAGTATAATTATAATGGACACAGACAATATTAACACATCGCACCATTATTCTGCGCCGTCCATGGACCATTCCGGTTTGAGGCTTGTTGGGCCCATGACCCATCGGGCATTCAAATCTGTCGGCAAACTTGGGCCTCTACGTCTGGGTCCCTGTTGGATAAGATATCAGCTTTGGGCCACAATCTCCAAGAGTGGCAATGTGCTCAACGTAAGCACTCTACCCTTCGCATGCAAGCGCTGCAACGTACAATAAACGCTCTCCTGCGTCGTCGCCATCTTTCCCGAAAAGCCCTTTCTATGCTTCACAGCGCAAAATCAAAACTCCGGAAGTTGGCAGCAGCTAGAGAGGCATACTGGGCTCAATGCTCTCGCATCTCTTGGTTAACCAATGGTGACAAGAACACCAACTATTTCCATGCGAGGGCCACAAAGAGACGTAGGAAAAACGCAATACGTGGGCTAATGGATGCGAACGGTGTCAGGCAGACTTCCACTGCCGACACGCTACGAATTGCGTCTTCCTACTTTCAGGATATTTTTTCATCATCTTGTCCGGTGTCTTCACCGGAGTTGATGAACAATATTCACCCCACTGTTACCTCGGATATGAATGATACTCTATTGCGGCCCTTCACTATAGAGGAAATCTCCGCCGCCTTTCTGGATATCAATCCTAAAAAGGCGCCAGGAATTGATGGCTTTCCTAGTAGCTTTTACCGTCAACATTGGGATATGATAGGTCTGGAATTCTTATCCCTTTGCATGGACCTTCTACAGGGAAAGGTCGATATGGCATCAGTTAATCGGTCAGTCATTGTGCTTATTCCTAAGACTTCTGACCCTACTACCATGAAGCACTTTCGACCAATCAGCTTATGCACTGTCATCTACAAGACAGTTTCTAAGGTCCTCGTCAATCGCCTTAAATCTACTTTGTCCTCTTGTATCAGTGCTTCTCAGGCCGCGTTCATTAGCGGCCGCAATATCACGGACAACATTCTCATTGCGCACGAATTGGTGCACACCCTTCACTCTAGTGGGACATTGTCTTCGCAAGGGGCTGCTGTCAAGCTAGATATGGAGAAGGCCTTCGACAGGGTCGAATGGTCCTTCTTGAGGGATGGTAGCTACGTATGGGGTTTGCCCGGGAGTGGGTAAACCTCATCCTACGGTGTGTCTCTTTGGTCTCCTTTTCGGTCCGAGTCAATGGTACCCTATCCGAGGAATTCTTTCCCACCAGGGGTATCCGTCAGGGTGACCCTTTGTCCCCATTCCTTTTCCTCATTTGCTCCCAGGGTCTCTCTGTGGCTCTGGAAACGGAGCAAAGGGAAGGACGATTATCGGGCCTAAGTGCCAGTCGCCATGAGCCCCGTGTTACTCATCTGCTCTTCGCTGATGACAGCATGGTGTTCCTACGTAATGAGCCGGAGGAGGTTGCTCGACTACGATACGTCTTATCTCTTTATGCCTCTTCCTCGGGACAAACGGTCAACTTTGATAAGTCTACTGCCTTTTGCAGTCAAAAGTGTTCTACCGCCTTTCTCCATGCTATGCGTTCGACACTGGGTGTACGCTTAGTTGATGACCCGGGCATATATTTGGGGGTGCCACTTTTAATTAAGAGGAATAGGACTGCCTCATTAGGTTTCATGCGGGATAAAGTCCAGTCCCGGATGAGTAAATGGGATAGCAGCTTCCTTTCCTATAGTGGGAGAGAGATTCTCATTAAGTCGGTTGTGCAAGCGATGCCACAATACGTAATGTCATGTTACATATTACCACAAAACATCATTGATGACATTACTATGTCTATTCGACGCTATTGGTGGTCTGGGCGCAGTAATAAGCGAGGCTGGCCACTTTTGTCGTGGGACTCTCTATGCACACCTAAAACTGTGGGGGTCTAGGTTTCCTCGATGTGCGCACCTTTAATATCGCTCTCTTAGGAAAGCAGATTTGGCATCTGATATCCCACCCGGATTCTCTCTTGGCGAGAGTCATTCGCGCGAAATATTACCCTCCGGGAGACCTGTTGAATGCAACTGCGGATAAACGGGCATCTTTTGCCTGGAAAGGGATAAACCAAGTGATTCAATCCCTTGGGCCCGGTTATTTTTGGCGGCCATGGGTTAAGAGTTCGATACGCATTCTTAGCGATACCTGGGGCGGGGATAAACTGATTACCCTGTTTGGGGAATATATGGACAACGATGAGTTACCGATGCGATGTCGGGAATACATGACACGCGACTCTGCATCTTGGGATGCAACCAAACTTCGCAGGGACTTTGACAAGGATGATGTCGAATGCATCCTTCGGGTTCCAATTTATCGCAATAAGTCGGACACTCTTGTCTGGGGCCAGCATGATTCTGGCAGCTATACTGTTCGATCGGGTTATTTCTTTCTACATCAGCCCACGCGGCCAGTGGCACGACCTAACCGACTCTGGAAAATCATTTCCAAAGCTCCGACTCTACCTAAGATTCATTCCTTTAGCTGGCGTGCAGGCCGAGATGCATTGCCCACTGGGGACAAATTACGGGCCATACATCACACGGGTGGTCAATGCCCCTTTTTTCCAGCAGTGATGGAATCAGCCCTTCATGCCCTTCGCGATTGCCCAGGAGCAAAGGACGTCCTCCGCCTAGTTGGGCTTCCTTCGGGCATCTATGCTAGCTCTTCCAATTCAGTGGCAGATTGGTTATCTGAGGGCACTAACCGCTTGGATAGTACAGGGTTTGCTCTGCTCCTAACAGCGATATGGAATGTTTGGAACCGTCGGAATGACTGGGGTCCATTCGCAGAGACTTCAGCCAACTTGGCTCACGGCCATGAACGCTACAGGTCTTCTACAGGAATATGCCACCGCAAACGCTCTCCCCGCCGTGTCAGCAGCGGTACCAGCCGCCGCCCCACCGCGTTGGACGCCACCAAGACCGGAGAGTATAAAGATTAATGTCGATGGAGCCTTCCACCCTGGGTCCGGTTCTGCAGCCATTGGGGTAATTGCTCGGGATGCTCAAGGTTCGATTGTTTGAGGATGTGCCGTCCATGAAGCAGGTTATCATGATGCCACTGTTGAGTGTGTAAAAGTTCTATTATTTACACCCTTTTTAACCCATATTTCTGCTGCATTCAAGCATCATTTCATTGCATTTAGGTTAGTTTATAGCAAAACATCACAAATATATTAAAGGCACAGATTCTACTAATAAATGGCTGATTTTGCAGGTTGCTGCCATAGAAGACGGAGAAGGCGGGCGCAGGGCAGAGAAGCAGAAGAGCTGAACTGGACAAGCAGACAAAGAGGACGATGCTGCCATGGTGCTGCCGTGACAGCAGTTTTGTGGAGAGAAAAAGCAAAGTGGACCTCGATAGATAGAGAAAATTCTGCTCGTCTGTCGTGTGAAAACCATATATTTTTCCAAGCCCCGGAGCAAAAGATATGTCAAGCCCAAAGTTCAAGGAGAGTAAATCCCAAGAAACAAGGAGGACGGCTGGAAAGTAGATTCCTTGAAGATTTAGTCTTTATTAGAATCATACTTTTAATTAAAGTTGTAATCCTTGTTAACTTAGAATACTTGAGCCCAAAGCTTATATAAGGGCATATATTTTAACCTAGGGCATAACACATATCCCATAGCCGATTTCCCCATAAACCGACAACCAAAAACCCTCCGCCATTTACCCGCCGTCGACATGTTCTAAATTCCCCCTAGGGCCACGGGTTGATTTGTAAAGTAGTTGCAAGGGTTGTTTTGTTTTAGGAATTTTCAGTTCAATAAAATAAACTTCAAGTTCTCTTATTTTGGTTATTAATATCTTGCAAGAGCATCGGGAGAGCATTGTGAGGTTTTCTATTTACTTAGCATCGGGAGAGTTAAGTATACGAAAGAAATAAGAGCAAGTTCTCTAGTTTATAGTTGAACTATCTCGTGCCTAGGGATAGGGCGAGGTTAAGTGGCTAAAGAAGAATTCATACACATCGGTGTTCATCCTTCGATTCACGTCGGGAGGTATCATCAAGACGTGATCATCGACAGACTTGGACCTAGGGATAGGCCAAGGCAGATATGGGATTCTTGCCAAACTTGAAAGTACTGAGTTGAGTGTTTGCTGCTGCGATGATCAACGGACTGCCGCCGTGACAGGTGCTGCCGCGACGGGCGCGACGACAGAACTGGATTTCCTAAGCATTGCAATACCTGCACTACTGAGCAATTCAATACCAGCCCATTCTCTCTATCTTGATATCTTTAATCTTTTATTTACGTTTTCTTTATTATTCTCGTGACAACTTTCTCAATTATTTTCTTTGCTTTCGTGTAGTGAATTAAGGTGAAGATATTAGCCCAATCCCTGTGGAGACGATATCCGATACTTCGTATCACTTTACTACTTGCGTCGTGTACACTTGCACTACCATTGCGATAGACTATTTTACACGCAACAAGTTTTTGGCGCCGTTGCCGGGGATTGGCAACATAACTCTACCTTTCTTTTATTGCACTTTTTGTTTTTATTTTTATTTTGTTTTTTATTTTTATTTTTCTGTTTTTCCGTTGGTACATTCAACTCTTGCTTTTCACAAGGTTTTCTTGTTTATGCGCAGATCGAATCGAGGTAAAGATCCTGAATATCAACTAGATCCGGAAATCGAACGTTCCTTTAACCTCAAGAAACAACTTCGTCACCTTTTAGCCAGGAACGAGTACCTTGAAGAACAGCTTGAGAAGATGGCCCAGAATGGAGACGACCCGCCTATCGGCGATATTATGCCGCCTGCCGGTAACCCCGCCGCCGCCAGACGACGGTCTTGTCGTGAGTACATGCTGATCGATCATGTAGAGTTGGAGACCACGCTGCCGGATATTGATGTTGATAACTTCGAGTTTAAACCTGTCATGTTTAGTATGATCAACAATGCCGGGCAGTTTAGTGGTGCTGTTACTGAGGATGCTAAGGAGCATCTCAAAACGTTCCAGGAGATCTGTGGTTCGTTTAGACTACCATGAGTTAATCCGGAGATACTGAGGCTTCGGTTATTCTCCCATTCATTGAGGGACAGAGCTAAAACTTGGTGGAATAAACTTACGCCGGGTTCAATTAGAACTTGGGCAGATTTATCTCGTGAATTTTTATCTCGTTTTAATCCTTCGCATTTATCTGAGCGATTACGTAATGAAATTGCTACTTTTCAACAGGAAGATGACGAGCCAATGCACGAGGCCTGGGACAGATTTACTACTCTTCTACGGAACTGCCCAATGCACGGATTCCCCGTCTGGAATCAGGTTACAAAGTTTTATAATGCTGCCAACTTACAAACTCGTATTCGAATTGATTCAGCAGCAAATGGACTATTATTGGATAAAGATCCGGACGAGGCTATGCAAGTTTTGAAAAATTTGGCTAAGAATGAGGAGCTGTTTCCGACAGCAAGAAGAGGGGGTAAACGGGTACTAGCTGTCAAGGATTATGAAGCCGACAGCACGATGAAATCACAGGTAGCATTCCTTACGAAAGCAATGAAAAGGTTATTGAATGATGATGCACAACATGGATTTGTGAGGAGGTATGTGAAATCTGTGAGGGAAATCATAGTTCGGATGAGTGCCCAATACAGTTAGAAGAGGGAAAATATGTTGGAAATTACAAGCCGAATTACAATTCCAACAATTATAATCCAAATTGGAGGAAGGATCCCAAATTCTCATGGAGTAATCCTAATAATGCCCTGAATCCGCAAGCACATAATCAGAATCAGGGAGGACCTAGATTGCTGACGCGACAGCAACTGCCGCCGCAGCAGCAACAGTAGCCACCAGCTGCCACGAGCAGTATACTGGAACAGACTTTGGCCACCTTTATGTCTCAGACAGGCACTTACATAGAGAATATAAATCAGTTTGCCAAGAAGACAGAGAATTTCATGGATAAAACAGAGATGAGGATGACAAATCATGAAGCTACTTTGAAATCTCTAGAGACACAAATGGGTCAGGTCTCCCAACATATTAAGCCGAGGCAGACTGGAGGATTTCCTAGTAATACTGAAAATGCTAGGCAGCCCACACATGAGCAATGTAAGGCAATTACTACTAGGAGTGTGAAGAAATTACCAGGGCCGGAAAAAGAAGCTGAAATAGTAAAGGAACCAGCCTTGGACAAACCTGCTGAGGAATCTGCCCCGACAGGCAACAAACAGACTGCTGCCGACAAGCCTGTCACGACAGCAGAAGCGACAGAGGAGAAAAATGATAATTACCGTCCTCAGATTCGTATGCAGTGGGAAGGACGTATTGCTGATTACCATCCTCCACCACCTTTTCCCCAATGGATACAACAAGCTAAGCAAGAATCTCAACTCAAAAAGATTTATGATATTTTCAAGCAGGTTCATATTAATATTCCGCTGTTAGATGCCGTTAGGGAGATGCCCGGTTATGCCAAATTTCTCAAGGATGTCATGTCAAAGAAATCTAAACTTGGGGAGTTTGAAACGGTAAAGATGACAGAAGGTTGCATGAGTATTCTTCATCGGCAGCCACCCCAGAAAAAGAAGGATCCGGGGAGCTTCATCATACCATGTGTAATCGGAAATAAATATGTGGGTAAGGCACTTTGTGATCTTGGTGCTAGTGTTAATTTAATGCCAAAATCTGTTTTTCAGAAATTAGGTATTGGAAAGGCGCGGCCCACGACAGTAACTTTGCAGCTGGCAGACCGCTCTTATGTTCATCCGGAAGGAAAAATTGAAGACATTTTGGTAAGAGTGGATAAATTTATTTTTCCTGCTGACTTTCTTGTTTTAGATTGTGAGGCAGATGAAAATGCACCAATCATCCTTGGGCGACCCTTCTTAGCCACGGGAAGATCACTGATTGATGTGGAGAAAGGAGAACTCACCATGAGAGTGAATGATCAAGAGATTAAGTTGAATGTTCTCCAAGCGATGAAACATGCTGATGTAGACGAGGAATGCAAGGCTATCACTGACGTTACCCTTGATCAACCCTGCATCAGGTCGGGCTGTCATGATATAAAATTTGGTCACTGCCGCGACAGCCACCTACAAGACTGTCATGACAGCACTGACGACAGCACTGACGACAACAACTCCTCTAAATCCGATTCATCTGATACTGAAGATCAGGAGGAGGTAAACTGGTTAGGCAATCGTCCAGGTAAGTTATTCGAACTTTTGAATTATACTTCGGATAACCATTTAATTCAAAAGCCATCTATTATTGAACCACCTGCCTTAGAACTGAAGCCCCTGCCAGGGCAGCTAAAATATGCTTTTCTTGGTTTAAATGATACGTTGCCCGTAATCATCTCTTCTAAGCTGCCACAGGAACAGGAATGACAGCTAATCAGCATGTTACGGTAGCACAAAAAGGCAATTGGATGGACGATCGCTGACATTCAAGGCATTAGTCCGGCGTTATGCATGCACAAAATCCTTTTAGAGGAAGACCATAAGCCGACTATAGATGCCCAAAGGCAGCTAAACCATACGATGAAATAGGTGGTGCGTAAAGAGATAATCAAATGGTTAGATGCTGGTATTATTTACGCCATCTCCGACAGCAAATGGGTGAGCCCGGTGCAATGTGTTCCCAAGAAAGGAGGAATAACCGTGGTGACCAATGAAAACAATGAGTTAATCCCAACCAGGACTGTGACCGGTTGGAGGGTTTGTATGGACTATCGGAAGCTTAACAAAGCTACCCGAAAAGACCACTTTCCTTTACCCTTTATTGATCAAATGCTTGATAGATTAGCGGGTAAACCTTACTATTGTTTTCTTGATGGTTATTCAGGTTATAATCAAATTGCTATCGCACCGGAGGATCAAGAAAAAATGACTTTCACATGCCCATACGGAACATATGCTTTTAGGAGAATGTCGTTTGGATTATGTAATGCACCCGCCACCTTCCAAAGGTGCATGATGGCTATATTCTCCGATATGGTGGAAGACCTCCTTGAGATTTTTATGGATGATTTTTCAGTCTTTGGGGATGATTTTGAGAGCTGCCTAGGCAATCTACAAAAGGTACTTGAAGGATGTGAAAAAGAAAACTTGGTCTTAAATTGGGAAAAATGCCACTTTTTGGTGGATGAAGGGATAGTCCTTGGCCATAAGATTAGCTGCCGTGGGATAGAAGTCAACATGGCTAAGATAGAAGTGATCGAGAAGCTGCCGCCGCCGACCACAGTCAAGGGCATTAGAAGTTTTTTGGGACATGCTGGTTTTTATCAGAGATTTATTGCGAATTTCTCAAAAATCACCAAGCCCCATATGTCATCTTTTGGAGCATAACCGACCCTTTGACTTTAATGATGAATGTACTGAAGCATTCAAGGTTCTGAAGGAAAAACTGGTAACAGCCCCAATAGTACAGCCACCAGACTGGACACAGCCATTTGAGATTATGTGTGATGCTAATGACTATGCTGTCGGGGCAGCACTTGGGCAGCGCAGAGATAAGCTATTTCATGTCATATATTATGCCAGCAAGACACTGAATGACGCCCAAGTGAACTACACCACCACAGAAAAGGAGTTATTAGCTGTGGTGTTCTCCATTGACAAGTTTTGTTCTTACATACTTGGGACGAAGGTAATAGTGCACACAGACCATTCTGCCCTGAAGTATCTGTTTGAGAAAAAGGATGCAAAGCCTAGATTGATACGGTGGATCTTGCTATTGCAAGAATTCGACCTTGAGATCAAGGACAAAAAAGGAACAAAAAATCAGGTGGCAGATCACTTGTCAAGGTTGGAGAAGGGACAGAGTCTACCAATAGACGAGACAAACATACTGGAGACCTTCCCAGACGAGCAGCTCTTTGCTGCGGCAATCACTGCCGCGACAGCCATGGCGGCAAGTAAGTCTTCTGAACTCCCCTGGTATGTTGATTTCGTTAATTTTATAGTTAGCGGAATACTTCCTTCTGATCTTAATTATCAAGCCAGGAAGAGGTTCCAAAATGATGTTAAGCATTATTATTGGGACGAACCTCTTCTTTTCAAAATGTGTGCAGATCAGGTTATAAGGAGGTGTGTACCACAAGAAGAACAAGAAGACATACTTCATCACTGCCATGCTTCACCGTATGGAGGTCACTTAGGAGGCAACAAAACTGCTGCCAAGGTGCTGCAGTCAGGATTCTACTGGCCGTCACTGTATAAAGATGCACAAGAATTCTACAAGAACTGTGCCAGGTGCCAGCGGACAGGTAACATCTCAAGGAGAAACGAGATGCCGCTGCAAAACATTCTAGAAGTCGAAATCTTCAACGTTTGGGGGATTGATTTTATGGGACCGTTTCTATCTTCATGTGGGAATCTATACATCCTCCTAGCAGTGGATTATGTCTCTAAGTGGGTAGAAGCTATCGCCACTCAAAAGAATGATGCCAAAACAGTCCAAAAGTTTTTACACAAAAACATCTTTTCTAGGTTTGGCATCCCTAAGGTGATTATCAGTGATGAAGGGAGACATTTCGACAATAGGGTTATTGCTGTCGCCTTGAAGAAGTATGGTGTCCAGCATCGGATCGCGACACCATACCACCCACAGACCAATGGACAAACTGAAATATCTAATAAGGAAGTCAAGAACATTCTTGAGAAGATGGTTAAGCCAACTAGGAAAGATTGGTCTTTACTCCTCAATGATGCATTATGGGCATACATGACAGCTTTTAAGACTCCATTGGGCATGTTTCCATACCGATTGATTTATGGAAAAACCTGTCATCTGCCTGTCGAGATAGAGCACAAAGCATACTGGGCAATCAAGGCAGTAAATATGGACTTGGACAAGGCAGGCCAGAAAAGGCTGTTAGATCTAAACGAAACTGAAGAAATACGGACAATGGCCTACGACAATGCAAGAATTTACAAGGAGAAGACTAAGAAGTGGCATGACAAGAAGTTGCTGCCACGACAGTTCTGCCCAGGGCAGCTTGTGTTGTTGTTCAATTCTAGACTGAAACTCTTCCCAGGAAAGCTAAAGTCTAGATGGTCTGGCCCGTTCCAAGTGGTACAAGTTTTTCCCCATGGTGCCATCACAATCCGATCATTAAAAGACGGGCACCAATTCAAAGTCAATGGACAGCGCCTCAAGCATTATCAGGGGACTGAAGCCCTAGGGATACAGGAAGTGGTTACCTTAGGAGATGCCCCACAAGGCATCCCTAATTTAACCTAAATCTTATTTTTATTTATTTTTATTTTTATTTATTATTTATTAGGAAATAAGGTTTATTTTAATAATGTTTTTATATTTTCTGTTTTTAGGAAATAAAGGAGTCAAGAAGAAAAGGAGAAGTGACCCAAGCCCACCATCCATCCATCAGCCCAACAGAGCCCATTTATTGAAGCCTGTCGTTCCAACTGCCGTCGCAGACATGGATAAGACAGGCTGTCAACAGATTGTCATGGCAAACGCAGAAACGTGTGACAGACGCATAAATGCGTGTCAGACGCGTCAGACACGCTAAAACTCAACAGTCGCCCCGTTATTCATGCCTGCCGTTACAACATTAAACGGGCAGCAACTCTACCTCTATAAAACCCCGTTTCATTTTCATTTTCCTCACTTCTGCTTCTTCTTACTTGCTCTCCCCTCTCGTTTTTATTTGTTTTCTTTACTTTCACAACCCTTGCAACTAAAATGTCTTCCAGACGTACCCGCCGCAGTGCTGCTTCAACTTCTTCAGCGGCAGCAATCACCCCACAGTCCTTCGCGACTAAGGAATTATGGGAAGAGAGAGGTTTCACCTACATCCGAAAGGCAGAAAACATGGGGCTCAAACCATTCATCGCAAGGGCGATAAAGGCTCAGCTATGGGAACAATTCGCAGAGCAACCAGCAGAGTTGAATGACACGCTGGTGAGGGAGTTCTATGCTGCCATCGACAGCAGGACGGCAACATCAGTAACTATCCAAGGGACAGAGGTACCATTCACAGCCGATAGCATCAACTATATGTATGGCCTCTATTTTGGTCCCAACGACAATGCCCACCAGAATTTTTTGGACACCCTCGACTCTGCCGCCTACGGTGCTGTCATGGCAGAGGTGACAGAAGAAGGGACAGAGTGGAATACGAGCAAGAAGAACCCCAACACTGTCAAAAGGGGGCAGCTGCTTCCAGAAGCCAAGCTATGGAACGCTTTCATCAAGAAGCGCATTCTGCCGTCCTCCCATCACACGACGGTGGACCAGCAGAGGCTAGCCCTCATCCATTCGATCATGAACAACCGGGCTATCAACGTGGGACGCTATATGAGGGAGAGCGTCTTGGACTGCAACAACAGATCAACCGCCCTCTTCTTCCTACCATTCATGATCACATCTCTCTGCCGCCGCGCTGTTATACCAGAAGCCACCACCGATAAACTGGTCAAAGGACGAGGCTGGACCGATAACAACATTACCAGCCTCATGGAGCTGACAGTCGCAACCCCCCTCTCCTCCTTCAACTCGGCTGCCACCCCAGCAGAATCCTCCGAGGAACCTGCCCATGAACCTGCCGCAGCAGCTGCTCCGACAGACCAATCTGCTCAGATCCTTGCTGCCATACAGCGGGTGGAAGACAGACAGCTGGGGCTGATGACATTCATCAGGGATTTCGCCAACTCAACGATAAATTTCATTACAAATACTTTAAATTATCCTAATGTTGTTTTCCCCACCTTCCCTGCCCACTATTTCACCACCCCCACCCCTGTCCACACACCTACACCACCTGCCTCCCCACACCCACATTCTGCTGCTTCCACCCCATCACCTGCCCCGACGGCAGCTGGCAGTCCCCCGGCCAACACCTCCGCCCGAGGAACGAAGCGACAGCCCTCGGATGACCTTGATGCATTTGTAGCTGATTTCTCCTCTTCCTCTATCTGGGCTGACAGCGAGGCAGAACCTCCTATTCGGAGGAATTTGGAGAAGGAATTCACGTCTGTCAAGAGGCAGAAAAAGATGGCCGACAGAAAGCTAATGCCAAAGGCCAGCACCACCACCACCAGCAGCAGCACTTGGGATAGCGGCATCAGCTCAGACATCCAGGTCGTGGAGCAACCTGCCCAGCCTACCCCACAACCCAGACGCCGCCGCCAAATTCGTGTCAGCAGCAACAGTGAAGACAACGATTAAAATCTAAGTCTTTTATTTTATTTTTATTGCTGCCTGCTTTATCTATATTTTGTGATGTACCTGCCTTCATTTTTTTGTCATTTGCATTGAGGGCAATGCAACCCTCGAGTTTGGGGGTGGCAACCCTCCATTTTAATGGAGTCTTAGTACATCTTTAATTAATTGATGTGTCTTTATTTAAGTTCTCTTAAAAAAACTGTTGGCTTAAAACTTTGAAGTAAACTTACCTGTCATGACAACTCTGTCGTGGCAGCATCTTTAGGACAGTTTAAGGAGAAGTTTAGAGCCTTTCTATAGTTCTGAAAAACTTAAACACCATTGTGACTGTTATATTGCTTAGATTTCTTTTAGCCAAACTAGAATAGGATGCTTAGTACTTGAATAGCCCCTAGAGGTGCCTAACACTGGCTCTAGGAAAGAAGTTTAGCAAAAGAAACTCAAAAACCTAGAGGTGCCCGAAACCGGCTCTAGGAAGCTAACTAGAGGTGCCTAAAACTGGATCTAGTAAAACTTAGCTTGAAAATAGAAAAGAAGCATGAAAATGTTCCTTCCAAAAAAAAACTTTGGCATAAAAATTCAAGTTAAAAAGTTGAATATTCTAGTGAAACTAAGAGAGTCTTAGCATATAACTGTTCACAAGCATGCACACACTGCACGAGGACTATAGTGAGATTCTGGACAGATCCTAATATTTCCGACAGGTTGCTGCCGTCACAGAGAATGAGCGACGGGTAAGGGACAGTTCACTGTTTGAAAGCCAACACCAAAATATTCATTTTTCTTTTAGGTCTTAATTGCTTGAGGGCAAGCAAAAACTTGAGTTTGGGGGTGTGTTGAGTGTGTAAAAGTTCTATTATTTACACCCTTTTAACCCATATTTCTGCTGCATTCAAGCATCATTTCATTGCATTTAGGTTAGTTTATAGCAAAACATCACAAATATATTAAAGGCACAGGTTCTACTAATAAATGGCTGATTTTGCAGGTTGCTGCCATAGAAGACGAAGAAGGCGGGCGCAGGGCAGAGAAGCAGAAGAGCTGAACTGGACAAGTAGACAAAGAGGACGATGCTGCCATGGTGCTGCCGTGACAGCATGGTGACAGCAGTTTTGTGGAGAGAAAAAGCAAAGTGGACCTCGATAGATAGAGAAAATTCTGCTCGTCTGTCGTGTGAAAACCATATATTTTTCCAAGCCCCGGAGCAAAAGATTTGTCAAGCCCGAAGTTCAAGGAGAGTAAATCCCAAGAAACAAGGAGGACGGCTGGAAAGTAGATTCCTTGAAGATTTAGTCTTTATTAGAATCATACTTTTAATTAAAGTTGTAATCCTTGTTAACTTAGAATACTTGAGCCCAAAGCTTATATAAGGGCATATATTTTAACCTAGGGCATAACACATATCCCATAGCCGATTTCCCCATAAACCGACAACCAAAAACCCTCCGCCGTTTACCCGCCGTCGACATGTTCTAAATTCCCCCTAGGGCCACGGGTTGATTTGTAAAGTAGTTGCAAGAGTTGTTTTGTTTTAGGAATTTTCAGTTCAATAAAATAAACTTCAAGTTCTCTTATTTTGGTTATTAATATCTTGCAAGAGCATCGGGAGAGCATTGTGAGGTTATCTATTTACTTAGCATCGGGAGAGTTAAGTATACGAAAGAAATAAGAGCAAGTTATCTAGTTTATAGTTGAACTATCTCGTGCCTAGGGATAGGGCGAGGTTAAGTGGCTAAAGAAGAATTCATACACATCGGTGTTCATCCTTCGATTCACGTCGGGAGGTATCATCAAGATGTGATCATCGACAGACTTGGACCTAGGGATAGGCCAAGGCAGATATGGGATTCTTGCCAAACTTGAAAGTACTGAGTTGAGTGTTTGCTGCCGCGACGATCAACGGACTGCCGCCGTGACAGATGCTGCCCCGACGGGCGCGACGACAGAACTAGATTTCCTAAGCATTGCAATACCTGCACTACTGAGCAATTCAATACCAGCCCATTCTCTCTATCTTGATATCTTTAATCTTTTATTTACATTTTCTTTATTATTCTCGTGACAACTTTCTCAATTATTTTCTTTGCTTTCGTGCAGTGAATTAAGGTGAAGCTATTAGCCCAATCCCTGTGGAGACGATATCCGATACTTCGTATCACTTTACTACTTGCGTCGTGTACACTTGCACTACCATTGCGATAGACTATTTTACACGCAACAGCCACCATGGTCGAGCTACATGCCATTGTTGCGGGTATTATGATGGTCCGAGATAGAGGATGGGGCGAGGTGCTCATTGAGTCCGATTCGGCTATGGTAGTCAATAAGCTCTCTCGCACTACTGCTGATAACTCCCTACTGGGCCCGCAGATTGCTGATACAAAGGGTTTGCTTAGGGCTTTTCCTTTGATTACGTTATCTTGTACCTAGATCAGCCAATTTTATGGCGCATAACTTAGCCACTTGGGCTTTACGTTCTACTTCCTCTGTTTTTTTCGATTCAGTCATTCCTGACTGTATTAACGCTGATGTACTGGCTGACTCTCAGCCTTTTTACTATTATAATAAATCTCAGGGCACTCTTTTCCCTTTAGGTTCACCTTATGCCTCGACGTAAGGTGATTAGAGGGGTTTTTAATGAGGCCCGTTTTCTTCAACAAAAAATATTCCAACGGGTCCATTGAAAGGCCCATTTCAACTCGCTCGTCCGAAACCTCTACAAAAAGGACTGCAAAACAAGTTTTAATCAAATTTTAGGAGTTCATGTAATTGATTAGGAGCTTTTCAACACAATTATATTGCAAAACCTCAATTTCTGTACTTTTTACTCAGTTAAAATTTCAACGGGTCCATTGAAAGGCCCATTTCGACCCGCTCATCCGAAACCTCTACAAAAAGGACTGCAAAACAAGTTTTAATCAAACTTTAGGAATTCATGTAATTGATTAGGAGCTTTTCAACACAATTATATTGCAAAACCGTAATTTATGTACTTTTTACTCAGTTAAAATTCCAACGGGTCCATTGAAAGGCCCATTTAGACCTGCTCCTCCGAAACCTCTACAAAAAGGACCGCAAAACAAGTTTTAATCAAATATTAGGAGTTACAATAATTGATTAGGAGCTTTTCAACACAATTATATTGCAAAACCGCAATTTCTGTACTTTTTACTCAGTTAAAATTCCAACAGGTCCATTGAAAGGCCCATTTCGACCTGCTCGTCCGAAACCTCTACAAAAGGACTGCAAAACAAGTTTTAATCAAATTTTAGGAGTTCATGTAATTGATTATGAGCTTTTCAACACAATTATATTGCAAAACCTCAATTTCTGTACTTTTTACTCAGTTAAAATTCCAACGGGTCCATTGAAAAGCAAATTTAGGCCTGCTCGTCCGAAACCTCTACAAAAAGGACCGCAAAAATGTTTTATTCAAATACTAGGAGTTCAAATAATTTATTAGGAGCTTTTCAACACAATTATATTGCAAAACCTCAATTTCAGTACTTTTTACTCATTTAAAATTCCAATGGGTCCATTGAAAGGCCCATTTCGACCCGATCGTCCGAAACCTCTACAAAAAGGACTGCAAAACAAGTTTTAATCAAATTTTAGGAGTTCATGTAATTGATTAGGAGCTTTTCAACACAATTATATTGCAAAACCTCAATTTCTGTACTTTTTACACAGTTAAAATTCCAACGGGTTTGATCAAAAAAAATCCAACGGGTCCATTGAAAGGCCCATTTAGACCTGCTCGTCCGAAACCTCTACAAAAAGGATCGCAAAATGTTTTATTCAAATATTAGGAGTTCAAATAATTGATTAGGAGCTTTTGAAAACAATTATATTGCAAAACCTCAATTTCTGTACTTTTTACTCAATTAAAATTCCAACGGGTCCATTGAAAGGCCCATTTCGACCCTCTCGTCCGAAACCTCTACAAAAAGGACCGCAAAACAAGTTTTAATCAAATTTTAGGAGCTCATGTAATTGATTAGAAGCTTTTCAACACAATTACATTGCAAAACCTCAATTTCTGTACTTTTTACTAAGTTAAAATTCCAATGGGTCCATTGAAAGGCCCATTTAGACCTGCTCGTCCGAAACCTCTACAAAAAGGACCCCAAAAATGTTTTATTCAAATATTAGGAGTTCAAATAATTGATTAGGAGCTTTTCAACACAATTATATTGCAAAACCGCAATTTCTGTACTTTTTACTCATTTAAAATTCCAACGGGTCTATTGAAAGGCCCATTTTGACCCGCTTGTCCGAAACCTCTACAAAAAGGACTGCAAAACAAGTTTTAATCAAATTTTAGGAGTTCATGTAATTGATTAGGATCTTTTCAACACAATTATATTGCAAAACCTCAATTTTTGTTTAAAATTTAAACGGGTCCATTGAAAGGCGCATTTCGACCCGCTCGTCCGAAACCTCTACAAAAAGAACCGCAAAAATGTTTTATTCAAATATTAGGAGTTCAAATAATTGATTAGGAGCTTTTCAACTCAATTATATTGCAAAACCGCAAATTTTGTACTTTTTTCTCAGTTAAAATTCCAATAAGTCTATTGAAAGGCCCATTTAGACCTGCTCGCCGAAACCTCTACAAAAAGGACCGCAAAAATATTTTATTCAAATATTAGGAGTTCAAATAATTGATTAGGAGCTTTTCAACACAATTATATTGCAAAACCTGAATTTTTGTACTTTTTACTCAGTTAAAATTCCAACGGGTCCGTTAAAAGGCGCATTTCGACCCGCTCGTCCGAAACCTCTACAAAAAGGACTACAAAACAAGTTTTAATCAAATATTAGGAGTTCAAATAATTGATTAGGAGCTTTTCAACACAATTATATTGCAAAACCTCAATTTATGTACTTTTTACTCAGTTAATATTCCAACGGGTCCATTGAACAGTCAGGATCTACTCCAAAAGCTGGGATGAGCAGCTCTAAAAACTCTCCGGCGGCGGCTGACTCTCAGCCCCGCCGAGCAAAATGAGGATCCTCTGCTGGAACTGTCAGGGTATTGGACAAGCCCCGACGGTTCAACATTTCCGGTCCTATGTCCAACGCACCAACCCCGATATTATTTTCTTATGCGAAACTAAGCTAAATAATGCAGAATGTAACCGCTTATGTCTATCATTAGGTATGTTAGACATTATTTCTATTTCCCCTACGGAAGGGTGTTCCGGAATCTCCTTATTCGCTACAAACAACATTAATATAAGTCTTCTTTCCTATTCGTCGCGTTTTATCCATATTCAAATTTTAAAGCATAACTCCACAATGTATTTCACTGGTATTCACGGCTTTTCGGAAACTAGCCAAAAATATAAAACATGGGAGCTAATTGATTCTTTATATCCATCTACTAAAAATAAGCCTTGGCTGCTAGGCGGTGATTTCAATGAAATATTAACAGATTCGGAAAAACAAGGAGGCTCTCGTAGAGCTAGATCTCAAATTAAAAACTTTCGTAATTGTTTAACTCGAAACAACCTCTATGATTTTAAGCCAACTTCGGGATGGTTCACATGGTCTAAAGTTGGACCCTTAACCCCGGTAATACATGAAAGATTAGACCGTTTTATCGCTAATTCCGAATGGAAAGACCTCTATCCTTCTCATCGTATCACCACAGAATATGTTGCAAAATCGGATCACTGCTTCCTTTTTCTCGAATTAGACACTTCGACTACCAAAATCAAAACACAACCACCCAAGAATTTCAGATTCGAAAATTACTGGTCTAATAATATTGATAATATACGAACAATTAAAAGGGCTTGGGCCGACACTCCCGGAACAACCATAAACAAAATTGAAGCAGTAGGTACTTACCTTGAAGAATGGCAAAATCAGCAACGTTTTAAATCTACCGGAAGAATTAAGTTTCTCACTAAAAAAATAAACAGATTGCTATATCGACCCTTAACGGCTACTAATGAACAACTTTACTTAAACTATAGAACTGAATTAAATAAACTTTTAACAGAGCAAGAAGTTTATTGGGCTCAACGTTCTCGTACCCTTTGGCTTTCCCAAGGGGACAAAAATACCAAGTTCTTCCATGTCCGCGCTTCTAATAGGAACAAGAAAAACTCAATCATAGGTCTTTATGATGCCAATTCCAATTGGTGCACTTCTGAATCGGACATTATGGAAATTGCTTCAAATTATTTCCAAAACTTGTTCACAACTTCTAACCCACAACTCTCGAACGTCATTTTGGACAAAATTCACCCTTCCATTAATTATTCAATGAATGAAACCTTCTAAAGGCATTCACTAGAGAGGAAATTATTCATGCTTTCAAAGAAATTGACCCTAGGAAAGCTCCCGGCTACGATGGTCTACCCAGCAGCTTTTTTAGACAACATTGGGATACAGTGGGAGACGATGTTATTAATCTCTGTCTTAACCTTTTAAATGGCAACACCGATATGGCATCAGTCAACAAAACTATATTGGTACTAATTCCCAAAGTACAAAACCCAACCTCCATGAAACAACTCAGACATATTAGCCTCTACACTGTCCTTTACAAAATAGTGGCCAAAACAATTGTCAATAGAATGAAACAGGCTATAGCTCTTTGCATTAGCCCTAATCAAGCAGCCTTTGTCCAGGGACGCAATATATCTGACAACATCCTTATTGCTCATGAAATTATCCATAATATTAACTCAGGAGCTACTAAATCCTCTCAAGGAGCTGCCCTTAAACTAGACATGGAGAAAGCATTCGACAGAGTAGAATGGTCTTTCCTTGCTAATGTAATGGAACGCATGGGCTTTGCATCCGAATGGATTAAGCTTATAATGCGCTGTATTACTACAGTATCTTTCTCAGTTAAAATTAATAATTCATTCTCATCCACCTTTCAACCTCAACGTGGTCTTCGTCAGGGGGATCCTCCTTCACCTTTTCTCTTTCTATTCTGTACTCAAGGCCTCTCGGCTTACTTAGCTGCCGCTCAACAAACTAAAATACTCCCGGGTCTCGGCACCAGTAAATATGGGCCTAAAGTCAACCACCTGCTTTTTGCTGACGATTGCATGGTATTTATTAATACTAACCAATCTGAAGCGTCCCTTCTGAAAAATGCCCTTCAAACTTATGCTAATGCTTCCGGTCAAGCAGTCAACTTTGAGAAATCAAAAAAATTTTATAACCCGCGTACACCTACTGCAACAAGAAATGCAATAAACAACCTTTTACAAGTACGCGAGGTTTCTAACCCTGGTGTTTACCTAGGCATCCCGCTCCTAATTGGGAGAAATAAAACTGAATCACTAGGATTTGTACGAGATAAAGTACATGATCGCCTCTCTAGCTGGGACAATCTTCTATCCTTTAGTGGTAGAGAGATTTTCATCAAAGCTGTTTTACAATCTCTCCCACAATATGTTATGTCTTGCTATCTTCTACCACATAATATCATCGACGACATGACTACATCAATCCGCCAATACTGGTGGACTTGTAAATCCAACAAAAAAGGTTGGCACATGTTACCGTGGAATCGTATATGTTTACCTAAATCCGCTGGCGGCATGGGTTTCAAGGACCTACACGATTTCAACATCGCTCTCTTGGGTAAGCAAATTTGGAAACTAATCTGTGAACCAGACTCCTTATTAGGACAAATATACCGATCTAAATATTTTCCTGCAGGCAACATCCTGGATGCACCGAAACCTAATAGGGGCTCCTTTGCCTGGCAAGGTATATATAACGCTCTTCAGCGTCTTTTCCCTGGCTTTCTTCATCGCCCTGGTATAAACAATAATATCAGAATACACAAAGATATTTGGGGTGGGTCTTCCCCGATTGAGCTAACTGGGGATTATGTAATTTCCGATGAATTTCACATTCGATGTCGGGATTTCATGATTCGTAACCAAACTGCCTGGGATACGGTAAAGTTAAACAATTACTTCAATCCAATTGATGTCGATGCCATTCTACGTATTCCCATCATAAATGATCAACGGGATTCAATCCTATGGTCTCCCAATGACTCGGGTATCTACTCAGTTCGCTCTGGATATATTTTCTTACAACGCTCAATATCCCAACCTTCGCCACCAACTCGTTTTTGGAAGTTTTTATCCAAAATCAAAGCTTTACCCAAAGTTAAAACTTTTGGCTGGTGTATGGCATCTGATGCTCTACCAGTTGGTTCTAAAATGCGAGCTTTCTCCCCTAGCTCGGGGCTCTGCTCAATCTGTGGTAATCAATCGGAATCGATTCTTCATGCGCTTCGTGACTGCCCTGGGGCATCTGAAGCCCTCCAAATTAGTGGTATCCCTATCTCCCTCTTTAAGAGTTTAGCTCCTACACCCTTACAATGGTTAGAGGAAGCAGCCTCTACAATTTCCTCTGATAAATTTGGTCTCTTCCTTACCGTTTTATGGAATATTTGGAACAGACGAAATGATTGGGTTCACAACCACCATCTACAACCTTCATGGCTAATTGCTGTCAACTCAATTAGCTTACATGATGACTTTTGTAAATCTTCAATTTCATCTGATCCATCTCCATCTACATTTACTAACCCCTCCCGTACTCCTCCTCCTAATTATATCAAAATTAATGTGCACGGAGCTTTTAACCCTTCAACTCGTGCAGCAGCCGTTGGCGTTGTTGCTCGTGATCCTGCAGGAGCAGTCGTGGGTGGTCTTGCTTTCCCTCTTGGTAGCCGTCAGGACGCTATCACCAGTGAGGGGGAAAGCATCCTTGCTGGTCTCACCTTTGCCCGATCTCAAGGATGGAATCGTATCTTGATCGAAACTGACTGCGCCTCTCTCGCGAATAGGATCAACAATCCTGCTCAGGACCTATCTACTATGGGACCAACTATTCTTCAGATACAAGCTGCTCTTCATGACTTCGACTTTACTTCTATTTCCTTTTTACGCCGTGAGGCAAATGTTATAGCCCATACTTTGGCTTCTTTTTCTCTGAATTCTATGACTTCTACGTCATTTGAATCGGATATTCCTCATTGTATTCAACATCTTGTAACAAATATTCATTGATTAATAATAATTGGGCACTCTTTTCCCCTTTTTAGGGTCCTCTAGCTTTGCTTGAAGGACAGTAGTAGGGGTTTTTAATGAGGCCTTTTCTTCAAAAAAAAATTCCAACGGGTCCATTGAAAGGCCCATTTCGACCTGCTCGTCCGAAACCTCTACAAAAAGGACTGCAAAACAAGTTTTAATCAAATTTTAGGAGTTCATGTAATTGATTAGGAGCTTTTCAACACAATTGTATTGCAAAACCTCAATTTCTGTACTTTTTACTCAGTTAAAATTCCAACGGGTCCATTGAAAGACCCATTTAGACCTGCTCGTCCGAAACTTCTACAAAAAGGACCGCAAAAATGTTTTATTCAAATATTAGGAGTTCAAATAATTGATTAGGAGCTTTTAAACACAATTATATTGAAAAACCTCAATTTTATACTTTTTACTCAGATAAAATTCCAAGGGGTCCATTGAAAGGCCCATTTAGACCTGCTCGTCCGAAACCTCTACAAAAAGCACCGCAAAAATGTTTTATTCAAATATTAGGAGTTCAAATAATTGATTAGGAGCTTTTAAACACAATTATATTGAAAAACCTCTATGATAGAGTAGCGCAATTGTGGATTTGGAAGCCTTCAATCAAGTTGTTGCAAGAACTAGGGGCTCTAAACTCAATCAAGAAGATTAGGAGCAGATATGAAAATTCAAGAGAAAAGAGAAGGGCTTTCTTGAAAAATTCAGATTCAAGGGTGGAAAATTAAAGAATCGAAGATAAGAAAGAATATTAAGGAATAAATAATAAGAATTAAAACAAAAAGATTGAAAGAGAGGTAGATAAAACAAATCTGAAAATTCAGCTTTGTTTATGGCTATGGAGATGGCATGAAGTTGAAGATGGAGATGGCTTGATGGATTTGTGATGGTTTTGTCCTCGGCACCCTCTTAGACTCAATTACCTAAGCAAGCAACCTCAAGCGGCTCTAACCCACCCTCCTAGACGTGATTACCTAGGCAAGCAGGAGTGTGAAGATGATCTCCCTCACAAGAACTCGTCGGACTTATGTTGAAGAAGACTTCGAAGGCACAAGTAATCAGTACTTGCAAAAATAAACTCACTAAATACTTTATTAATCCAAGAAAATCTGAATAATCTGAATTACAATGGTGGAGGATTCATCCTTTTATAGGTGAAGGGTAGCTAAAGTAATCTAACTTCTACTAAAACAAGGAAACCCTAGTTTAATTAAAAAATAAAAGAAAAACAACCTTTAAACTCCTTGTGCTTGGGCTGCAAGTGATAAGCTGATAAGAGTTGCTTGGGAGAAGGGTGGCTGGTTCCTAAAGTATATAAAACCCTAAAAACATAATTTAAATGTTAATAATTAAGTTGGGCTAAGTCTAATTCGTTCAGAAGCCTTATATAATAGCTTTTGGGCTGAATTTTACAAAATCCCGTAATAATCCCGTATCTAGTTTTCTGCATGCGCAGTCTTCAGTAAAATGAGCGTATCTTGAGTTCCTGATGTCCGATTGATGCGTTTCAAGATGCGCTGGAAAGATAACTGAATGACGGTAAATTTGTTAGAAGATAACTCTGCCCAGAAATGCCCGGGTCCCATCCAAAAAGTTGTCGCAAGTTGGCTGACTTTCCAGACTTCTCAAACCGATTTAGCTTCTTGTCCAATATGCATTGCTTTAGCCCTCCCATGCATGTATCATCCCCCCTCTCTTCAAAAGGATTCGTCCTCGAATCATAAACAGTAAAAGAAGGACATTTAGCAATGGCAATCGAAACAGAATCTTTGTAATAGGTGGAGTGATCCAATTGAGCTCCTCTTAATGGTTCAACAAAATCTTGAACAAAGAACTCAAAGCTACTCGAAACAATAATGTTATGGTTAGGTCGAAAAAAAATTCTCTTTATCTTTTCCTCGCCTTTTTCATTTGGAAATTGTTCGACTTTTACCTCATGTTTCTTTTCACTCACCAAAATTGGGCAATTAATTTGACTTTTACTGCTCTCAACCTCTTGACTCTCGGTCTTTTTCAAATAAGATAACTCACGTACCCAATTCCTCTCACAAACAATATCACCGAAATACAATTTCTGTAGAGGATGAAGTGTTTCTAACATAATGATAGGACGGAAATCAAATAAAGGGTTAGAATCACACTTACTTTCTTGGGAGGTTGTTGATGAATCAAGAGATCTCACTACTAAGCATGAAAGTTTGTCTTGATTCATGGGTTCAAGTGTTTCTTCTTCCGAAACGTCATCTTCTGAAAGTATTTGCTCAATATTGGGTATGGTTAAAATTCCAACGGGTCAATTCAAAGGCCCATTTCGACCCGCTCGTCCGAAACCTCTACTAAAAGGACTGCAAAACAAGTTTTAATCAAATATTAGGAGTTCAAATAATTGATTAGGAGCTTTTGAACACAATTATATTGCAAAACCTCAATTTCTGTACTTTTTACTCAGTTAAAATTCCAACGGGTCCATTGAAAGGCCCATTTAGACCTGCTCGTCCAAAACCTCTACAAAAAGGACCGCAAATATGTTTTAATCTAATTTTAGGAGTTCAAATAATTGATTAGGAGCTTTTCAACACAATTATATTGCAAAACCTCAATTTCTGAACTTTTTACTCATTTAAAATTCCAAAGGGTCCATTGAAAGGCCCATTTCGACCCGCTCGTCCGAAACCTCTACAAAAAGGACTACAAAACAAGTTTTAAGGGTCCATTGAAAGGCCCATTTCAACCCGCTCCTCCGAAACCTCTACAAAAAGGACTGCAAAACAAGTTTTATTCAAATATTAGGAGTTCAAATAATTGATTGGGAGCTTTTCAACACAATTATATTGCAAAACCTCAATTTATGTACTTTTTACTCAGTTAAAATTCCAACAGGTCTATTGAAAGGCCCATTTCGACCCGCTCGTCCGAAACCCCTATAAAAAGGACTGCAAAACAAGTTTTAATCAAATATTAGGAGTTCAAATAGTTGCTTAGGAGCTTTTCAACACAATTATATTACAAAACCTCAATTTCTGTACTTTTTACTCAGTTAAAATTCCGACGGGTCCATTGAAAGGCCCATTTCGACCAGCTCGTCCAAAACCTCTACAAAAAGGACCACAAAACAAGTTTTAATCAAATTTTAGGAGTTCGTGTAATTGATTAGGAGCTTTTCAATCTAATTATATTGCAAAACCTCAATTTCTGTACTTTTTACTCAGTTAAAATTCCAACGGGTCCATTGAAAGGCCCATTTAGACCTGCTCATCCGAAATCTCTACAAAAAGGACCGCTAAAATGTTTTATTCAAATATTAGGAGTTCAAATAATTGATTAGGAGCTTTTCAACACAATTATATTGCAAAACCGCAATTTCTGTACTTTTTACTCAGTTAAAATTACAACTGGTCCATTGAAATGCCCATTTGGACCTACTCGTCCGAAACCTCTACAAAAAGGACCGCAAAAATGTTTTATTCAAATATTAGGAGTTCAAATAATTGATTAGGAGCTTTTCAACACAATTATATTGCAAAACCTCAATTTCTGTATGTAACCCCTTAACCCGGCCTAGACGGTTGACCCGAATTAAGAAAGTCACACGGGGAAAACCAAAGTCAACCCGAAAGTCAACCTTGATTAACGACCCTTTTTTTTTCTTTTTAATCTTGTCTAGATGCACATTAACCCTAATTGCGATCACTCAACAACATATTCAAAGATCACAAGCATCAGAGATCAAACAGGGACCCAATTGAACAAATTACAACTTTAGGGACCAAATTGTAATTTCTGATAAATAGGAGGACTTAACCCAAATTATAGTTACCAACTTGAAATTAGTCAGATTTCATGCTTCTCTGTGAAATTTCAGCTCAAAAGGACTTCCCAAACTCATACAATTGCACAAACAAGTTTCAGGACTAAAACGCGAACAAATCAAAACATTTAACTGCCAATGTCAGCCCCAACGGTCACCCGTTCCGGAACAGGCAGAGCCCGTTTCGAAACACGGGCCGTTCCGCAACGCGTACCGGAACACGGGCTGGCAATAGCCAAACCGTTTCGGAACAGTCCCTTCCGTTTCGGACGCCTGGGCTTGTTTAAGGCACCCGTTCCGGAACGGTAGGCACTGTTCCGAAACACCCTGCACAGATTGCCCCAAAATGCATACTTAAACATGCAATTAAACATCCAATCATGCTCCAATTAACACCAAACTTTACCAACATGCAATTCAACATATATGTGTCATACATGCATCAACAATTCAACAAAATAACATCATATATGAAAAGCCCCAAATCTATAGGCATGCTTCCTACACAAGCAAACCATTCAAGCATAAACTTCCATTTCAAGCATGCAAAGGCCAAACTTAAAAACCAACATTCTCAACAACATTCAACATACTTAGGGAGTTCAAAACCTCTCCCAAAACATACACATAGGTCCCCCATTGCCAAATTACCAAAAGCTAAAAATGTACTTAAGAAACCTTCCATACTTTGAGCTTTACTTTCACTTGAATGCTTGCCCTCCTTGCTGCCCTCAAAGTACTCTAATGTTCTGCATTATTGATTTAAGAAAACGAAAGAGAGCGTAAGCAAAAGCTTAGTGAGGAATGCTCAATAAAACCATTCAATAATGCATTTATAAACACTTTATAAATCATGCTTCAAATCAACATTTACCCATGCTCAAAAGCATACTTTAAACAAGCATCTCATGCTTCATATCATAACATGTCATATTGGCCACAAGTGATAAATTCCATTTCTTTAAAAACAAGTTCATCAACTTTCACCCCAAGGACTTTTAAACACCTTGGCCCCAAGGACTTTTAAACACCTTGGCCCCATTGACTTTTAAACACCATAGAAAGGATCACACAAGGACTTTTAACCACCTTTGTGTCCGTGTCAAGTTTCACCCCAAGGACTTTTAAACACCTTGGCCCCAAGGACTTTTAAACACCTTGGCCCCAAGGACTTTTAAACACCTTGGCCCCATGGACTTTTAAACACCATGGCCCCATGGACTTTTAAACACCATGGAAAGGATCACACAAGGACTTTTAACCACCTTTGTGTCCGTAGCAAGAATCATCCAAGGACTTTTAACCACCTTGATGTTCTTAAGTAAACAAGGCTCACTCAAGGACTTTTAACCACCTTAGTGACCTTAACCTTTTCAAAACATCACTTGCCAATATACATCATTAACATCATATAATCCACTGTTTTAAAGCATTAAACCAAGCCATATTCAACATGCATTTAAAAGCATCAAACCACATTTAATCAATGTTCAAAAACAAGGAACTCTTACCTTGAGCTTCCTTCAATATATGGCTTACAAAAACAGCATTAACCATGCTAAATCATGCTTTCAAAACAGAGTTTAAAACATGCAATAAACCACATTGCACAACAATCAAAACATGGCCACCACTAGAGAGTATTTCCGAAAACTTACACTTGAGCTTAGCAAAGTTGTTTAGACTTAAACTAAGCTCCCAAGACATTGGTTTCAAAGCCGAAAACCCAATTTCACTCACCGATTCCACTTCGCCTCTTGCCGAAGCACCAAATCAAGCTTCCGGATCAACAACTCTTGGATCCAAAGATGCCTCCCCTGTTTTAACACATCAAAGCAGAGGATAATGCATCATCATGCATTAATTGCTTCAATGAAAGCACCTAAACTCGCTGCTCTCATCCACACTCCATTTTCGGCCACCAAACACAACCGAAAATGCATCCAAACCACTTCTCAACAAAGCCCAGCCATTAACCAACAAAACCAAACATCTACTAACATCATTTAACATCTAAAAAGAACCTATTAACATCCTTATACCTCCAGCAACATCAGATCCACAAGATCACCTCAAAAACAATCAAGAATCACAAGCTAAACTTAGGAAACTCAACCTATCCGGGATTGCATTAACCAAAACTCAATTCCTTATCAATTTAGAGTCCAAATAACATCAAAAACACATCTCAAATCAGAGATTTAACAAATCAAACGAAAATCATCAAAAATCACCAAATCTTGCATTATAAGCCAAGATCCAATTCACAACTCAAAAGCCTTTAATAAAACATCAATTAAGGATTGAAAACTTAGGAATTTCAGTAAAGAACTGATAGTTTAGAGGAGAAGGACGTTCTTACCTCCAAACTTGAGTTTCTCCTCTTTTTGGAATCAAAAACCTTGATGAATCAAGTAGCAAATGATGAGGTTTTGTAGATATGTTGATTAGGAATCAAAAGAGAGTTGAAAGGAGGGATTTAGGTGAGAAAATCAGAAACAATTCTCTGGAAAGAAAGTGTTTGGGTTGAGAGAAAATGAGAGAAAGAAAAATAGGAAGTTAGTTATCAAAATGGCCAAAATGGCTTTCCCTCCACTTTTGATATGTTTTAAAATCAGAATAAATCCTTAAAATATCTTAGAAAAATCTGGAGAAACTACTTTTGGAATAATAGCTCCTTAAAGATTCAAAGTTTCAACCCTTTATAAAACAGTCACCAAACTTTCAAAAATTACATTTTGGTCACTAGCCAAAATATCACCCTTCCAAAACTCATTTTCCAAAATTGATTTCACAGTTCACTTAGTTATATTAAAAGATGATTTTAGAACATTTTTCCATATTTTTAATGCAATCCGAACTAGGCTTTCCTAATTTCACCTTTTTAGATTCGACCAGCACTTTGACCAAACCGGTCAACGCTCAAACTTCCAAGCCCAAAACCGGGGCGTTACAACTCTCCCCCTTAAGAAATTTCGTCCTCGAAATTTACCTGAAGGAAAGAGATAAGGAAACTGCTTCAGCATGTCTTCCTTCCGCTCCCACGTGGCTTCCTCAACACCTCGATGCTTCCACAGCACCTTCACCAACTCAATGGTCTTGCCACGAAGAACCTTGCTATCCGAATCCAGAACCTTCACCGGTTCCTCATCATAGGTCAAATCCGGATTCAAAACCACTTCCTCCACAGGCATCACATGTGAGGGATCAGATCTATACTTCCGGAGCATAGAAACATGGAACACATCATGAATCTTCTCCAACTCTTGAGGTAACCTCAACCGATATGCTACAGGACCCACACGCTCAACCACCTCGTATGGTCCAATGTACCTAGGGCTTAACTTACCCTTCCGGCCAAACCTCATCACCTTCTTCCAAGGCGAAACTTTCAAGAACACACGGTCACCCACCGCATACTCTATCTCCTTACGCTTCAAATCCGCGTAAGACTTTTGCCGATCAAAGGCTGCCTTCAACCGCTCACAAATGAGCTTCACCTTTTCGGTGGTCCCTTTCAACAAAGCCGGCATCGAAACCAACTTTTGACCAGTTTCAGCCCAACAAAGAGGAGTCCTACACTTCCTCCCGTACAAAGCCTCATAAGGTGCCATCTGTATACTCGCCTGATAACTATTGTTATAAGCGAACTCAACCAAAGGCAGATGTTCTCCCAAGAACCTTGGAACTCAATCACGCAGCACCTCAACATATCCTCCAAGATCTGGATAACCCGCTCAGACTGACCATCCGACTGAGGATGATAGGATGTACTGAAATGCAACCTTGTACCCAGAGCTTGATGCAAACACTGCCAGAAACGCGATGTGAACCTCGGATCCCTATCCGACACAATCGACTTAGGCACACCATGCAGCCTCACAATCTCAGCAATGTACAGCTCTGCCAGCTTATCCAAAGAAAACGTAGTATGCACAGGCAAGAAATGCGCACACTTCGTCAGGCGATCCACAATCACCCAAACAGAATTCTTCTTCGAAGGAGACAAAGGTAAACTAGATACAAAATCCATGATAACCCTCTCCCACTTCCATTCAGGGATTTTCAACGGTTGCAACAACCCTGAAGGAACCTGATGTTCAGCCTTAACTCGCTGACACACCAAACACTTGCTCACAAACTCAGCAACATCCTTCTTCAAACCCACCCAATAATACTCATCACGAAGATCACGATACATCTTAGTACTACCAGGGTGCATAGCAAAAGGACTACTATGACCTTCAGTCAGAATAGCACGCCTCAACTCAGCATCAGCAGGCACTACTATCCGACTCCCAAAACACAACACACCATCATCATTAAAGCAGAAATCCGAAGGTCTACCCTCCGCGATATCCTGAACATGAGACACCAAGGAATCATCCAGCAACTGCTTTTCCTTGATCAATTGAACCAAAGATGGTTTCACTTGCAACTCAGCAACAAGACCACCATCTCGCGATATGCTCAAGCTAGCAAACATAGCCCTCAGCTCAACAGCTACCTTCCTACTCAAGGCATCCGCAACAACATTAGCTTTTCCAGGATGATACTCAATCGTCAGATCATAATCCTTGAGCAACTCCAACCAACGCCACTGCCTAAGATTCAACTCCTTCTGAGACATCAGATACCTCAAACTCTTGTGATCCGTGTACACAGTACACTTCTCACCATACATATACTGTCTCCAGATCTTCAGAGCAAAAACCACTGCAGCCAGCTCAATATCATGCGTAGGATAGTTGCGCTCATGCACTTTCAACTGCCGCGATGCATAAGCCACAACCTTACCCTCTTGCATCAGCACACATCCCAAACCAACATAGGATGCATCACTATAGACCACAAACTCTTTCCCTGATTCAGGCTGAACAAAGATAGGAGCTTGCGTCAAAGCCGCCTTAAGCTTCTCAAAAGCCTGCTGTCTCGCTTCCGTCCACTCATACTTAACATCCTTTTGCAACAGCTTCGTCAAAGGAGCAGCAATCTTGGAAAAACCATCCACAAACCTTCGGTAGTATCCCGCCAAACCAAGGAAACTACGGACCTCATGAACAGACTTAGGAACCTTCCAATTCATCACCGACTCAATCTTCTGAGGATCAACACGAATCCCCTCAGCTGAGACCACATGCCCAAGAAACACCACCTCCTTAAGCCAAAACTCACACTTGATCAGCTTAGCATAAAGCTGATTCTCCAACAAGGCTTGCAAAACAATCCTCAAATGCTCTTCGTGCTCCTCCTCAGTACGCGAGTACACGAGGATATCATCAATGAACACCACCACGAACTTGTCCAGGTATTCATGAAACACACGGTTCATCATATCCATGAAAGCAGCAGGAGCATTTGTCAAACCAAACAGCATCACCAGAAACTCATAATGCCCATACCTTGTCCTGAAAGCTGTCTTAGGCACATCCACATCCTTCACCTTCAACTGATAATACCCTGACCTCAAGTCAATCTTAGAGAACACAGAAGCTCCCCGAAATTGATCAAAGAGATCATCAATCCTCGGCAAAGGATACCGATTCTTGATAGTCAACTTGTTCAGCTGACGATAATCAATGCACATCCTCATAGTGCCATCTTTCTTCTTCACAAACAAGACCGGTGCTCCCCAAGGTGACACACTCGGCCGGATGAAACCACGATCAAGCAACTCTTGCAACTGCGTCTTCAGCTCCTTCAGCTCCTTAGGTGCCATTCTATACGGAGTAATGGACACAGGAGTTGTATTCTCATACAGCTCAATTCCAAACTCCACCTCGCGATTAGGAGGTAAACCAGGCAACTCCTCGGGAAAAACACCAGGAAACTCCTTCACAACTCGGATATCTTGCACCCTCAACTCCTTAGAGCTAGGATTCATCACAAAAGCTAGATAAGCTTCGCAACCTTGCCTCAGCATCCTGCTCGCCTCCAAGGTAGACACCACATTGGCAAGAAACTTCACATTCTCACCAACCACAACAACTTCATAATCATCCGCAAGCTTCAGCGAAACTCGCTCATTTTCACAATCCACCACAGCACGATGCTCAGCAAGCCAATCCATACCAAGGATCAAATCAAAACCATAAAAGGGCAACTCCATAAGATCAACATGAAAAACATGTTCTTGAACAACCAAGGGACACCTTCTATAAAGCTTTCGAGTCACAACAGTTTCACCAAAAGAACTAGTGACACGAACACCAACATCCAAAGACTCAACAGGCAAACCAAGCAATTCAGCATGCTCACGCAAAATGTATGAATGCGTAGATCCAGAATCAATCAAAGAAAGCAATGACAAGGATTGCAAAGTAAAGGTACCTGCAATCACATCCGCATCATTCCTTCCCTCACGCTGAGCATACACCCTCGCTTGGCCTCCACCTTCAGGCTGAATAGCCACAACATGGGCTACTCCACGACCACCTTCCTCTCGCCTCTGGAAATTACCACGACCGCTCCCACGACCTCTCTGTGGTGCAGCAACAGCAGGAGCACGCACCTGATCACCAGCCAACCTAGGACAATCTCGCCTCAAGTGGTCTGCGGATCCACAATTCCAGCATCCATTACCAGCTGCCGCTACAGGAGCTTGCACCTCTCTCACAGCACGAGGACAGTCACGCTTCATGTGACCACGTGAACCACAGATCCAACAAGCACTAGGATCAGCTCTAGCATTGCCTCCTCTAGCAGGTGCACCACCACCTCTCTTAGCTGAGGACTGATACTTATGATCACGTCCCCTCTTGTTCCGTCCACCTCCGGAACTAAACTCAGCAGCTCTCTTGCCAGAACTTGCTCCAGCACCTTTCGCAGATAAACCCAAGTTCATCTCAATGTCCTTGGCTCGGCCCACCAACACATCAAAATCATCATACTCGGTGGCCAGCACATACATTTTCACATCCGTCACAAGACCATAACGGAACCTCTCGCACCTTGCCCGCTCATCAGGTATCAGCTCAGGTGCATACTGACTGAGTCGCACAAACTGCACCTCATACTCAGCCACACTCATGCTCCCTTGGGTAAGAGACATGAATTCACGCTTCTTCTCATCAAGATATCTCACTCCAAGATATCTCCGCTTGAACACATTCTGAAAGAATGTCCAAGTCACATCAGCTTCAACCATTCCAGCTATAGTGGTCGTCCACCACGTATATGCATCGTCCTGCAGCAAGGACACAACACAACCCAGCTTTTGCACATCCGTGCAGCTCATCTGACCCAAGATTCGCTTGGTACTCTCTAACCAAGCTTCAGAACTCTCAGCTGACATACCCCTGAACTCAGTCCCACCAAGACTGCGCAGACGCTCCAAAGGTAGTCTAACTCCAGCATCTCCCTGATGCCCAGCTCCTTGAGCTCCAGCCACTGCTGCTCGAAAAGCACCCGCAATAGCTTGTACCAACATAGACATATCGGGCATAGCTTTCCCCTGACCAACCTCTGGTCCAGCAGCTCCAGCACCAGCTGCAGCTTCAGCTCTTTCTCCCTCAGCACCACCACCAGGTGGAGGAGGAGGTAACACCGCACTACCCGTGTTCTCCTCGTTCTCATTCTCATTAGGAGCCGCAGCTCGCACATTACCTCGTAACTCTCTACGTGGTGCCATACTATTACCATGCAATCACAATGCAAATAAAACAAAGTCAGGCCCAACAAGGTAAGCAATCCAAGTATTCAAGCTCAATTTCATTCAAAATCAACAACATTTCATTAGCTTCGATTTGGCAATGGGTACCCACATCATGCTACATCACAGCATACAACTCAATTGCATCCAAATCACAAGCCACAAAACATGCTTTCGATCAACAAGCATACAAGGCAAACATACTTCAATCATGCATACATTCATTCCCAATTACTCGAGAACTCAGCTCTGATACCACCAAATGTAACCCCCTTAACCCGGCCTAGACGGTTGACCCGAATTAAGAAAGTCACACGGGGAAAACCAAAGTCAACCCGAAAGTCAACCTTAATTAACGACCCTTTTTTTTCTTTTTAATCTTGTCTAGATGCACATTAACCCTAATTGCGATCACTCAACAACATATTCAAAGATCACAAGCATCAGAGATCAAACAGGGACCCAATTGAACAAATTACAACTTTAGGGACCAAATTGTAATTTCTGATAAATAGGAGGACTTAACCCAAATTATAGTTACCAACTTGAAATTAGTCAGATTTCATGCTTCTCTATGAAATTTCAGCTCAAAAGGACTTCCCGAACTCATACAATTGCACAAACAAGTTTCAGGACTAAAATGCGAACAAATCAAAACATTTAACTGCCAATGTCAGCCCTAACGGTCACCCGTTCCGGAACGGGCAGAGCCCGTTTCGAAACACGGGCCGTTCCGCAACACGTACCGGAACACGGGCTGGCAGTAGCCAAACCGTTTCGGAACGGTCCCTTCCGTTTCGGACGCCTGGGCTTGTTTAAGGCACCCGTTCCGGAACGGTAGGCACTGTTCCGAAACACCCTGCACAGATTGCCCCAAAATGCATACTTAAACATGCAATTAAACATCCAATCATGCTCCAATTAACACCAAACTTTACCAACATGCAATTCAACATATATGTGTCATACATGCATCAACAATTCAACAAAATAACATCATATATGAAAAGCCCCAAATCTATAGGCATGCTTCCTACACAAGCAAACCATTCAAGCATAAACTTCCATTTCAAGCATGCAAAGGCCAAACTTAAAAACCAACATTCTCAACAACATTCAACATACTTAGGGAGTTCAAAACCTCTCCCAAAACATACACATAGGTCCCCCATTGCCAAATTACCAAAAGCTAAAAATGTACTTAAGAAACCTTCCATACTTTGAGCTTTACTTTCACTTGAATGCTTGCCCTCCTTGCTGCCCTCAAAGTACTCTAATGTTCTGCATTATTGATTTAAGAAAACGAAAGAGAGCGTAAGCAAAAGCTTAGTGAGGAATGCTCAATAAAACCATTCAATAATGCATTTATAAACACTTTATAAATCATGCTTCAAATCAACATTTACCCATGCTCAAAAGCATACTTTAAACAAGCATCTCATGCTTCATATCATAACATGTCATATTGGCCACAAGTGATAAATTCCATTTCTTTAAAAACAAGTTCATCAACTTTCACCCCAAGGACTTTTAAACACCTTGGCCCCATGGACTTTTAAACACCATGGAAAGGATCACACAAGGACTTTTAACCACCTTTGTGTCCGTGTCAAGTTTCACCCCAAGGACTTTTAAACACCTTGGCCCCAAGGACTTTTAAACACCTTGGCCCCAAGGACTTTTAAACACCTTGGCCCCATGGACTTTTAAACACCATGGCCCCATGGACTTTTAAACACCATGGAAAGGATCACACAAGGACTTTTAACCACCTTTGTGTCCGTAGCAAGAATCATCCAAGGACTTTTAACCACCTTGATGTTCTTAAGTAAACAAGGCTCACTCAAGGACTTTTAACCACCTTAGTGACCTTAACCTTTTCAAAACATCACTTGCCAATATACATCATTAACATCATATAATCCACTGTTTTAAAGCATTAAACCAAGCCATATTCAACATGCATTTAAAAGCATCAAACCACATTTAATCAATGTTCAAAAACAAGGAACTCTTACCTTGAGCTTCCTTCAATATATGGCTTACAAAAACAGCATTAACCATGCTAAATCATGCTTTCAAAACAGAGTTTAAAACATGCAATAAACCACATTGCACAACAATCAAAACATGGCCACCACTAGAGAGTATTTCCGAAAACTTACACTTGAGCTTAGCAAAGTTGTTTAGACTTAAACTAAGCTCCCAAGACATTGGTTTCAAAGCCGAAAACCCAATTTCACTCACCGATTCCACTTCGCCTCTTGCCGAAGCACCAAATCAAGCTTCCGGATCAACAACTCTTGGATCCAAAGATGCCTCCCCTGTTTTAACACATCAAAGCAGAGGATAATGCATCATCATGCATTAATTGCTTCAATGAAAGCACCTAAACTCGCTGCTCTCATCCACACTCCATTTTCGGCCACCAAACACAACCGAAAATGCATCCAAACCACTTCTCAACAAAGCCCAGCCATTAACCAACAAAACCAAACATCTACTAACATCATTTAACATCTAAAAAGAACCTATTAACATCCTTATACCTCCAGCAACATCAGATCCACAAGATCACCTCAAAAACAATCAAGAATCACAAGCTAAACTTAGGAAACTCAACCTATCCGGGATTGCATTAACCAAAACTCAATTCCTTATCAATTTAGAGTCCAAATAACATCAAAAACACATCTCAAATCAGAGATTTAACAAATCAAACGAAAATCATCAAAAATCACCAAATCTTGCATTATAAGCCAAGATCCAATTCACAACTCAAAAGCCTTTAATAAAACATCAATTAAGGATTGAAAACTTAGGAATTTCAGTAAAGAACTGATAGTTTAGAGGAGAAGGACGTTCTTACCTCCAAACTTGAGTTTCTCCTCTTTTTGGAATCAAAAACCTTGATGAATCAAGTAGCAAATGATGAGGTTTTGTAGATATGTTGATTAGGAATCAAAAGAGAGTTGAAAGGAGGGATTTAGGTGAGAAAATCAGAAACAATTCTCTGGAAAGAAAGTGTTTGGGTTGAGAGAAAATGAGAGAAAGAAAAATAGGAAGTTAGTTATCAAAATGGCCAAAATGGCTTTCCCTCCACTTTTGATATGTTTTAAAATCAGAATAAATCCTTAAAATATCTTAGAAAAATCTGGAGAAACTACTTTTGGAATAATAGCTCCTTAAAGATTCAAAGTTTCAATCCTTTATAAAACAGTCACCAAACTTTCAAAAATTACATTTTGGTCACTAGCCAAAATGTCACCCTTCCAAAACTCATTTTCCAAAATTGATTTCACAGTTCACTTAGTTATATTAAAAGATGATTTTAGAACATTTTTCCATATTTTTAATGCAACCCGAACTAGGCTTTCCTAATTTCACCTTTTTAGATTCGACCAGCACTTTGACCAAACCGGTCAACGCTCAAACTTCCAAGCCCAAAACCGGGGCGTTACACTGTACTTTTTACTCAGTTAAAATTCCAACGGGTCCATTGAAAGGCCCATTTAGACCTGCTCGTCCGAAACCTCTACAAAAAGGACCGCAAAAAGGTTTTATTCAAATATTAGGAGTTCAAATAATTGATAAGGAGCTTTTCAACACAATTATATTGCAAAACCTCAATTTATGTACTTTTTACTCAGTTAAAATTCCAACGGGTCCATTGAAAGGCCCATTTAGACCTGCTCGTCCGAAACCTCTACAAAAAGGACCGCAAAAATGTTTTATTCAACTATTAGGAGTTCAAATAATTGATTAGGAGCTTTTCAACACAATTATATTGCAAAACCTCAATTTATGTACTTTTTACTCAGTTAAAATTCCAACGGGTCCATTGAAAGGCCCATTTCGACCCGCTCGTCCGAAACCTCTATAAAAAGGACTGCAAAACAAGTTTTAATTCAAATATTAGGAGTTCAAATAATTGATTAGGAGCTTTTCAACACAATTATATTGCAAAACCTCAATTTCTGTACTTTTTACTCAGTTAAAATTCCAACGGGTCCATTGAAAGGCCCATTTCGACCCGCTCGTCCGAAACCTCTACAAAAAGGACTGCATAATAAGTTTTATTCAAATATTAGGAGTTCAAATAATTGATTAGGAGCTTTTCAACACAATTATATTGCAAAACCTCAATTTCTGTACTTTTTACTCAGTTAAAATTCCAACGGGTCCATTGAAAGGCCCATTTAGACCTGCTCGTCCGAAACCTCTACAAAAAGGATCAAAAAATGTTTTATTCAAATATTAGGAGTTCAAATAATTGATTAAAAGCTTTTCAACACAATTATATTGCGAAACCTCAACTTCTGTACTTTTTACTCAGTTAAAATTCCAACGGGTCCATTAAAAGGCCCATTTAGACCTGCTCGTCCGAAACATGTACAAAAAGGACCGCAAAAATGTTTTATTCAAATATTAGGAGTTCAAATAATTGATTAGGAGCTTTTCAATACAATTATATTGCAAAACCTCAATTTCTGTATTTTTTACTCAGTTAAAATTCCAACGGGTCCATTGAAAGGCCCATTTAGACCTGCTCATCTGAAACCTCTATAAAAAGGACCACAAAAATGTTTTATTCAAATTCTAGGAGTTCCAATAATTTATTAGGAGCTTTTGAACACAATTATATTGCAAAACCTCAATTTCTATACTTTTTAATAAGTTAAAATTCCAACGGGTCCATTGAAAGGCCCATTTCGACCCGATCGTCCAAAACCTCTAAAAAAGGACCGCAAAACAAGTTTTAATCAAATTTTAGGAGTTCATGTAATTGATTAGGAGCTTTTCAACACAATTATATTACAAAACCTCAATTTCTGTACTTTTTACTCAGTTAAAATTCCAACGGGTCCATTGAAAGGCCCATTTCGACCTGCTTGTCCGAAACCTCTACGAAAAGGAATGCAAAAATGTTTTATTCAAATATTAGGAGTTCAAATAATTGATTATGAGCTTTTCAACACAATTATATTGCAAAACCTTAATTTCTGTACTTTTTACTCAGTTAAAATTCCAACGGGTCCATTGAAAGGCCCATTTAGACCTTCTCGTCCGAAACCTCTACAAAAAGGACCACAAAACAAGTTTTAGTCAAATATTAGGAGTTCAAATAATTGATTAGGAGCTTTTCAACACAATTATATTGCAAAATTCCAATTTCTGTACTTTTTACTTAGTTAAAATTCCAACGGGTCCATTGAAAGGCCAATTTAGACCTGCTCGTCCGAAACCTCTACAAAAAGGACTGCAAAACAAGTTTTAATCAAGTATAAGGAGTTCAAATAATTGATTAGGAGCTTTTCAACACAATTATATTGCAAAACCGTAATTTCTGTACTTTTTACTCAGTTAAAATTCCAACGGGTCCATTGAAAGGCCCATTTCGACCTGCTCGTCCAAAACCTCCACACAAAGGAACGCAAAAAATGTTTTATTCAAATATTAGGAGTTCAAATAATTGATTAGGAGCTTTTCAACACAATTACATTGCAAAACCTAAATTTCTGTACTTTTTACTCAGTTGAAATTCCAACGGGTCCATTGAAAGGCCCATTTCGACCCGCTCGTCCGAAACCTCTACAAAAAGGACTGCAAAACAAGTTTTAATCAAATATTAGGAGTTAAACTAATTTATTAGGAGCTTTTCAACACAATTATATTGCAAAACCCAAATTTCTGTACTTTTTACTCAATTAAAATTCCAACAGGTCCATTGAAAGGCCCATTTAGACCTCCTCGTCCGAAACCTCTACAAAAAGGACCGCAAAAATGTTTTATTCAAATACTAGGAGTTCAAATAATTGATTAGGAGCGTTTCAACACAATTATATTGCAAAACCTCAATTTCTGTACTTTTTACTCAGTTAAAATTCCAACGGGTCCATTGAAAGGCCCATTTAGACCTGCTCGTCCGAAACTTCTACAAAAAGGACCGCAAAAAGTTTTTATTCAAATATTAGGAGTTCAAATAATTGATTAGGAGCTTTTCAACATAATTATTTTGCAAAACCGCAATTTCTGTACTTTTTACTCAGTTAAAATTCCAGCGGGTTGGGATGGCTCTCAATTCTCTCTCAAAAATTTCAGGGGTCCTTGTTGGGTTTTTGCTTGCTCCGCTCTTTCCGGTGGATTTTTCCTTCTTTCCACCAATTCCCCTTCCCCACACGGCGCTTCACCTTCTGCTGTTTATGCAAGTTATCCAACAAAAGAAATCATTGATCCCCTTGGAAATCGGGACGAGTATACAGAGAGTCATCCCACTCCACCAACCTTTATCATTTATGTTTTATTGTTTTTCTTTTATATTTTGTTTTTCTCTATGTTTACTAACATTTTTCTCTTTTCATTTCCATGTTTACCGGCTGCTTTTTGCTTTTCTCCATATCATCTTCACCATTTTCATACCGCTTGGGATAGATCTGAAAAAATCCCCCCGGAGATCTCCAGATCCGGTTGGTATGGTTTATTTTTTCTCTTATCCCTTGTTGCTTCCTCTCATTTCGAGTTTTTTTCTAATCCCTTTTTCTTCTCATTTTATGGGTTTCTCTTTATGGATGTGTTCGGTTGCAAACCTCCGACGCCACCACGTCGACGGCGAGGGTTTCTTTGCAAGCAGATCCATGTTTCAGCCGGATTCTTGTTTCATCACCAGATCTGTTCCCTCTATATTAGCCGTATTCAACCCAGAAGGGCTTTTCCTTATTATCACAGACTTGGGTGTTTTTAAGGATTCCTTTCAATATTCTTCTCTAGATCTTATTTATCTGTCAATTTTTCTTTACCTAATTTTTATTTCGTTTTTTTGCAGATCCAACAAACCCTTAACTCTTTTCCAAATCTATCTTCTAGTCTCTAGATCAGAGTCCCTTGAGGGTTCTTCCTCCTCCGACGTTTGGGCTCTCCTTATTACACCGTCACCGGAAAGTGCGAGAAGAACCAGATGGTACTCTACGGCGGCCGTTTATCCTCTCTTCCATCAGGGTATCTCTAGATCGCGGTGTCGGCTAGGGTTTCCCTCTCTTTTATCTTCATTTACTTTCTTTTTGTTAAATATTAATCATCTTGACTTTTTTATTTCTATTTGTTGTTCTAACTTCCTTTCCAAATCCTTCATTTTTTCCAGATCTGATTTATTTGCCTGCTCATCTTTCGTGGGTTTCTTAGCCGGATTACTTTTGTTATCACCGACGTCGCAACTCCATCCCCTTCTCTGTGGGGCCTGGTGGCGGACTTCAACGACGACCATTCTTCATCGACGGCTAGGGTTTTTTCCCCTTTCTGTTTTATCTTATTTAAATTTTATAAAATATTTTATTTATTAACTCATCATTTTTATCTTATCCTCCAGATACGCATTTACTTCCACCTCAAAAGGAATGGTCTTACTGCTATCATTTGGCAGAATTCCTTGTATGTTTTCTTACTGTTTCATGTTTCCTTATGCTCTTACTCCTATATCATTTCTGTTTTATCACATTACTTGAGTGTTCTTTTAGGTTTATGATGGTCACATTTTTTAGGGTTCCATATATTTTTACTAAACCGTTGGTTCTTAACTTTAAGCTTTCTTTTATATCTTATCTGTATATATCATGCTATTGACCCAGATAATTTCTCAGCTTTAATTATGCTATATAATCTTATATCTATAACGGTATATAAAGGTATCTATAATTCAACCCTATATCAAGCCCTTCTAGGGAATCATCTACAAGCCCAACTTCTAGGATCTTCTCTTAAACACTGCAATCGCAATATATTCCATTTTCTGTTCATTTCTCTGGTCTTTCTTTTACATGTTCATCACTGTGTGGCACGGATATCACAAGGTTACAATGATGTCCCATGGTTTTCTACTCCTTATAATTTCTTCATTTCTAATATATACTTAATCTATACTGTTCTGATTTTTGCTTTATATTTCACATACGGTTTGTTGTGCTGCCAATGGTGTATAACCCCTCATTCTTACAAATTTGCATTCTCCCCTCCATACTCATGCACCCAAAATATTTTGCTTTATCAGTACCCCACACTTCTACTCTAAAATGAATGTTGTGCCTTTTCTTTTTAAGTATATCATTATAGCCTTTATTATATTGGTCTTACACACTTTTATGTTCACAATTCTGAATACAGATACTAAGCCATCTTCTAAATTTAATTTTATCATGTTTAACTCTTGGACAACTATGTGTAATGTACAGTTGTACACGGTCTCTTTCATTCTGCCCAATCACTGTTACTCTCTTCCTATTAGCTTATCAATTATCATTTTTTCACCAGTATCTTTTTCCGAGCATCAATATCATTTGGTTATTTTAAATTCTAAATTTATAATTATGATCTCTACTTATCGTACTGTCATCAAAACTATCTTCTTACAAAAAATTATATTCAAGTCTTTTATTCTTTTATATATCTCTATTGTCAAGGTTCCTTTCATGTATACTCTGATCTTTTTGCAGATTTCGTACCCTAATGATACCTATACCATGCAACTCTGCAGGACCTGTTGCAACCCTTGGTGGCCCACTCACCGGTTATGTAATTACGTAGTTATAATTTATTTAATCTGCTTATCCCCTATCATTTTTTTGCTCATTTGGTCTGTAATTTTTTTCTCTACCCCGCTTCCTTCTCTCCCTTGGCTTGTAATTATTTTGTGCTGCTTTTCTTTTGGTCACTTTCTCTCTATGGTTTTTATTTGGTTGCTCTCTGATATTAGATGTATGTCTCTAGGATACTTCTCTGCTTTATATGCTTCTGTCTCTGCCTACCTGCTTCATGAATGTTGCTTTATATGTTTAATTTTATGCACAATCGATATTAAAAATTGCGACTCCTACTACACCTTCTTAGGTGACCTTTCTCTAGCCCTGTCAAGGGATTTTACAAATACCCTAGCTCTTAGGGACAACTTCTATTCTTCCACTTCTCAAAATTTTAAACTATTAATCTTTTCATTCCCCCCATTTTTTAGTCAAATCTATTGGCGAAATTCAATACTGAATTTAAGAGTATTTATTCCCTGGCTTTTAATAAAATTAATATGCAATATATTATTATTTAACCACTTTTCTACAATCTTTCTTACCAATTATACTTTTCAAAAATCTCCTCTAATAACGGTTTTAATTATTACTATTAATAATTCTATCATTCCGTTTTTATCTTGGTATATGAGTAACTACTACTTTAAATTTGTCAATTTATATGCATTCTATTTAATACAATTTATTCTTTTTCCAAAATTCTACCCCGTAATCTTCGCCTTTTCTTCCGCAACATTACTACTATTAATAAAATTATTCTTTTGTATAAACATATATTATTTTCCTTTATCAACACCACCTAAGTCTATTTTCCGAATTAATTATTCGTATATTAAATTATTTCCCTTTATTATCAAGGCTGCTCCAGCTGTTCTCTATATATCCCTAATTATTAGTCATCATATCTATAATATCTTTTTATATTTACTTTTAAACATTAAATTAATATTATATAGATATTTAAGGTATACGTCCTTCAAATCCGCCTGCAATATACCATCTCTAAATAACTCTAATAGAATTTTTCCCTTAATAATTCTTCTAGATCGTTTAAGGAAGGTTCTTTTTATAATTTCCTTTATGATATTAATAGTTCCTATCTTTTCCAATCTCTAATTGCTTTTCAAAAATCCCCTCAATCTACTTTCCATATTTCATCTCCCTCAATTGTCTTCTTTATATATGTACATCACAATTATACCATCCCACAAAACAAACTATATCCTCCTACTATCCCAATTCTACCAATCATCGCGATGGCTTCATCCTCTTCCATTCCCCAACTCAACTCTATCAATCTCACCAACGAAGAAGCGGAACTGCTCTACACACCTGACTTTGGTTGGGATATTATCAAGGAAGACCCCAAGCTTATTCTAATCGGATGCTTCATATCGTCTAAAATAATAGACATATATGCTGTTATCAATGCATTCGAATGAATCTGGAAGCCTAATGAGGTAGTATCTATATCGCTCATACAAGATAATTTCCTCAAAATAAAGTTCAAGGAAATTAAGAATTGCTATGAGGTCATCAACCGCGATCCTTGGCTGTACAAGGATGAATGGTTAGCAGTTACTAAATATGATCCAGCCAAATCCTTAGGAGACTACAAATTCAATATCATGAGAATTTGGATCCGATTTTTCTCCCTCCCTGATTCACTTTATGAATATGTTGATCGATCCCATCTGGTGGGACATGCCCTAGGGTCAATGGTTGGCAATGTCCTCCGGACGGATACCCGAGAGGTTGAGGGGAATATGAAGGACTTCCTTAGGGTTGAAATTTTGCTTGACATCACAAGACCTGTCACTCGATTTGTTTTTATTGGATCAGGAGATAACAAAATCATGTGCCGCATTCAGTATGAAAGACTCCCTACTCTCTGTCCTAGTTGTGGTATTATCAGCCACACATTAGATAACTGTCCCATCCGTTCTTCACTCGATCTCAACAAATTACAGTACGGGGAATGGCTCCGCTACCTTCCCCCTAGACGTCACCCAGTTGGTACTCGTGGGCGTATCCGCAATGTGGAACCAAATCTGAATCCAAACATTCCTCCAATGAATGGTAATTTTATTTCAACCTTTACAATAATCTCTTTTTTCATTCGATTTACTCACCCAATTATTCTGTCCAAATACTTACTATCTGATCTCCTTGTAGTGGCCCAAACAAATATTCCAGCAGCTTCGGCCAACACTACTGCTCCTCCCACCGATCAGAACAATATGGGTAATTTAAATTACATCCTCCTCATCTTTTATATAAATGGTTATAAGCACCTAATCACAATCAATCTCCAATACATAGGTTCTCTAAATGAAGGCGATGTCGCCTCCTTTACGGAACAAGCAACTGAGGAAGCCCAAAACGTTGATACGGCCATGGAAGAAGGTCCCAACTCTGCTAAAGATCCCCCTGCATCTGACTTGAAGCAAAAAGCTCCACTCGAGCCCCAGCCCCTGAATACCATTTATCCCATTCCGGAAGATGGTTCTGATGATGATTGGGACACCACGGATGATGGTGTTCCTAGCCCTGCTGCCCTACAAATTAAAAAAATTGAGTCTGAATTGCGTAAGCCCTCTAAACCCACTGATACAATTTTCAATGATTTTAATCAATGGTTACTAAAAACTTACCCCAATGATGCAGCCCCTGCACCTGCAGCAGCCCCAACGAACCGAGGCATGAAACGCCGCTCTCCAATACAAGTGTCGCTCCCGCCAAAAAAATCCAAACCATCAGGATCCACTCCAAAAGCTGGGATGAGCAGCTCTAAAAACTCTCCGGCGGCGGCTGATTCCCAGCCCCGCCGAGCAAAATGAGGATCCTATGCTGGAACTATCAGGGTCTTGGACAAGCCCCGACGGTTCAACATTTCCGGTCCTATGTCCAACGCACCAACACTGATGTCATTTTCTTATGCGAAACCAAAATAAATAACGCGGAATGTAACCGCATTTGTCTTTCATTAGGAATGTTAGACATTATTTCTATTTCCCCTACGGAAGGGTGTTCCGGTATTTCCCTATTTGCAGCAAACAATATTACTCCCTCCGTCCCAGTAAAACTGTCACATGTTGACATTTTTCTGGTCAAATTTTTTCAACTTTGACTATAATTTATTTAAACATTTTAATTAATTAAAAATTATAAAATATATATTTAAAAACTAGTTGATTCAAGGTTTTTAAAATATATTTTTTCATATTTTTATCATTAATAAATTTTAAATTATAAGAGGTCAAAGTTGAAAAAATTTGACCCAAAAAAAGTCAACATGTGACAGTTTTAGTGGGACAGAGGGAGTAATATAAGTTTAATTTCTTATTCATCGCGTTATATTCATACTCAAATAACTAAGAACAACTCCACAATGTTTTTTACTGGATTGCATGGTTTCTCTGAAACTAGTCAAAAATATAAAACATGGGAACTTATAGATTCATTATACTCTTCTACTAAAAATAACCCATGGCTTCTCGGTGGGGATTTTAATGAAATATTAACTAACTCTGAAAAACAAGGAGGTCCCCGAAGGGCAAGATCACAAATTAAAAATTTTCGCAACTGTTTATTACGAAACAACCTTTTTGATTGCAAGCCAACTTCTGGATGGTTTACATGGACAAAAGTAGGGCCCTTAACCCCGATCATACATGAAAGATTAGATCGATTTATAGCCAATTCAGCTTGGCAAGACCTCTACCCTTCCTACCGAATTACCACAGAGTATGTAGCCAAATCTGACCATTGTTTCCTTCTCCTTGATTTAGACCCTTCAGTTTCTACTCCCAAAAAACAGCCTTCCAATAATTTCCGCTTCGAAAACTGCTGGGCTAATAATGTGGATAATATTCACACAATTAAAAGGGCTTGGGCCAATACTCCCGGAACTGTCATTGACAAAATCGAAGCTGTTGGTACATACCTAGAAGAATGGCAAAATCAACAACGTTTTAAATCAATCGGAAGGATTAAGTTCCTCACTAAAAAAATTAATAAATTACTATACTGTCACTTAACTGCCACAAATGAACAAGTATACTTAAATTATAGAACTGAACTAAATAAACTCTTAACAGAACAAGAAATTTATTGGGCTCAAAGATCTCGCACTCTCTGGCTTTCCCAAGGGGATAAAAATACCAAGTTCTTCCATGCCCGAGCTACTAATAGGAATAAGAAAAATTTGATTACAGGCCTTTACGACGCTAACTCGAATTGCCGCACGTCTGATTCAGATCTTATGAATATCGCTTCTGCATATTTTCAAAATCTTTTCACAACATCCAATCCCCAAATCTCGAATACTATTCTTGATAAAATTCACCCTTCCATCAATCAATCAATGAATGAAACCCTTCTAAGGACTTTCACTAAAGAAGAAATTCTCCATGCCTTTCAAGATATTGACCCTAGGAAAGCACCTGGTATCAATGGCCTACCCAGTAGCTTTTTTCGACAACACTGGGACACAGTGGGCGAAGATGTTATTAATCTTTGTATTAATCTTCTAAACGATAAAGCTGATATGGCCTCAGTCAACAAAACTATATTAGTTCTAATCCCCAAAGTCCAGGATCCAACCTCCATGAAACAACTCAGACCAATTAGTCTCTGCACTGTCCTTTATAAAATAGTTGCCAAAACAATAGTCAATAGAATGAAACAGGCTATACCTCTATGCATAAGCCCTAATCAAGCAGCCTTTATCCAGGGACGTAACATATCAGACAACATCCTCGTTGCATATGAAATTATTCACAATATTAACTCATGAGCTACTAAGTCCTCTCAAGGAGCTGCTCTTAAGCTAGACATGGAGAAAGCTTTTGATAGAGTAGAATGGTCCTTTCTTGCAAATGTTATGGAACGCATGGGCTTCACCTCCGAATGGATCGACCTTATAATGCGTTGCATTACTACAGTCTCCTTTTCAGTTAAAATTAATAATTCCTTCTCCCCACCCTTTCAACCTCAACATGGTCTTCGTCAGGGGGATCCCCTATCCCCTTTCCTTTTCCTCTTTTGTACTCAAGGCCTCTCGGCTTATTTAGCGGCTGCTCAACAAACTAAAATTCTACCAGGACTAGGTGCCTGTAAATACGGGCCTAAAGTCAACCACTTGCTTTTTTCCGATGATTACATGGTATTCATTAATACTAATCAATCTGAAGCGTCTCTTCTTAAAAAAGCTCTTCAAACTTATGCTAATGCATCCGATCAAGCGGTTAATTTTGAGAAATCAACAATTTTTTATAATCCGCGTACACCATCAGCAACAAGAAATGCGATCAACAACCTTTTACAAGTACGTGAGGTTACTAACCCTGGAGTATATCTAGGCATCCCACTTCTAATTGGAAAAAACAAAACTGAATCGCTAGGATTTGTGCGCGATAAAGTACATGATCGTCTCTCTAGTTGGGACAAACATCTCCTCTCTTTTAGTGGCCGAGAGATATTCATCAAAGCAGTCTTACAATCCCTTCCACAATATGTTATGTCCTGCTATCTTCTCCCACAAAACATCATTGATGACATGACTACATCAATCCGTCAATACTGGTGGACTGGCAAATCCAACAAAAAAGGTTGGCATATGCTCCCATGGAATCGTGTATGTTTACCTAAATCTGCTTGAGGCATGGGTTTTAAGGATTTGCACGATTTTAACATTGCTCTTTTGGGCAAGCAACTTTGGAAACTCATTTGCGAACCAGATTCTCTATTAGGACAAATATACCGTTCTAAATACTTTCCCTCCGGCAATATCCTAGATGCACCAAAACCCAATCGGGGTTCTTTTGCTTGGCAAGGTATGTATAACGCGATTCAGCGTCTATTCCCCGGCTTTCTCCACCGCCCAGGTATAAACAGTACTATTAGAATACACAAAGATATATGGGGAGGGTCTTCCCCGATTGAGCTCACTGGGGATTACGAAATCTCAGATGAATTCCATATTCGATGTCGTGATTTTATGATTCGTAACCAAACAGCTTGGGATACGGATAAGGTAAGGAATTACTTCAATCCAACTGATGCCGATGCTATTCTTCGTATCCCCATCATAAATGATCATCGTGATTCAATACTCTGGTCTCCTAATGACTCGGGTATCTACTCAGTCCGTTCTGGATATATTTTCCTGCAACGCTCTATAAACCCACCCACGTCACCTACTCGGCTCTGGAAATTATTATCCAAAGTCAAAGCTTTACCCAAAGTCAAAACTTTTGGTTGGCGTATGGCATCTGATGCTCTACCAGTTGGAGTTAAAATGCAAGCCTTTTCTCCTAATTCGGGACCTTGTCCTATCTGTGGTAGCCACTCGGAATCGATCCTTCATGCGATTCGTGACTGCCCTAGAGCGTCTGAAGTCCTCCAAATTTGTGGTATCCCCATTACTCTTTATAGGAGTATAGCTTCTACCCCTCTGCAATGATTAGAGGAAGAAGCTACTACACTTTCCTCTGATAAATTTTGTCTCTTCCTTACTGCTTTATGGAATATATGGAATAGACGTAACGAATGGGTACATAACCAACATTTACAACCACCCTGGCTAATTGTCGTTAACTCCATTAGTTTACATGATGATTTTTGTAAAGCTTTAAAGACGACTGCCCCAGCTCCATCTACCTTTTCTAAACCATCCTGGATCCCTCCCCCACTTCATCATATCAAAATAAATGTGGACGGAGCTTTTAATCCATCGACTCGTGCAGCTGCCGTTGGCACCGTTGCTCGTGATTCTGCAGGAACAGTTGTGGGTGGCCTTGCATTCCCACTTGGTAGCTGTCAGGACGCTATCACTAGTGAAGGGGAAAGCATCCTTTCTGGTCTCACCTTTGCCCGATCTCAAGGTTGGAACCGTCTTTTGGTTGAAACTGACTGCGCTTCTCTCGCGAATAGGATCAACAATCCTGCTCAGGACCTTCCTACCATTGGGCCTATTATTCTTCAGATTCAAGCATCTCTTCACGATTTTGACTCTGTATCTATTTCTTTTGAACGTCGTGAGGCAAATATTATAGCCCATACTTTGGCTACTTCTTCGCTGAATTCTATGACTTCTATGTCATTTAATTCGGATATTCCATCTTGTATCCAACACTTTGTAACAAATCATTCTTGATTAATAATATTTGGGCACTCTTTTCCCCTTTTTAGGGCCCTCTAGCTCTGCTTGAAGGACAATAGTAGGGGTTTTTAATGAGGCCTTTTCTTCAAAAAAAAAATTCCAACGGGTCAATGGAAAGGCCCATTTCGACCCGCTCGTCCGAAACCTCTACTAAAAGGACTGCAAAACAAGTTTTAATCAAATATTAGGAGTTCAAATAATTGATTAGGAGCTTTTCAACACAATTATATTGCAAAACCACAATTTTTGTACTTTTTACTCAGTTAAAATTCCAACGTGTCCATTGAAAGGCCCATTTCGACGCGCTCGTCCGAAACCTCTACAAAAAGGACTGCAAAACAAGTTTTAATCAAATTTTAGGAGTTCATGTAATTTATTAGGAGCTTTTCAACACAATTATATTGCAAAACCTCAATTTTTGTACTTTTTACTCAGTTAAAATTCCAACGGGTCCATTGAAAGGCCCATTTAGACCTCCTCGTCCGAAACCTCTACAAAAAGGACCACAAAAATGTTTTATTCAAATATTAGGAGTTCAAATAATTGATTAGGAGCTTTTCAACACAATTATATTGCAAAACCTCAATTTCTGTACTTTTTACTCAGTTAAAATTCCAACGGGTCCATTGAAAGGCCCATTTAGACTTGCTCGTCTAAAACCTCTACAAAAAGGACCGCAAAAATGTTTTATTCAAATATTAGGAGTTCAAATAATTGATTAAGATCTTTTCAACACAATTATATTGCAAAACCTCAATTTTTGTACTTTTTACTCAGTTAAAATTCCAACGGGTCCATTGAAAGGCCCATTTAGACCTCCTCGTCCGAAACCTCTACAAAAAGGACCGCAAAAATGTTTTATTCAAATATTAGGAGTTCAAATAATTGATTAGGAGCTTTTCAACACAATTATATTGCAAAATCTCAATTTTTGTACTTTTTACTCAGTTCAAATTCCAACGGGTCCATTGAAACGCCCATTTAGACCTCCTCGTCCGAAACCTCTACAAAAAAGACCGCAAAAATGTTTTATTCAAATATTAGGAGTTCAAATAATTGATTAGGAGCTTTTCAACACAATTATATTACAAAACCTCAATTTCTGTACTTTTTACTCGGTTAAAATTCCAACGGGTCCATTGAAAGGCCCATTTAGACTTGCTCGTCCGAAACCTCTACAAAAAGGACCGCAAAAAGGTTTTATTCAAATATTAGGAGTTCAAACAATTAATTAGGAGCTTTTCAACACAATTATATTGCAAAACCTCAATTTCTGTACTTTTTACTCAGTTAAAATTCCAACGGGTCCATTGAAAGACCCATTTAGACCTGCTCGTCCGAAACCTCTACAAAAAGGACCGCAAAAAGGTTTTATTCAAATATTAGGAGTTCAAATAATTGATTAGGAGCTTTTCAACACAATTATATTGCAAAACCGCAATTTCTGTATTTTTTACTCAGTTAAAATTTAACGGGTCAATGGAAAGGCCCATTTCGACCCGCTCGTCCGAAACCTCTACAAAAAGGACCGCAAAACAAGTTTTAATCAAATAGTAGGAGTTCAAATAATTGATTCGGAGCTTTTTAACACAATTATATTGCAAAACCGCAATTTCTGTACTTTATACTCAGTTAAAATTCCAACGTGTCCATTGAAAGGCCCATTTCGACGCGCTCGTCCGAAACCTCTACAAAAAGGACTGCAAAACACGTTTTAATCAAATTTTAGGAGTTCATGTAATTGATTAGGGGCTTTTCAACACAATTATATTGCAAAACCTCAATTTTTGTACTTTTTACTCAGTTAAAATTCCAACGGGTCAATTGAAAGGCCCATTTAGACATGCTCGTCCGAAACCTGTACAAAAAGGACCGCAAAAATGTTTAATTCAAATATTAGGAGTTCAAATAATTGATTAGGAGCTTTTCAACACAATTATATTACAAGACCTCAATTTCTGTACTTTTTACTCAGTTAAAATTCCAACGGGTCCATTGAAAGGCCCATTTAGACTTGCTCGTCCGAAACCTCTACAAAAAGGACCGCAAAAAGGTTTTATTCAAATATTAGGAGTTCAAACAATTGATTAGGAGCTTTTCAACACAATTATATTGCAAAACCTCAATTTCTGTACTTTTTACTCAGTTAAAATTGCAACAAGTCCATTGAAAGGCCCATTTCGACCTGCTCGTCTGAAACCTCTACAAAAAGGACCGCAAAACAAGTTTTAGTCAAATATTAGGAGTTCAAATAATTGATTAGGAGCTTTTCAACACAATTATATTGCAAAACCGCAATTTCTGTACTTTTTACTCAATTAAAATTCCAACGGGTCCATTGAAAGGCCCATTTCGACCCGCTCGTCCGAAACCTCTACAAAAAGGAATGAAAAAATGTTTTATTCAAATATTAGGAGTTCAAATAATTGATTAGGAGCTTTTCAACACAATTATATTGCAAAACCGCAATTTCTATACTTTTTACTAAGTTAAAATTCCAACGGGTCCATTAAAAGGCCCATTTCGACCCGCTCGTCCGAAACCTCTACAAAAAGGACTGCAAAACAAGTTTTAATCAAATTTTAGGAGTTCATGTAATTGATTAGGAGCTTTTCAACACAATTATATTGCAAAACCTCAATTTCTTTACTTTTTACTTAGTTAAAATTCAAACGTGTCCATTGAAAGGCCCATTTCGACCTGCTCGTCTAAAACCTCTACAAAAAGGACCGCAAAACAAGTTTTAGTCAAATATTAGGAGTTCAAACAATTGATTAGGAGCTTTTCAACACTATTATATTGCAAAACCTCAATTTCTGTACTTTTTACTTAGTTAAAATTCCAACGGGTCCAATGAAAGGCCTATTTTGACCTTCTCGTCCGAAACCTCTACAAAAAGGACCGCAAAACATGTTTTAATCAAATATTAGGAGTTCAAATAATTGATTAGGAGCTTTTCAACACAATTATATTGCAAAACCTCAATTTCTGTACTTTTTACTCAGTTAAAATTCCAACGGGTCCATTGAAAGGCCCATTTAGACCCGCTCGTCCGAAACCTCTACAAAAAGGACTGCAAAACAAGTTTTAATCAAATATTAGGAGTTCAAATAATTGATTAGGAGCTTTTCAACAGAATTATATTGCAAAACCTCAATTTCTGTACTTTTTACTCAGTTTAAATTCCAACGGATCCATTGAAAGGCCCATTTAGACATGCTCGTCCGAAACCTCTACAAAATGGACAGCAAAAATGATTTATTCAAATTCGGAGTTCAAATAATTGATTAGGAGCTTTTCAACACTATTATATTGCAAAACCTCAATTTATGTACTTTTTACTCAGTTAAAATTCCAACGGGTCTATTGAAAGGCCCACTTAGACCTGCTCGTCCGAAACATCTACAAAAATGACCGCTAAAATGTTTTATTCAAATATTAGGGGTTCAAATAATTGATTAGGAGCTTTTCAAATCAATTATATTGCAAAACCTCAATTTCTGTACTTTTTACTCAGTTAAAATTCCAACGGGTCCACTGAAAGGCCCATTTAGACCTGCTCGTCTGAAACCTCTACAAAAAGGACCGAAAAATGTTTTAGTCAAATATTAGGAGTTCAAATAATTGATTAGGAGCTTTTCAAATCAATTATATTGCAAAACCTAAATTTATGTACTTTTTACTCAGTTAAAATTCCAACATGTCCATTGAAAGGCCCATTTAGACCTGCTCGTCCGTAACCTCTACAAAAAGGACCGCAAAAATGTTTTATTCAAATATTAGGAGTTCAAATAATGGATTATGAGCTTTTCAACACAATTATATTGCAAAACCTCAATTTATGTACTCTTTACTCAATTAAATTCCAACGGGTCCATTGAAAGGCCCATTTCGACCCGCTCGTTCGAAACCTCTAAAAAAGGATCACAAAACAAGTTTTAATCAAATTTTAGGAGTTCATGTAATTGATTAGGAGATTTTAAACACAATTATATTCAAAACCTCAATTTATGTACTCTTTACTCAGTTAAAATTCCAACGGGTCCATTGAAAGGCCCATTTAGACCTGCTCGTCCGAAACCTCTATAAAAGGACCACAAAAATGTTTTATTCAAATATTAGGAGTTCAAATAATTGATTAGGAGATTTTCAACGCAATTATATTGCAAAACCTCAATTTCTGTACTTTTTACTCAGTTAAAATTCCAACGGGTCCATTGAAAGACCCATTTCGACCCGCTCGTCCGAAACCTCTACAAAAAGGACTGCAAAAAGAGTTTTAATCAAATTTTAGGAGTTCATGTAATTGATTAGGAGCTTTTCAACACAATCATATTGCAAAACCTCAATTTCTGTACTGTTTACTCGGTTAAAATTCCAACGGGTCCATTGAAAGGACCATTTAGACCTGCTCGTCCGAAACCTCTACAAAAAGGAACGCAAAAATGTTTTATTCAAATATTAGGAGTTCAAATAATTGATTAGGAGCTTTTCAACACAATTATATTACAAGACCTCAATTTCTGTACTTTTTACTCAGTAAAAATTCCAACGGGTCCATTGAAAGGCCCATTTAGACCTGCTCGTCCGAAACCTCTACAAAAAGGACCGCAAAAAGGTTTTATTCAAATATTAGGAGTTCAAACAATTGATTAGGAGCTTTTCAACACAATTATATTGCAAAACCTCAATTTCTGTACTTTTTACTCAGTTAAAATTCCAACGGGTCCATTAAAAGGCCCATTTAGACCTGCTCGTCCGAAATCTCTACAAAAAGGAACGCAAAAATGTTTTATTCAAATATTAGGAGTTCATGTAATTGATTAGGAGCTTTTCAACACAATTATATTGCAAAACCTCAATTTCTGTACTTTTTCCTCAGTTAAAATTGCAACAAGTCCATTAAAAGGCCCATTTCGACCTGCTCGTCTGAAACCTCTACAAAAAGGACCGCAAAACAAGTTTTAGTCAAATATTAGGAGTTCAAATAATTGATTAGGAGCTTTTCAACACAATTATATTGCAAAACCGCAATTTCTATACTTTTTACTCAGTTAAAATTCCAACGGGTCCATTGAAAGGCCCATTTCGACCCGCTCGTCCGAAACCTCTACAAAAAGGACTGCAAAACAAGTTTTAATCAAATTTTAGGAGTTCATGTAATTGATTAGGAGCTTTTCAACACAATTATATTGCAAAACCTCAATTTCTTTACTTTTTACTTAGTTAAAATTCAAACGTGTCCATTGAAAGGCCCATTTCGACCTGCTCGTCTGAAACCTCTACAAAAAGGACCGCAAAACAAGTTTTAGTTAAATATTAGGAGTTCAAATAATTGATTAGGAGCTTTTCAACACAATTATATTGCAAAACCGCAATTTCTGTACTTTTTACTCAGTTAAAATTCCAACGGGTCCTTTGAAATGCCCATTTCGACCCGCTCGTCCGAAACCTCTACAAATAGGAAGGCAAAAATGTTTAATTCAAATATTAGGAGTTCATGTAATTGATTAGGAGTTTTTCAACACAATTATATTGCAAAACCTCAATTTCTGTACTTTTTACTCAGTTTAAATTCCAACGGATCCATTGAAAGGCCCATTTAGACATGCTCATCCGAAACCTCTACAAAATGGACAGCAAAAATGATTTATTCAAATTCGAAGTTCAAATAATTGATTAGGAGCTTTTCAACACTATTATATTGCAAAACCTCAATTTATGTACTTTTTACTCAGTTAAAATTCCAACGGGTCTATTGAAAGGCCCACTTAGACCTGCTCGTCCGAAACATCTACAAAAAGGACCGCTAAAATGTTTTATTCAAATATTAGGGGTTCAAATAATTGATTAGGAGCTTTTCAAATCAATTATATTGCAAAACCTCAATTTCTGTACTTTTTACTCAGTTAAAATTCCAACGGGTCCACTGAAAGGCCCATTTAGACCTGCTCGTCTGAAACCTCTACAAAAAGGACCGAAAAATGTTTTAGTCAAATATTAGGAGTTCAAATAATTGATTAGGAGCTTTTCAAATCAATTATATTGCAAAACCTCAATTTATGTACTTTTTACTCAGTTAAAATTCCAACATGTCCATTGAAAGGCCCATTTAGACCTGCTCGTCCGTAACCTCTACAAAAAGGACCGCAAAAATGATTTATTCAAATATTAGGAGTTCAAATAATGGATTATGAGCTTTTCAACACAATTATATTGCAAAACCTCAATTTCTGTACTTTTTACTCAATTAAATTCCAACGGGTCCATTGAAAGGCCCATTTCGACCCGCTCGTTCGAAACCTCTAAAAAAGGATCACAAAACAAGTTTTAATCAAATTTTAGGAGTTCATGTAATTGATTAGGAGATTTTCAACACAATTATATTCAAAACCTCAATTTATGTACTCTTTACTCAGTTAAAATTCCAACGGGTCCATTGAAAGGCCCATTTAGACCTGCTCGTCCAAAACCTCTATAAAAGGACCACAAAAATGTTTTATTCAAATATTAGGAGTTCAAATAATTGATTAGGAGATTTTCAACGCAATTATATTGCAAAACCTCAATTTCTGTACTTTTTACTCAGTTAAAATTCCAACGGGTCCATTGAAAGGCCTATTTCGACCCGCTCGTCCGAAACCTCTACAAAAAGGACTAGAAAACAAGTTTTAATCAAATATTAGGAGTTCAAATGATTGATTAGGAGCTTTTCAACAGAATTATATTACAAAACCGCAATTTATGTACTTTTTACTAAGTCAAAATTCCAACGGGTCCATTAAAAGGCCCATTTCGACCCGCTCGTCCGAAACCTCTACAAAAAGGACTGCAAAACAAGTTTTAATCAAATTTTAGGAGTTCATGTAATTGATTAGGAGCTTTTCAACACAATCATATTGCAAAACCTCAATTTCTGTACTGTTTACTCGGTTAAAATTCCAACGGGTCCATTGAAAAGACCATTTAGACCTGCTCGTCCGAAACCTCTACAAAAAGGAACGCAAAAATGTTTTATTCAAATATTAGGAGTTCAAATAATTGATTAGGAGCTTTTCAACACAATTATATTGCAAAACCTCAATTTATATACTTTTTACTCAGTTAAAATTCCAACGGGTCCTTTGAAAGGCCCATTTAGACCTGCTCGTCTAAAACCTCTACAAAAAGGACCGCTAAAATGTTTTATTCAAATATTAGGAGTTCAAATAATTGATTAGGAGCTTTTCAAATCAATTATATTGCAAAACCTTAATTTCTGTACTTTTTACTCAGTTAAAATTCCAACGGGTCCACTGAAAGGCCCATTTAGACCTGCTCGTCCGAAACCTCTACAAAAAGGACCGCAAAAATGTTTTATTCAAATATTAAGAGTTCAAATAATTGATTAGGAGCTTTTCAAATTAATTATATTGCAAAACCTCAATTTATGTACTTTTTACTCAGTTGAAATTCAACCAGGTCCATTAAAAGGCCCATTTAGACCTGCTCGTCCGTAACCTTTACAAAAACGTATTATTCAAATATTAGGAGTTCAAATAATGTATTATGAGCTTTTCAACACAATTATATTGCAAAACCTCAAATTCTGTACTTTTTACTCAGTTAAAATTCCAACGGGTCCATTGAAAGGCCCATTTAGACCTCCTCGTCAGAAACCTCTACAAAAAGGACCGCAAAAATGTTTTATTCAAATATTAGGAGATAAAATAATTGATTAGGAGCTTTTCAACACAATTATATTGCAAAACCTCAATTTTAGTAGTTTTTACTCAGTTAAAATTCCAATGGGTCCATTGAAAGGCCCATTTCGACCCGCTCGTCCGAAACCTCTACGAAAAGGACTACAAAACAAGTTTTAATCAAATTTTAGGAATTCATGTAATTGATTAGGAGCTTTTCAACAAAATTATATTGCAAAATCGCAATTTCTGTACTTTTTGCACAGTTAAAATTCCAACGGGTCCATTGAAAGGCCCATTTTGACCCGCTCGTCCGAAACCACTACAAAAAGGACTGCAAAAATAAGTTTTAATCAAATTGTAGGAGTTCATGTAATTGATTAGGAGCTTTTCAACACAATTATATTGCAAAACCTCAATTTCTTTACTTTTAATCAGTTAAAATTCCAACGGGTCCATTGAAAGGCCCATTTAGACCTCCTCGTCAGAAACCTCTACAAAAAGGACCGCAAAAATGTTTTATTCAAATATTAGGAGATAAAATAATTGATTAGGAGCTTTTCAACACAATTATATTGCAAAACCTCAATTTTAGTACTTTTTACTCAGTTAAAATTCCAATGGGTCCATTGAAAGGCCCATTTCGACCCAATCGTCCAAAACCTCTACGAAAAGGACTACAAAACAAGTTTTAATCAAATTTTAGGAATTCATGTAATTGATTAGGAGCTTTTCAACAAAATTATATTGCAAAATCGCAATTTCTGTACTTTTTGCACAGTTAAAATTCCAACGGGTCCATTGAAAGGCCCATTTTGACCCGCTCGTCCGAAACCACTACAAAAAGGACTGCAAAAATAAGTTTTAATCAAATTGTAGGAGTTCATGTAATTGATTAGGAGCTTTTCAACACAATTATATTGCAAAACCTCAATTTCTTTACTTTTAATCAGTTAAAATTCCAACGGGTCCATTGAAAGGCCCATTTAGACCTCCTCGTCAGAAACCTCTACAAAAAGGACCGCAAAAATGTTTTATTCAAATATTAGGAGATAAAATAATTGATTAGGAGCTTTTCAACACAATTATATTGCAAAACCTCAATTTTAGTACTTTTTACTCAGTTAAAATTCCAATGGGTCCATTGAAAGGCCCAGTTCGACCCGCTCGTCCAAAACCTCTACGAAAAGGACTACAAAACAAGTTTTAATCAAATTTTAGGAATTCATGTAATTGATTAGGAGCTTTTCAACAAAATTATATTGCAAAATCGCAATTTCTGTACTTTTTGCACAGTTAAAATTCCAACGGGTCCATTGAAAGGCCCATTTTGACCCGCTCGTCCGAAACCACTACAAAAAGGACTGCAAAAATAAGTTTTAATCAAATTGTAGGAGTTCATGTAATTGATTAGGAGCTTTTCAACACAATTATATTGCAAAACCTCAATTTCTTTACTTTTAATCAGTTAAAATTCCAACGGGTCCATTGAAAGGCCCATTTAGACCTGCTCGTCCGAAACCTCTACAAAAAGGACCGAAAAAATGATTTATTCAAATATTAGGAGTTCAAATAATTGATTAGGAGCTTTTCAAATCAATTATATTGCAAAACCTCAATTTATGTACTTTTTACTCAGTTAGACCTGCTCGTCCGAAACCTCTACAAAAAGGACCGCAAAAATGTTTTATTTAAATATTAGGAGTTCAAATAATTGATTAGGAGCTTTTCAACACAATTATATTGCAAAACCACAATTTCTGTACTTTTTACTCAGTTAAAATTCTTACGGGTCCATTGAAAGGCCCATTTAGACCTGCTCGTCCGAAACCTCTACAAAAGGACATCAAAAATGTTTTTTTCAAATTAGGAGTTCAAATAATTGATTAGGAGCTTTTCAACACAATTATATTGCAAAACCTCAATTTCTATACTTTTTACTCAGTTAAAATTCCAACGGGTCTATTGAAAGGCCCATTTAGACCTGCTCGTCCGAAACCTCTACAAAAAGGACCGCAAAAATGTTTTATTCAAATATTAGGAGTTCAAATAATTGAATAGGAGCTTTTCAAATCAAGTATATTGAAAAACCTCAATTTATGTACTTTTTACTCAATTAAAATTCCAACAGGTCCATTGAAAGGCCCATTTAGACCTTCTCGTCCGTAACCTTTACAAAAAGGACCGCAAAAATGTTTTATTCAAATATTAGGAGTTCAAATGATGGATTATGAGCTTTTCAACACAATTATATTGCAAAACCTCAATTTCTGTACTTTTTACTCAGTTAAAATTCCAACGGGTCCATTGAAAGGCCCATTTCGACCTGCTCGTCCGAAACCATTAAAAAAGGACTGCAAAACAAGTTTTAATCAAATTTTAGGAGTTCATGTAATTGATTAGAAGCTTTTCAACACAATTATATTGCAAAACCTCAATTTCTGTACTCTTTACTCAGTTAAAATTCCAACGGGTCCATTGAAAGTCCCATTTAGACCTGCTCGTCCGAAACCTCTACAAAAAGGACCGCAAAAATGTTTTATTCAAATATTAGGAGTTCAAATAATTGATTAGGAGATTTTCAACACAATTATATTGCAAAACCTCAATTTCTGTACTTTTTACTCAGTTAAAATTCCAACGGGTGGGTGTGTGATGGCTCTCTCTCTCAATTCTCTCTCAATCTTCTCAGGGGTTCTTTTTTGGGTTTTATTTGCTCCGTTCTTTTTGGTGGATTTTCTCTCTTTTCCACCAGTTCCCCTTCCCCTCATGGCATTTCCACCTCATCCGCTTTTGCAAGCAAATATCCATCCAACGTGCTCCTTGGATTTCGGGCAGAGAATGCGAAGAGTTGCCTCACACCATCATAACTCCTATTTTATTTTTTATCGATTTTCTATCACATTTTATTATTGTTTTGCTTTACTAACTTTCTGGTTTCTTCTGGGTTTCATTTGCCGGTTGAGTTTGTTTTTGTTCGTCCTTCTTTCCGTCCCCCTCCTTTTGGGTGGGGTAGATCTAACTTTTTCATCAGGGAAATCGTCAAATCTGATAGGTTTGTTCTACCATTTCCCTCATTTTTTTCTATATTCATTTTATTTTCAGTTTTTTTCTAATCCGTTTATCTTTTTTACTTTTGGGATCCATCCTTCGGATGCCTCCGGTGGTGAATCTCCGTCTTCTCCACGCTGACGGCAAGGATCGCTTTGCATGCAGACCCTTTTTCCCGGCGGCTCAATTTTTCACAGATCCTTTCACCTTTTCTTATTTTTGTTTGTTTCTATTGTTCTTTTCTATTTATTCATTTTCCCTTTTCTCTTAACAATCCTTCTTTATTTTTGCAGATCTGAGCCTACGGTGGTTTTTTCCCACCCTCTCGTCTGGTCTATATTCATCTTGCTGATTTTGGTTTATCTGCAAACAACCATGTGGCCTTTTTTGGAGACCACCGTCCACCGCCGCCATAAGGATTCCCTAAAATCATTTTGTGATTTAGGGTTTTTTCCCCTTATTTAATTATGTTTCTCTTTACTTTTTCCATATCTAATCTCTTTTGTTAGCAAATTGTTATAGGTATCTCAAGTTTTGCTCGCCTGCAACCCCCGATGTCGCATTTCCATCTGTTCGGGTGGCGGCTCCCATCGGTGTTCCATAGTCGGCTAGGGTTTTCTTCCCCCCCCCCTCTTTTTTAATTTCATTTTCTTTTTTCTTTTTAATATTCTGTTAATCCTTGTTCCTTTTTTCCAGATATGCTTAACCTTCCTTCTCAAAAGGAAGGATTTTAATGTTTTCATCTGGCGAATCTCTTGGTACGTCATCTATCTGTTCCTCTTTTGTATTTTTTACTGTCCTCTCATTATTGATGTAACATCTCATCTGCGGTTTCATACCTCAATATTATGCTGCATATATATTTTAAGGGTTTTCTCTCTTTTCCTAATCTGCTTGAATTCAAATGTTGATATACTCTTAAACAATATTTGTGTTTATCCTATGTTGATCCTAAACATTGCTAGTACTGTATTAATGTCCTTTTTTCTGATAACTACTCTGTCATATAAATTACTTATTACCTTATCTCTACTTCAAGCCCTTACAGGGAATCTACAACAAGCCCATCCTATGGGAACATATAGTTTCAACTATCATTGCAATTTATTATATTCTATGTTCACCTCTTTGAACCATCTTTACTGTGTTTATCATGATCTAGTACAGTTATCTTCATACACTCCTTGGTTTTCTGGTTACAAGTATCACAATCATTTAGCCTCTAATAAAATCTATTCACATTATGCTATTTTCCTACACTGCTTACACGCTATGGTTTGTAACATAATTGTAGGAATTATCATTTTGTTTATACATACTTTACAATTCATAATTAGGAATGCTTTAACTAATCTTTTTACAGTGGTCAATCATATTTTATTTAACTTTCGGATTGAATTGAGAAATGCTCAACTATTCTCAGCTCCTCCTACACTGATCATGTGCTATTTACATCTCCTGCTTAGCTTAACCATCCCAATTTTCTTGCATCATATTCATTTTCTGAGTTTGCATTCTATGTCCATCAGTATAATCTATGCCCAACATTCTGATATTAAAACTGAATTTTTGCAACAACTTAATCTCCCTCCTTCCTTTACTTTATTTTTTTCTAATATCAATATCACTTTCATTCTGGCTAATCATTTCAATAAATTTCATGTCTATCTCTCTAATTCAAACTTACTTTTCTTTATGGTCTTGTACGATTTACATCTGTTTACTCTTTCCTTTTGTATTACTAGTATTATCAAAGGATTCCCTGTTACTCATTGTATTTGTTTTCTTTTTGATCTTTTCATTGGTGTCCCTATCTATGTTTCATCATCAGATGCAATGTTACAAGCTACTTTACGGCTAATAAAGGAAAGCTGGATACTCCCTACTCCTTCTGGGTTACAACTTCACTTCAATCTATTTAAATTTCATGTTATTATTTTATCCCCATATATCTTTTTGCTCTTTTGGTCTGTATTAATTTTCTTATCCCCGCTTCTTCTTTCCCATGGGTCTGTAATTATTCTTTCCTGTTTTCTTCCTTTTCTGCTCTCCTTTTATTTTTTCTATGCTTTTGATTGCTTTTTAGTTTATATTATTATTGCTATGCATGGTTTATACTACTTGCTAAATGTATGTTATTCTGTCAACGATATTTATTTTCCGTTATGTTCATTAAGCATCCCTTCCCACTACACCTTATTAGGTGAAAATTCACAAGCCCACTTTTGGGATACTGATCAAATCCTTTCTAAAAGGAAACTCTCATTCATACATCATTTTCTTCAAAATTTTTAATTTTATTCACCTCGATTTCTCAAACAATAGTTCCAAAACTCACCCACAACCGTCCTTTTCAGCTTTTTCCAAAATCTCTGAATTACCTCATAATATACTCTACTATTCAAAGTTCCATAAATTTTTATTCTACTATTCAATGCTCCCCAAATTTCTATACTACTATTCAAAACTCCCTAAATTTTTATTTCATCATTGCCTTCCACTTTTTTGCTGATATTTAATTATAACCAAAAAACTAGCATTAATTCCTTTTATAAAGTATTATAAAATTCAAACTCTTTCAAATATATTAAATTCTTCCTATTTCCGCTTTTACGTCTCTATAATTCCTTATAAATCTCCCTTTAAAACAGATTTAAATCCGGTCAACGATAACTTTAATTTTCTGCTATTACTCTATTTACTACAATCAAATTTATTGCCAAAATTATTTTCATTAAACTATGCCTTTAATTTTGTAACATCAATACCATTACTGAAAATTATTTTCAGCAGTTACATAATATATCCCCATTTATTAGCTCCACCATCTTTTATTCTCAGCTTTAAATACTCAATATTTAAAAGATTTGCTTTTATTAACAAAATTTCTTTGTTCTTTTTTTTTCAACTCCTTTATACAGTCAATACTTCAATCAAATCCTTTTATTATTACCATCAAATCTTTACCAAATCTTTTATAGACATTCAATATACTTTCCTTTAATAACAACCATAGCTTCTTCCTTTTTTACGTTCTCTTTCTCATTTAAGGAAAGTACATTAGCTAATTTACCTCTTAATATTAATAAATCCTATCTCTTACAATCGTCAATCTCTCCTACGTATCTCTCTCATCCCACTTTCCATATATTCTACCCCTTAACTATGTATGTTTTCTTTATATACTCATACTCCAATTACTCTAAACCACCACAACTTCTTATTCACTCGTCTTCCTCATATCCTCGAAATCCCTCAATGGCTTCATCCTCTTCCATCCCCCAACTCAATTCGATCAACCTCACCAATGAAGAATCGAAACTGCTCTACACTCCTGATTTCGATTTCATCAAGGAGGATCCAAAACTCATTGTCATTGGTCGCTTCATATCGTCCAAGCCTCTAGATATCTATGATGTTATCACTGCCTTCGAAGGAATCTGGAAACCCAATGAAGTTGTATCCATCTCAGTGATACAAGATAATTTCCTCAAGATCAAGTTTAAAGAAATCAAGAACTGCTATGAAATTCTCAACCGCGGACCATGGTTGTACAAGGATGAATGGCTTGCAATCACCGAATATGATCCAGCAAAATCTTTAACCGACTACAACTTTAACACAATGCGTATCTGGATCAGAATCTTCTCCCTTCCTGATTCACTCTTTGCTGATGTAGATCGATCCCATCTGGTGGGACATGCTTTAGGATCGATGGTGGGCAATGTTCTCCGAACGGATACCCGCCAAGTTGATGGGAATATGGTGGAATTCCTTCGAGTTGAAATCTTTCTCAATATTACAAGACCTGTTACTCGATTTGTGTTTATTGGTTCTGGTGAAAACACAATTATGTGTCGTCTGCAGTATGAAAGACTTCCAATTCACTGCCCTGGTTGTGGTATTATCAGTCATACCTTAGAGAACTGTCCTATCCGATCTTCACTCGATCCCAACAAATTACAATACGGAGAATGGCTCCGTTACCTTCCTCCTAGACGTCGCCCAGTTGGAATTCGTGGGCGTATCCGAAATGTAGAACCGAATCTGAATCCAAACATCCCTCCAATGAATGGTATATTTTTATCAACTTTTATAATTACAACTGTTTTCTTTTATTCTCCTTTATCAAAATTTCTATCAACACACTCACCATCTACTCTTCTCGTAGTGGCCCCGGTGAATAACCCAGCTGTCCCGGTAAATCCTACAGCTCCCCCTAACGATCAGAACAATATGGGTAACTCACTTTACTCATTCATCATCATTTTTACAAATAGTTACAAGTTTCTAATAACTTTCTTTTTTCAATATAAAGGCTCTCTAAATGAAGGCGACGCCGCCTCATTTACGGAACAAGTAACCGAAGAAGCCCAAAATGTCGACATGACCATGGATGATGGCCCCAATACCGTCAATGACCCCCCTGCTGCTGATCCGAAACAAAAAGCTCCTCTTGAGCCCCAACCCCTGAACACCATCTATCCCATTCCGGAAGATGGTTCTGATGATGATTGGGAAACCAATGATGATTATGGTGTTCCCAGCCCTACTGCCGAGCAGATTAAAAAGTTTAACTCTGAATTGAGTAAGCCTTCTAAACCCACTGATACGATATTCAATGACTTTAATCAGTGGTTACTTAAAACTTACCCGAATGATGCAGCCCCTGCACCTGTTCATGTTCCAGCACCCGCACCTGCACCTGCACCTGCACCAACCCAAACTAACCGAGGCATGAAACGCCGCTCCCCAATACAAGTATTGCTCCCACCGAAAAAATCCAAACAGTCAGGATCTACTCCAAAAGCTGGGATGAGCAGCTCTAAAAACTCTCCGGCGGCGGCTGACTCCCAGCCCCGCCGAGCAAAATGAGGATCCTCTGCTGGAACTGTCAGGGTCTTGGACAAGCCCCGACGGTTCAACATCTCCGGTCCTATGTCTAACGCACCAGCCCCGATATTATCTTCTTATGCGAAACTAAAATAAATAATGCGGAATGTAACCGCTTATGTCTTTCATTAGGTATGTTAGACATTATTTCTATTTCCCCTACGGAAGGGTGTTCCGGTATTTCCTTATTCACTACAAACAACATTAATATAAGTCTACTTTCCTATTCGTCGCGTTTTATACATATTCAAATTTTAAAGAATAATTCTACAATGTATTTCACTGGTATTCACGGCTTTTCGGAAACTAGCCAAAAATATAAAACATGGGAACTAATTGATTCTTTATATCCATCTACTAAAAATAAGCCTTGGCTACTAGGCGGTGATTTCAATGAAATATTAACAGACTCGGAAAAACAAGGAGGCTCTCGTAGAGCTAGATCTCAAATTAAAAACTTTCGTAATTGTTTAACTTGAAACAACCTCTATGATTGTAAGCCAACTTCGGGATGGTTCACATGGACTAAAGTTGGACCCTTAACCCCGGTAATACATGAAAGATTAGACCGTTTTATCGCTAATTCCGAATGGAAAGACCTCTACCCTTCTCATCGTATCACCACAGAATATGTTGCAAAATCTGATCATTGCTTCCTTTTTCTCGAATTAGACACTTCGACTACCAAAATCAAAACACAACCACCCAAGAATTTCATATTCGAAAATTGCTGGTCTAATAATATTGATAATATACGAACAATTAAAAGGGCTTGGGCCGACACTCCCGGTATAGCCATAAACACAATTGAAGCATTAGGTACTTACCTTGAAGAATGGCAAAATCAGCAACGTTTTAAATCAACCGGAAGAATTAAGTTTCTCACTAAAAAAATAAACAGATTGCTATATCGACCCTTAACGGTTACTAATGAACAAGTTTACTTAAACTATAGAACTGAATTAAATAAACTTTTAACGGAGCAAGAAGTTTATTGGGCTCAGCGTTCTCGTACCCTTTGGCTTTCCCAAGGGGACAAAATACCAAGTTCTTCCATGCCCGCGCTTCTAATAGGAACAAGAAAAACTCAATCATAGGCCTTTATGATGCCAATTCCAATTGGTGCACTTCTGAATCGGACATTATGGAAATTGCTTCAAATTATTTCCAAAACTTGTTCACAACTTCTAACCCACAACTCTCGAATGTCATTCTGGACAAAATTAACCCTTCCATTAATTATTCAATGAATGAAAACCTTCTAAAGGCATTCACTAGAGAGGAAATTATTCATGCTTTTAAAGAAATTGACCCTATGAAAGCTCCTGGCTGCGATGGTCTACCCAGCAGCTTTTTTAGACAACATTGGGATACAGTGGGAGACGATGTTATTAATCTCTGTCTTAACCTTTTAAATGGCAACACCGATATGGCGTTAGTCAACAAAACTATATTGGTACTAATTCCCAAAGTACAGAACCCAACCTCCATGAAACAACTCAGACCAATTAGCCTTTGCACTGTCCTTTACAAAATAGTTGCCAAAACAATTGTCAATAGAATGAAACAGGCTATACCTCTTTGCATTAGCCCTAATCAAGCAGCCTTTGTCCAGGGACGCAATATATCTGACAACATCCTTATTGCTCATGAAATTATCCATAATATTAACTCAGGAGCTACTAAATCCTCTCAAGGAGCTGCCCTTAAACTAGACATGGAGAAAGCATTCGACAGAGTAGAATGGTCTTTCCTTGCTAATGTAATGGAACGCATGGGCTTTGCTTCCGAATGGATCAAGCTTATAATGCGCTGTATTACTACAGTATCTTTCTCAGTTAAAATTAATAATTCATTCTCATCCACCTTTCAACCTCAACGTGGTCTTCGTCAGGGGGATCCTCTATCACCTTTTCTCTTTCTATTCTGTACTCAAGGCCTCTCGGCTTACTTAGCTGCCGCTCAACAAACTAAAATACTCCCAGGTCTCGGCGCCAGTAAACATGGGCCTAAAGTCAAGCACCTTCTTTTTGCTGACGATTGCATGGTATTTATTAATACTAACCAATCTGAAGCATCCCTTCTGAAAAATGCCCTTCAAACTTATGCTAATGCTTCCGGTCAAGCAGTCAACTTTGAGAAATCAACAATTTTTTATAACCTGCGTACACCTACTGCAACAAGATATGCAATAAACAGCCTTTTACAAGTACGCGAGGTTTCTAACCCTGGTGTTTACCTAGGTATCCCGCTCCTAATTGGGAAAATTAAAACTGAATCACTAGGTTTTGTACGAGATAAAGTACATGATCGCCTCTCTAGCTTGGACAAACATCTTCTATCCTTTAGTGGTAGAGAGATCTTCATCAAAGCTGTTTTACAATCTCTCCCACAATATGTTATGTCTTGCTATCTTCTACCACACAATATCATTGACGACATGACTACATCAATCCGCCAATACTGGTGGACTGGTAAATCCAACAAAAAAGGTTGGCACATGTTACCGTGGAATCGTATATGTTTACCCAAATCCGCTGGCGGCATAGGTTTCAAGGACCTACACGATTTCAATATCGCTCTCTTGGGTAAGCAAATTTGGAAACTAATATGTGAACCAGACTCCTTATTAGGACAAATATACCGATCTAAATATTTTCCTGCAGGCAATATCCTGGATGCACCAAAACCTAGTAGGGGCTCCTTTGCCTGGCAAGGTATATATAACGCTCTTCAGCGTCTTTTCCCTGGCTTTCTTCATCGCCCTGGTATAAACAGTAATATCAGAATACACAAAGATATATGGGGTGGGTCTTCCCCGATTGAGCTAACTGGGGATTATGAAATTTCCGATGAATTTCACACTCGATGTCGGGATTTCATGATTCGTAACCAAACTGCCTGGGATATGACAAAGTTAAACAATTACTTCAATCCTATTGATGCCGATGCCATTCTCCGTATTCCCATCATAAATGATCATCGGGATTCAATCCTATGGTCTCCCAACGACTCGGGTATCTACTCAGTTCGCTCTGGATATATCTTCTTACAACGCTCAATATTCCAACCTTCGCCACCAACTCGTTTTTGGAAGTTTTTATCCAAAATCAAAGGTTTACCCAAAGTTAAAACGTTTGGCTGGCGTATGGCATCTGATGCTCTACCAGTTGGTTCTAAAATGCAAGTTTTTTCCCCTAGCTCGGGGCTCTGCTCCATCTGTGGTAATCAATCGGAATCGATTCTTCATGCGCTTCGCGACTGCCCTGGGGCATCTGAAGCCCTCCAAATTAGTGGTATCCCTATTTCTCTCTATAAGAGTTTAGCTCCTACACCCTTACAATGGTTAGAGGAAGCAGCCTCTACAATTTCCTCTGATAAATTTGGTCTCTTCCTTACCGTTTTATGGAATATTTAGAACAGACGAAATGATTGGATTCACAACCACCATCTACAACCTTCATGGCTCATTGTTGTCAATTCAATTAGCTTACATGATGAATTTTGTAAATCTTCAATTTCATCTGATCCATCTCCATCTATATTTACTAACCCTTCCCGTACTCCTCCACCTAATTATATCAAAATTAATGTGGACGGAGCTTTTAACCCTTCAACTCGTGCAGCAGCCGTAGGCGTTGTTGCTCGTGATCCTGCAGGAGCAGTCGTGGGTGGTCTTGCTTTCCCTCTTGGTAGCCGTCAGGACGCTATCACCAGTGAGGGGGAAAGCATCCTTGATGGTCTCACCTTTGCCCGATCTCAAGGATGGAATCGTATCTTGATCGAAACTGACTGCGCCTCTCTCGCGAATAGGATCAACAATCCTGCTCATGACCTATCTACTATGGGACCAACTATTCTTCAGATACAAGCTGCTCTTCAAGACTTTGACTTTACTTCTATTTCCTTTGTACGCCGTGAGGCAAATGTTATAGCCCATACTTTGGCTTCTTTTTCTCTGAATTCTATGACCTCTACGTCATTTGAATCGGATATTCCTCATTGTATCCAACATCTTGTAACAAATATTCATTAATTAATAATAATTGGGCACTCTTTTCCCCTTTTTAGGGTCCTCTAGCTTTGCTTGAAGGACAGTAGTAGGGGTTTTTAATGAGGCCTTTTCTTCAAAAAAAAATTCCAACGGGTACATTGAAAGGCCAATTCGACCCGCTCGTCCGAAACCTCTACAAAAAGGACTGCAAAACAAGTTTTAATCAAATATTAGGAGTTCAAATAATTGATTAGGATCTTTTCAACAGAATTATATTATAAAACCGCAATTTATGTACTTTTTACTCAGTCAAAATTCCAACGGGTCCATTAAAAGGCCCATTTCGACCCGCTCGTCCGAAACCTCTACAAAAAGGACTACAAAACATGTTTTAATCAAATTTTAGGAGTTCATGTAATTGATTAGGAGCTTTTCAACACAATTATATTGCAAAACCTCAATTTCTGTACTGTTTACTCAGTTAAAATTCCAACAGGTCCATTGAAAGGCCCATTTAGACCTGCTCGTCCGAAACCTCTACAAAAAGGACCGCAAAAATGTTTTATTCAAATATTAGGAGTTCAAATAATTGATTAGGAGCTTTTCAACACATTTATATTGCAAAACCTCAATTTATGTACTTTTTACTCATTTAAAATACCAGCGGTTCCATTGAAAGGCCCATTTAGACCTGCTCGTCCGAAACCTCTACAAGAAGGACCGCAAAAATGTTTTATTCAAATATTAGGAGTTCAAATAATTGATTAGGAGCTTTTCAAATCAATTATATTGCAAAACCTCAATTTCTATACTTTTTACTCAGTTAAAATTCCAACGGGTCCATTGAAAGGCTCATTTAGACCTGCTCGTCCGAAACCTCTACAAAAAGGACCGCAAAAATGTTTTATTCAAATATTAGGAGTTCAAATAATTGATTAGGAGCTTTTCAAATCAATTATATTGCAAAACTCAATTTATGTACTTTTTACTCAGTTGAAATTCAACCAGGTACATTGAAAGGCCCATTTAGACCTGCTCGTCCGTAACCTCTACAAAAAGGACCGCAAAAATGTTTTATTCAAGTATTAGGAGTTCAAATAATGGATTATGAGCTTTTCAACACAATTATATTGCAAAACCTCAATTTCTGTACTTTTTACTCAGTTAAAATTCCAACGCGTCCATTCAAAGGCCCATTTCGACCCGCTCGTCCGAAACCTCTAAAAAAGTACCGCAAAACAAGTTTTAATCAAATTTTAGGAGTTCATGTAATTGATTAGGAGCTTTTCAACACAATTATATTGCAAAACCTCAATTTCTGTACTTTTTACTTACTTAAAATTCCAATGGGTCCATTGAAAGGCCCATTTAGACCTGCTCGTCCGAAACCTCTACAAAAAGGACCGCAAAAATGTTTTATTCAAATATTAGGAGTTCAAATAATTTATTAGGAGCTTTTCAACAGAATTATATTACAAAACCGCAATTTATGTACTTTTTACTAAGTTAAAATTCCAACGGGTCCATTGAAAGGCCCATTTCGACCCGCTCGTCCGAAACCTCTACAAAAAGGACTGCAAAACAAGTTTTAATCAAATTTTAGGAGTTCATGTAATTGATTAGGAGCTTTTCAACACAATTATATTGCAAAACCTCAGTTTCTGTACTGTTTACTCAGGTAAAATTCCAACGGGTCCATTGAAAGGCCCATTTAGACCTGCTCGTCCGAAACCTCTACAAAAAGGAACGCAAAAATGTTTTATTCAAATATTAGGAGTTCATGTAATTGATTAGGAGCTTCTCAACACAATTATATTGCAAAACCTCAATTTCTGTACTTTTTACTCAGTTAAAATTCAAATGGGTCCATTGAAAGGCCCATTTCGACCTGCTCGTACGAAACCTCTACAAAAAGGACCGCAAAAAAAGTTTTAGTCAAATATTAGGAGTTCAAATAATTGATTAGGAGCTTTTCAACACAATTATATTGCAAAACCGAAATTTTTGTACTTTTTACTCAGTTAAAATTCCAACGGGTCCATTGAAAGGCCCATATCGACTCGCTCGTCCGAAACCTCTACAAAAAGGACTGCAAAACAAGTTTTAATAAAATTTTAGGAGTTCATGTAATTGAATAGGGGCTTTTCAACACAATTATATTGCAAAATATCAATTTCTGTACTTTTTACTCAGTTAAAATTCCAACGGGTCCATTGAAAGGCCCATTTAGACCTGCTCGTCCGAAACCTCTACAAAAAGGAACGCAAAAATGTTTTATTCAAATATTAGGAGTTCATGTAATTGATTAGGAGCTTCTCAACACAATTATATTGCAAAACCTCAATTTCTGTACTTTTTACTCAGTTAAAATTAAAATGGGTCCATTGAAAGGCCCATTTCGACCTGCTCGTACGAAACCTCTACAAAAAGGACCGCAAAAAAAGTTTTAGTCAAATATTAGGAGTTCAAATAATTGATTAGGAGCTTTTCAACACAATTATATTGCAAAACCGCAATTTTTGTACTTTTTACTCAGTTAAAATTCCAACGGGTCCATTGAAAGGCCCATATCGACTCGCTCGTCCGAAACCTCTACAAAAAGGACTGCAAAACAAGTTTTAATAAAATTTTAGGAGTTCATGTAATTGAATAGGGGCTTTTCAACACAATTATATTGCAAAATATCAATTTCTGTACTTTTTACTCAGTTAAAATTCCAACGGGTCCATTGAAAGGCCCATTTAGACCTGCTCGTCTGAAACCTCTACAAAAAGGACCGCAAAAATGTTTTATTCAAATATTAGGATTTCAAATAATTGATTAGGAGCTTTTCAACACAATTATATTGCAAAACCTCAGTTTCTGTACTGTTTACTCAGGTAAAATTCCAACGGGTCCATTGAAAGGCCCATTTAGACCTGCTCGTCTGAAACCTCTACAAAAAGGAACGCAAAAATGTTTTATTCAAATATTAGGAGTTCATGTAATTGATTAGGAGCTTCTCAACACAATTATATTGCAAAACCTCAATTTCTGTACTTTTTACTCAGTTAAAATTAAAATGGGTCCATTGAAAGGCCCATTTCGACCTGCTCGTACGAAACCTCTACAAAAAGGACCGCAAAAAAAGTTTTAGTCAAATATTAGGAGTTCAAATAATTGATTAGGAGCTTTTCAACACAATTATATTGCAAAACCGCAATTTTTGTACTTTTTACTCAGTTAAAATTCCAACGGGTCCATTGAAAGGCCCATATCGACTCGCTCGTCCGAAACCTCTACAAAAAGGACTGCAAAACAAGTTTTAATAAAATTTTAGGAGTTCATGTAATTGAATAGGGGCTTTTCAACACAATTATATTGCAAAATATCAATTTCTGTACTTTTTACTCAGTTAAAATTCCAACGGGTCCATTGAAAGGCCCATTTAGACCTGCTCGTCTGAAACCTCTACAAAAAGGACCGCAAAAATGTTTTATTCAAATATTAGGATTTCAAATAATTGATTAGGAGATTTTCAACACAATTATATTGCAAAACCTCAATTTCTGTACTTTTTACTAAGTTAAAATTCCAACGGGTCTATTGAAAGGCCCATTTAGACTTGCTCGTCTGAAACCTCTACAAAAAGGACCGCAAAAATGTTTTATTCAAATATTAGGAGTTCAAATAATTGATTAGGAGCTTTTCAAATCAATTATATTGCAAAACCTTAATTTCTGAACTTTTTACTCAGTTAAAATTCCAACGGGTCCATTGAAAGGCCCATTTAGACCTGCTCGTCCGAAACCTCTACAAAAAGGACCGCAAAAATGTTTTATTCAAATATTAGGAGTTCAAATAATTGATTAGGAGCTTTTCAAATCAATTATATTGCAAAACCTCAATTTCTATACTTTTTACTCAGTTAAAATTCCAACGGGTTCATTGAAAGGCCCATTTAGACCTCCTCGTCAGAAACCTCTACAAAAAGGACCGCAAAAATGTTTTATTCAAATATTAGGAGATAAAATAATTGATTAGGAGCTCTTCAACACAATTATATTGCAAAACCTCAATTTTTGTACTTTTTACTCACTTAAAATTCCAATTGGTCCATTGAAAGGCCCATTTCGACCCGCTCGTCCGAAACCTCTACGAAAATGACTGCAAAACAAGTTTTAATCAAATTTTAGGAGTTCATGTAATTTATTAGGAGCTTTTCAACACAATTATATTGAAAAACCGCAATTTCTGTACTTTTTACACTGTTAAAATTCCAACGGGTCCATTGAAAGACCCATTTTGACCCGCTCGTCCGAAACCTCAACAAAAAGGACTGCAAAATAAGTTTTAATCAAATTTTAGGAGTTCATGTAATTGATTAGGAGCTTTTCAACACAACTATATTGCAAAACCGCAATTTCTGTACTTTTTACACTGTTAAAATTCCAACGAGTCCATTAAAAGACCCATTTTGACCCGCTCGTCCGAAACCTCTACAAAAAGAACTGCAAAATAAGTTTTAATCAAATTTTAGGAGTTCATGTAATTGATTAGGAGCTTTTCAACACAACTATATTGCAAAACCTCAATTTCTTTACTTTTAATCAGTTAAAATTCCAACGAGTCCATTGAAAGGCCCTTTTAGACCTGCTCGTCTGAAACCTCTACAAAAAGGACCACAAAAATGTTTTATTTAAATATTAGGAGTTCAAATAATTGATTAGGAGCTTTTCAAATCAATTATATTGCAAAACCTCAATTTATGTAGTTTTTACTCAGTTGAAATTCAACCAGGTCCATTGAAAGGCCCATTTAGATCTGCTCATCCGTAACCTCTACAAAAAGAATCGCAAAAATGGTTTATTCAAATATTAGGAGTTCAAATAATGAATTATGAGCTTTTCAACACAATTATATTGCAAAACCTCAATTTCTGTACTTTTTACTCAGTTAAAATTCCAACGCGTCCATTGAAAGGCCCATTTCGACCCGCTCCTCCAAAACCTCTACAAAAAGGACTGCAAAAGAAGTTTTAATCAAATTTTAGGAGTTCATGTAATTGATTAGGAGCTTTTCAACACAATTATATTGCAAAACCTCAATTTCTGTACTGTTTACTCAGTTAAAATTCCAACGGGTCCATTGAAAGGACCATTTAGACCTGCTCGTCCGAAACCTCTACAAAAAAGGAACGTAAAAATGTTTTATTCAAATATTAGGAGTTCATGTAATTGATTATGAGCTTCTCAACACAACTATATTGCAAAACCTCAATTTCTGTACTTTTTACTCAGTTAAAATTCCAATGGGTCCAATGAAAGGCCCATTTCGACCTGCTCGTCCGAAACCTCTACAAAAAAGGACCGCAAAACAAGTTTTAGTCAAATATTAGAAGTTCAAATAATTGATTAGGAGCTTTTCAACACAATTATATTGCAAAACCGCAATTTCTGTACTTTTTACTCAGATAAAATTCCAACGGGTCCATTGAAAGGCCCATTTAGACCTGCTCGTCCGAAACCTCTACAAAAAGGACCGCAAAATGTTTTATTCAAATATTAGGAGTTCAAATAATTGATTAGGAGCTTTTCAAATCAATTATATTGCTAAACCTCAATTTATGTACTTTTTACTCAGTTAAAATTCAACGGGTTCATTGAAGGGCCCATTTAGACCTCCTCGTCAAAAACCTCTACAAAAAGAACCGCAAAAATGTTTTATTCAAATATTAGGAGTTCAAATAATTGGTTAGGAGCTTTTCAACACAATTATATTGCAAAACCTCAATTTCTGTACTTTTTACTCAGTTAAAATTCCAACGGGTCCATTGAAACGCCCATTTCGACCCGCTCGTCCGAAACCTCTACAAAAAGGACTGCAAAACAAGTTTTAATCAAATTTTAGGAATTCATGTAATTGATTAGGAGCTTTTCAACACAATTATATTGCAAAACCGCAAATTTTGTACTTTTTACTCAGTTAAAATTCCAACGCGTCCATTGAAAGGCCCATTTAGACCTGCTCGTCCGAAACCTCTACAAAAAGGACCACAAAACAAGTTTTAATCAAATATTAGGAGTTCAAATAATTGATTAGGAGCTTTTCAACACAATTATATTGCAAAACCGCAATTTCTGTACTTTTTACTCAGTTAAAATCCCAACGGGTCCATTGAAAGGCTCATTTTGACCCGCTCGTCCGAAACCTCTACAAAAGGACTGCAAAACAAGTTTTAATCAAATTTTAGGAGTTCATGTAATTGATTAGGAGCTTTTCAACACAATTATATTGAAAAACCTGAATTTCTTTACTTTTAATTAATTAAAATTCTAACGGGTCCATTGAAAGGCCCATTTAGACCTGCTCGTCCGAAACCTCTACAAAAAGGACCGCAAAAATGTTTTATTCAAATATTAGGAGTTCAAATAATTGATTAGGAGCTTTTCAACACAATTATATTGCAAAATCTCAATTTCTGTACTTTTTACTCATTTAAAATTCCAACGGGTCCATTGAAAGGCCCATTTCGACCCGCTCGTCGGAAACCTCTACAAAAGGACTGCAAAACAAGTTTTAATCAAATTTTAGAAGTTCATGTAAATGATTAGGAGCTTTTCTACAAAATTATATTGCAAAACCTCAATTTCTGTACTTTTTACTCAGTTACAATTCCGACGGGTCCATTGAAAGGCCCATTTAGACTTGCTCGTCCGAAACCTCTACAAAAAGGACCGCAAAACAAGTTTTAATCAAATTTTAGGAGTTCAAATAATTTATTAGGAGCTTTTCAACACAATTATATTGCAAAACTGCAATTTCTGTACTTTTTACTCAATTAAAATTCCAACGAGTCCATTGAAAGGCCCATTTCGACCCGCTCGTCCGAAACCTCTACAAAAAGGACTGCAAAACACGTTTTAATCAATTTTTATGAGTTCATGTAATTGATTAGGTGTTGTTCAACACAATTTTATTGCAAAACCACAATTTCTGTACTGTTTACTCAGTTAAAATTCCAACGGGTCCATTGAAAGGCCCATTTAGACCTGCTCCTCCGAAACCTCTAAAAAAAGGACCGCAAAAATGTTTTATTCAAATATTAGGAGTTCAAATAATTGATTAGGAGCTTTTCAACACAATTATATTGCAAAACCTCAATTTATGTACTTTTTACTTAGTTAAAATTCCAATGGGTCCATTGAAAGGCCCATTTAGACCTGCTCGTCCGAAACCTCTTCAAAAAGGAACGCAAAAATGTTGTATTCAAATATTAGGAGTTCATCTAATTGATTAGGAGCTTCTCAACACAATTATATTGCAAAACCTCAATTTCTGTACTTTTTACTCAGTTAAAATTCCAATGGGTCCATTGAATGGCCCATTTCGACGTGCTCGTTCGAAACCTCTACAAAAAGGACCGCAAAACAAGTTTTAGTCAATTATTAGGAGTTCAAATAATGTATTAGGAGCTTTTCAACACAATTATATTGCAAAACCGCAATTTCTGTACTTTTTACTAAGTTAAAATTCCAACGGGTCCATTGAAAGGCCCATTTTCGACCCGCTCGTCCAAAAGGACTACAAAACAAGTTTTAATCAAATTTTAGGATTTCATGTAATTGATTAGGAGCTTTTCAACACAATTATATTGTAAAACATCAATTTATGTACTTTTTACTCAGTTAAAATTCCAACGGGTCCATTGAAAGGCCCATTTAGACCTCCTCGTCCGAAACCTCTACAAAAAGGACCGCAAAAATGTTTTATTCAAATATTAGGAGTTCAAATAATTGATTAGGAGCTTTTCAACACAATTATATTGCAAAACCTCAATTTCTGTACTTTTTACTAAGTTAAAATTCCAGCGGGTCTATTGGAAGGCCCATTTAGACTTGCTCGCCCGAAACCTCTACAAAAAGGACCGCAAAAATGTTTTATTCAAATATTAGGAGTTGAAATAATTGATTAGGAGCTTTTCAAATCAATTATATTGCAAAACCTCAATTTCTGTACTTTTTACTCAGTTAAAATTCCAACGGGTCCATTGAAAGGCCCATTTAGACCTCCTCGTCAGAAACATCTACAAAAAGGACCGCAAAAATGTTTTATTCAAATATTAGGAGATAAAATAATTGATTAGGAGCTTTTCAACACAATTATATTGCAAAACCTCAATTTTTGTACTTTTTACTCAATTAAAATTCCAATGGGTCCATTGAAAGGCCCATTTCGACACGCTCGTCCGAAACCTCTACAAAAAGGACTGCAAAACAAGTTTTAATCAAATTTTAGGAATTCATGTAATTGATTAGGAGCTTTTCAACACAATTATATTGCAAAACCGCAATTTCTGTACTTTTTACTCAGTTAAAATTCCAACAGGTCCATTGAAAGGCCCATTTAGACCTACTCGTCCGAAACCTCTACAAAAAGGACCACAAAACAAGTTTTAATCAAATATTAGGAGTTCAAATAATTGATTAGGAGCTTTTCAACACTATTATATTGCAAAACCGCAATTTATGTACTTTTTACTTAGTTAAAATTCCAACGGGTCCATTGAAAGGCCCATTTTGACCCGCTCGTTCGAAACCTCTACAAAAAGGACTGCAAAACAAGTTTTAATCAAATCTTAGGAGTTCATGTCATTGATTAGGAGCTTTTCAACACAATTATATTTTAAAACCTCAATTTCTTTACTTTTAATCAGTTAAAATTCCAACGGGTCCATTGAAAGGCCCATTTAGACCTACTCATCCGAAACCTCTACAAAAAGGACCGCAAAAATGTTTTATTCAAATATTAGGAGTTCAAATAATTGATTAGGAGCTTTTCAACACAATTATATTGCAAAACATCAATTTCTGTAGTTTTTACTCATTTAAAATTCCAACGGGTTTTTTTTACTCAGTTAAAATTCCAACGGGTGTGTGATGAAAATTCTCTCAAATTCTCTCTCAACTTTTCTCTCAAAATTTCCTTTCTCTCTTCCCCCCCTCTTCCGCCTCCTCCTCCTCTTATCCACCCTCTTCCGCCACGTCCTCCTCCGCCGCCATCCATGCCTCCGCCACCCCCTCACACTTTCATGGTGGTGCTTGCTTAGCACAAACACGATGACAGTGTTAACCACACACCAAGCCCGGAGGAACTTTATCTGTCAAATATTTTTGTGTTTATCAATGGTGACAATTTGGCTTTGGCAATGGTCAAAAACTGCTGATAAGGCAATTGATGTTTTTTACATACATCACATACGTGCTGGGACATCATTTTTGATGCCCTTCGCCTACCCTGTCTCCTTTCATAGCGTACAGGAATTTTCCTGGTCTCCACGACCTTGTATCCACTCCCTAAACAGCAATGCCACGCTGGGGAATTCATTATTATTAGTGAATGAAACTGCCTGCATGCGAACAACAATGCAGAAAGTTTGTTCATTTGATTTTCCATTTCTGTTCCTACAACAGAACGTTAGTATATTTTACTACGTCTTTTTCAGTATCCCGTTTCCAAGAACAAGGGCTATGATTATTCATGTGCATGAGCACCGCCAGGTTCCACATTATTATTGTTCCCCCCCAAACCAAACCGACCGGCCGGGGATGCTGCAGCTGCAAGCCTCCGGACGGCAGCTGCATTTCTGCTCCACAATTATCGGAGCATCTGATACCGTAAATTAGTGGAAATATTTTCAATTATTCTTTTGAAATTCAAAATTCCACGTCAAAGGCATGCATGGGAGCCTAAGCCTCATGCACGTGCCCTATCCCCATGCAAAGCATGCAAATCGGTTGAATCCCATCAAATTTTCTCAAATCTTAACCTACTCCTAATATTTTGGGATTCACTAAATTATCATGATTTAAAAATTGTGCATAATAAAATAAAAATGATTTTTCATTTACATGATCTAGATAATAAAATACAAATGAATTTCTATTTTAATTATCTGGACAAATCCACCCTATCTAGGATTCTATTTGAGTTTAAATTACTATTATCTTTTAATCTCAGGATTATAAAGATACTATTTAAATTCAAATTCTTCTCCTATTACCTTAATAATCTCTTTGAATTTGAATTAATATCCTCTTTTAATCTCAAGATTATAAAGAGTTTATTTAAATTCAAATTCTTTTTCACATTATCTTTTAATCACAAGATTGTTAAGATATTGTATAAATTCAATTTATTTTTCTTATTGGATAAGATTCTAGTTGATTTGGGCTTAATAATATCTTGTAATCCCAGGATTATTAAGACATTATTTAAATTCAAAATCACTTTTTTCAATTATCTGGATAATCCTTTTGAATTTAAATCAATATTGGTTAAATTCAATTTCATTTCGATTTACCTAGATAAATCCTCTTATTCTGGTCATCTATTTGAGTTTAAATTACTATTATTATCTTTTAATCTCAGGATTATAAAGATATTATTTAAATTCAAATTTTTGGCCTATTATCTTAATAATCTCTTTGAATTTAAATTACTATCCTATTCTAATCTCATGATTATTAAGAGTTTATTTAAATTCAAACTCCTTTTTACATTATCTTTTAATCACATGATTAATAAGATATTGTATAAATTCCATTTATTTTTCCTTTTGGATAATTCATTCGAATTTAAGTTAATTCTTTCTTTTAATTCCAAGATTATTTGGAAATTACTTAAATTCAAATACATTTTAAAGTATCTAACCGGGACTCAATTGAATTTTAAATTTAATTCAATATTATCCTATCCTTTTTTGGATTATCCACCCATCCAATATTTTGAATATTATTCTCATCTTATTGAGAATTGCCGCCTATATATCTTGGCCATTGGTCATCTTTTCACACTTTCTGCGAAACAATTCAACTGTGTGACACTCATATACAACTTCAAGTACAAACAAGCCCTCATGGCCTCTACAGATTCTTTTCTCGCTCGTTTTGACAACCTTCAATTTACGGCGGAGGAAAAAAATGTGATATGCGCACCAGCCTCTACGAAGGTCGTTCCCCTCAACGACTACAAATCGTCTCTCATCGGGAAACTTTTCAACACCAAAGATTTTGACGAGAATGCTTTGGTGCGACTTTTCACCGCTGTTTGGAGAGAAGACAAACTCTCATCGGTAACATCTCTAGGCTCTGGCCATTTTCTTTTTAAGTTTGAAACTAAAGCCTGCAGGGACGATGTCCTAAAACGAGGGCCATGGACCTTCAAGAAAGATTGGCTTGCACTCTTACCTGTTCAGCCAAAACTTACCATTAAGGGATACCGATACGACCAGATGAGAATTTGGGTGAGAATATATAGAGTGCCAATAGCCATGATGACTAGCGTTGTAGTGGCAAATGTCACCGGCCGAACCATTGGTAGTGGGATTGGTGCAGTCATAGGGACAGACTCCCGTCATTCGGAAGAGGGGAATATGACTGAATTCCTCCGTGTCCTGGTCATCATCGATGTACACCAGCCGCTGCGACGGTTTGTGGCTGTTAAGATTGAGGAGGATGAAGGCCCTCAAATGTTGCCTATACAATATGAGAAACTACCAACTTTCTATCACGGATGTGGCATTTTATGCCATCTTAAAGCCACCTGTGTGGACTTCAAGGATGATAAAACTGAACCCCAACAGTATGGAGACTAGCTACGTGCCCCGGCTCCAAAAAGAAAGTCTAAAATAACAACCAGAGGCCGGGTTAGTTATTTTGAACCAGCTGGCCCTTCAACTAAGCCCTCGGTGGCTGCCAATGGTGCAGGACCGTCCAAGAAGAAACATGCCACTGTCGAACCAGATCGTAAGGGGAAATCAGTGGTGGTAGCTGATGCCGCCTCAGCCACAAAAGTCTCAGATGCTGCAGCCTCTGAACCGATGGAAGAAACCAATGCTGGGCACGTAGCTGCTGATGCTGCCAAGGCCACCGATGCTGCAGCACCCATGGGTGCGGAAACGCTGCTGGAGCAGACGGATCCAGTCGCACCTGCTGTCCCTGATGCAGTGATGGCGGATGCGGGGAGTGATCCCACGGGACAACTCTCGATCGAGGCTCTAGACGTGGCCCCCCTTGCTGTTATACCGGCGGATGCGGAATCAGCAAACACAGGAGCCCCTAACACTACCCAAGCAGCCGCAGGGATTGATGATGCATCATCCACCCCGCCTAACAAAAGGTTCGTGTTGATTGATGGTGAAGGCTTTCCGGTGCCCACTGCAGTGCCTGCCAAATCTACTACCGTTGGTCATGGCAGTAATGCTTATGTCAACCCTGATTTTGAGGATTGGCTTGCTACTTCATCGAGCCCACCGAAAGGTGCCACTGAACCTCGTAAAGCAAAGCACAGCCCTCCCTTGGCTGCACCCACGACGGCTAAGCGCCCATGCACCTCCCCAAAGGTTCCACCACGACCGGCAAAGCACGGAACGACAACTATAGAGAAAACTAAACACACTAAAGCTGGGATGAGTAGCAAAGTCTCTTCGGCGGCAGTTGATATTCAACCCCGCCGAGAGAAATGAGGCTCTTGTGCTGGAACTGCCGTGGGCTTGGTTCACCAGAGGCAGTTCGAGAGCTGGTTTCAATGGTCCGAAAATTAGAACCTTCGATTATTTTTTTATCTGAGACTCGATTATTTAATTTTAATTTTGAACGCTTGAAACTCTCTTTAGATATGGCGGGCTGCTTCCATGTGAAAAGCAGCCCAACTTGCTCTGGTTTGATTTTATTATGGAATAATAATATGAATGTGGATCTTTTTTCGTATTCTGATTGTCATATTGATTCCATTGTTACATCTTCTAATGATTGCTTTCGATTTACTGGCATCTATGGGTATGCAGAAACTAGCATGAAATATAAAACGTGGGAACTCATAGATTTTCTTTGTAATAATTCCCCTCTACCTTGGTTAATTGGCGGGGACCTGAACGACATTTTATCCGACTCCGAAAAACAAGGAGGATGTCGTAGACCGCAATCACAAATCACCAACTTTCGGGATTGCCTTGCACGTAATAGGATTTTTGATTGCAAACCATGCTCGGGATGGTTCACTTGGTCACGAACGGGGCCAAACGTTACACCCGTTTGTGAACTTCTGGATAGATATCTTGCATGTGCTGCATGGCTCAATGCCCACTTAACATTCCAATGTAGGAATGTTTTTTCCCCAAATTCTGATCACTATATCATTATCATGGACACCAAATGTGATACACATCGTGAGAATCGCGCCCAACATGATGATGATCATTTTCGATTCGAGGCTTGCTGGGCAAAGGACCCGTCATGTATTACCACGTTTCATCAAGCATGGTCCAATGCGTCAGGCACTCTACTTGACAAATTGGCTGCTGTAGGAAACCGCTTAGATGACTGGCAAACGACTCGGCGGTTCAACTCCAACAACCGCATCGCTGAACTACAGCGCAAGATTAATTCCTATATGCGTAGACGACAGTTTTCACCAGACATGCTGCTCAATCTATGTGATGCGAAATTGGAACTTAGACGCCTTTTGGATGCAAAGGAAGCCTACTGTGCCCAGCGTTCTCGTGTTACCTGGCTTTCGCAAGGTGACAAGAACACGTCCTTCTTCCATGCCAGAGCCTCTAAACGAAAGAAAAAGAACACTATACGTGGTCTCTTTGATGTGGACCAAACTTGGTATACAGAGAAGCCTGAGCTTCTTCGGATTGCATCCGAGTATTTCCAGGGTTTGTTTACATCCTCCAATCCGACTTCCTCTCCAGTTCTTTTAGAACATATTAGTCCGGTTGTTAACGCTGAAATGAATGACTCGTTGCTTCGACCCTTCACTGAAGACGAGGTAACCACAACTTTCTGGGATATAGGCCCCAGGAAAGCCCCAGGTTTTGATGGTTTCCCTAGTAGTTTCTACAGACAATACTGGGATGTCATTGGGCCTGAATTTGTCCAACTTTGTTTGCGTCTGTTACGTGGGGAAGAGGACATGGCAACGGTTAACAAAGCCATTATTGTCCTCATTCCAAAGGTGACTGATGCTTCAAACATGCGTCAATTCAAGCGGATCAGCTTATGCACTGTCATTTACAAAACCATCGCCAAGGTTCTTGTGAATCGACTAAAGCCTATATTACCATCTTGTATCAGTGATGCACAAGCAGCTTTTGTTAGTGGCGGAAACATAACTGACAATATTCTGATTGCGCATGAACTTGTGCATACCCTCCATACTAATAACGCTTCGATCTATCAAGGGGTTGCCTTGAAGCTAGATATGGAGAAGGCATTTGATAAGGTTGAATGGTCTTTTCTTAAAGACGTGATGCTACGTATGGGATTTGCACCCGATTGGGTACAATTGCTACTCCGTTGCGTATCCACTATGTCATTCTCAGTCCGTCTTAATGGCGCTCTGTCCCAAGAGTTCTTTCCGACTAGGGGAATCCGGCAAGGAGACCCTCTCTCGCCTTTCCTCTTTTTAATATGCTCCCAAGGGCTTTCAGCGGCCCTTGAGCCTGAACAGCAAATGGGACGACTAGTTGGATTACAGGCCAATAGGCGTGGCCCGAGGATTAATCATCTGCTCTTTGCAGATGACAGTATTGTCTTCGTCCGTAATTGCCCAACAGAAATAGACCGGTTGAAGGAGATTCTCTGTTTGTATGAATCATCCTCAGGACAGTCCGTCAACTTCTCCAAATCGACTACCTTTTGTAGCTCTTCATGTTCAACGGACTTCTCACATGCCCTTCAGCATACTCTTGGCATCCGTTTGGTTGATGACCCTGGAAACTATCTGGGAGTCCCTCTTCTCGTTGGGAGGAACCGAACGGCTAGTCTTGGTTTCATTCGAGACAAAGTCAATTCACGAATGGCTAAATGGGATACTAACTTGCTTTCATATAGTGGGCGTGAAGTTTTAATAAAATCAGTGGCGCAAGCTTTGCCTCAATACGTCATTTCGTGTTATCTACTTCCACAAAACATTGCGGATGACGCAACACGCTCAATTCGCCGTTACTGGTGGTCAGGCAGGAGTAACAAAAAAGGATGGCCAATGCTCTCATGGGATTCTATGTGTACACCCAAAGCCGCCGGGGGTATGGGCTTCCGCGACTTACGGGACTTTAATATTGCTCTTCTTAGGAAGCAAATCTGGCGACTGATTCACTCGCCTGATTCCCTGCTCGCTAGGGTCCTGAGATCACGCTATTACCCCTCCGAGAATATTATGGAGGCAAGAGGTGACCAACGCGCCTCTTTTTCTTGGCGATGTATATGGCAAGCTTTGCAACACTTACAGCCAGGTTTTTTCTGGAGGCTTGGTATTGATAGTCGTATACGCATCCATCGTGATTATTGGGGTGGGTCCGATGGTCTCTCCTTCTTTGGTAATTATCAAGATAATGAGGAGATACCCTTGCGCTGCGGAGACTTTATGATCCGACATCACAGTTCCTGGGATGAAGATAAGGTACGTCAATATTTTGACGAGGATGATGCGGCCAACATACTGCACGTACCGATATCAGATGTCCATCGCGATACTTTGCTATGGGGTTTTCATGATACTAATATATATTCCGTATGCTCCGGCTACCTATTCTTACGTAGGCCCCCACGGCCTCTTGAGCGTCCGTGCCCTCTCTGGAAAATCATTGCTAAATCCAATACACTTCCGAAGGTTCGCACCTTTGGATGGCGGGTAGGACGGGGTGCATTACCCATAGGTGACAGACTCGCGGCTATTGGATTGGGCAACGGTATGTGCCCTTTCTGCCTATCGACTCTCGAATCTGCACTTCACGCATTCAGGGACTATCCGGGCGCTGCCGAGGTGCTCGGCCTTGCTGGCTTCCCCAGTGAATTTCGTGACAGCACCGCCACATCGGTCTCCCTTTGGCTAGAACAAGGAGCTATGCTTCTATCTCGCGCACAATTTGATCTCCTCCTGACTACCTTGTGGAATCTTTGGAACAGGAGGAATGATTGGGTCCACTCTCAGCGACTACAGCCCCCTAGGCTCACCTTGATGAACTCCCAGGACCTACTTCGCGACTACCTTTCGCCCAACTCAGACATTACCACGACGAGGCAGCAGACGACGACAGCACTTTCCCCACCTGTATGGAGGCCGCCACCAGCTGGATCGATCAAAATCAATGTTGATGGCGCTTTTAACCCCACTACATGATCCGCTGGCATTGGCATAGTGGCTCGTGATGCTAATGGTGCTATCTTGCTCGGACGGGCTGTTTACTTGGATGCTACTGCAGATTCTACATCAGCAGAGTTACACGCTATTTCGGATGGTGTCCAAATAGGTGTTGATGCTGGATGGCAAGGGTTTCTTCTTGAATCGGATGCGGCCCTACTGATCAATCGGCTATGTCACACCGGTGAGGATGCCTCCACTCTTCAGCGACAGTTACAGACCACTAGATCTCTCATTGATACTGTGCCTGGTCTTAGTTCACATTAGGTACCGCGTGCAGCTAATGCTTTAGCTCATTCTGTAGCAAACTGGGCCCTTCATTTTAATTCCTCTATGTATTTTGGGTCGGGCTTACCCGATGCTCTGCGAACTTTTGTACCGGTTGTTAACCAACCACCATGATTTATAATATATTTTGGGCACTCTTTTCCCCTCCTAGGCCCTTGTTGGGTTTGCCCAGTAAGGATTAGTGGGGTTTTTAATGAGGCCCTTTCCTCAAAAAAAAATTCCAACGGGTCCATTGAAAGGCCATTTTCGACCCGCTCATCCGAAACCTCTAAAAAAGGACTGCAAAATAAGTTTTAATCAAATTTTAGGAGTTCATGTAAATGATTAGGAGCTTTTCAACACAATTATATTGCAAAACCTCAATTTCTGTACTTTTTACTCAATTACAATTCCAATGGGTCCATTGAAAGGCCCATTTAGACCTGCTCGTCCGAAACCTCTACAAAAAGGACCACAAAACAAGTTTTAATAAAATATTAGGAGTTCAAATAATTGATTAGCAGCTTTTCAACACAATTATACTGCAAAACCGCAATTTCTGTACTTTTTACTCAGTTAAAATTCCAACGGGTCCATTGAAAGGCCTATTTCGACCCGCTCGTCCGAAACCTCTACAAAAAGGACTGCAAAACAAGTTTTAATCAAATTTTAGGAGTTCTTGTAATTGATTAGGAGCTTTTCAACACAATTATATTGCAAAACCTCAATTTCTGTACTGTTTACTCAGTTAAAATTCCAACGGGTCCATTGAAAGGCCCATTTAGACCTGCTCGTCTGAAACCTCTACAAAAAGGACCGCAAAAATGTTTTATTCAAATATTAGGAGTTCAAATAATTTATTAGGAACCTTTCAACATAATTATATTGCAAAACCTCAATTTATGTACTTTTTACTCAGTTAAAATTCTAACGGGTCCATTGAAAAGCCCATTTAGACCTGCTCGTCCGAAACCTCTACCAAAATGAACGCAAAAATGTTGTATTCAAACATTAGGAGTTCATGTAATTGATTAGGAGCTTCTCAACACAATTATATTGCAAAACCTCAATTTCTGTACTTTTTACTCAATTAAAATTCCAATGGGTCCATTGAAAGGCCCATTTCGACCTGCTCGTCCGAAACCTCTACAAAAAGGACCGCAAAACAAGTTTTAGTCAAATATTAGGAGTTTAAATATTTGATTAGGAGCTTTTCAACACAATTATATTGCAAAACCGCAATTTCTGTACTTAAAATTCCAACGGGTCCATTGAAAGGCCCATTTCGACCCGCTCGTCCGAAACCTCTACAAAAAGGACTGCAAAACAAGTTTTAATCAAATTTTAGGAGTTCATGTAATTGATTAGGAGCTTTTCAACACAATTATATTGCAAAACATCAATTTCTGTACTTTTTACTCAGTTAAAATTCCAACGGGTCCATTGAAAGGCCCATTTAGACCTGCTCGTCCGAAACCTCTACAAAAAGGACCACAAAAATGTTTTATTCAAATATTAGGAGTTCAAAGAAATGATTAGGAGCTTTTCAACACAATTATATTGCAAAACCTCAATTTCTGTACTTTTTACTAAGTTAAAATTCCAACGGGTCCATTGAAAGTCCCATTTTGACCCGCTCGTCTGAAACCTCTACAAAAGGACTTCAAAACAAGTCTTAATCAAATTTTAGGAGTTCATGTAAATGATTAGGAGCTTTTCAACACAATTATATTGCAAAACCTTAATTTCTTTACTTTTAATCAGTTAAAATTCCAACGGGTCCATTGAAAGGCCCATTTAGACCTACTCGTCCGAAACCTCTACAAAAAGGACCGCAAAAATGTTTTATTCAAATATTAGTAGTTCAACTAATTGATTAGGAGCTTTTCAACACAATTATATTGCAAAACCTCAATTTCTGTACTTTTTACTCATTTAAAATTGCAACGGGTCCATTGATAGGCCCATTTCGACCCGTCGTCCGAAACCTCTACAAAAAGGACTGCAAAACAAGTTTTAATCAAATTTTAGAAGTTCATGTAAATGATTAGGAGCTTTTCAACACAATTATATTGCAAAACCTCAATTTCTGTACTTTTTACTAAGTTAAAATTCCAACGGGTCCATTGAAAGGCCCATTTTGACCCGCTCGTCCGAAACCTCTACAAAAGGACTGCAAAACAAGTCTTAATCAAATTTTAGGAGTTCATGTAAATGATTAGGAGCTTTTCAACACAATTATATTGCAAAACCTTAATTTCTGTACTTTTTACTCAGTTACAATTCCAACGGGTCCATTGAAAGGCCCATTTAGACCCGCTCGTCTAAAACCTCTACAAAAAGGACTGCAAAAAATGTTTTAATCAAATTTTAGGAGTTCATGTAATTGATTAGGAGCTTTTCAACTTAATTATATTGCAAAACATCAATTTCTATACTTTTTACTCAGTTAAAATTCCAATGGGTCCATTGAAAGGCCCATTTCGACCTGCTCGTCCGAAACCTCTACAAAAAGGACCCCAAAACAAGTTTTAGTCAAATATTAGGAGTTCAAATAATTGATTAGGAGCTTTTCAACACAATTATATTGCAAAACCGCAATTTCTGTACTTTTTACTCAGTTAAAATTCCAACGGGTCCATTGAAAGGCCCATTTCGACCCGCTCGTCCGAAACCTCTACAAAAAGGACTGCAAAATAAGTTTTAATCAAATTTTAGGAGTTAGTGTAATTGATTAGGAGCTTTTCAACACAATTATATTGCAAAACATCAATTTATGTACTTTTTACTCAGTTAAAATTCCAACGGGTCCATTGAAAGGCCCATTTAGACCTGCTCATTCGAAACCTCTACAAAAAGGACCGCAAAAATGTTTTATTCAAATATTAGGAGTTCAAATAATTGATTAGCAGCTTTTCAACACAATTATATTGCAAAACCTCAATTTCTGTACTTTTTACTAAGTTAAAATTCCAACGGGTCTATTGAAAGGCCCATTTAGACTTGCTCGTCCGAAACCTCTACAAAAAGGACCGCAAAAATGTTTTATTCAAATATTAGAAGTTCAAGTAATTGATTAGGAGCTTTTCAAATCAATTATATTGCAAAACTTCAATTTCTGTACTTTTTACTCAGTTAAAATTCCAACGGGTCCATTGAAAGGCCCATTTAGACCTCCTCGTCAGAAACCTCTACAAAAAGGACCGCAAAAATGTTTTATTCAAATATTAGGAGATAAAATAATTGATTAAGAGCTTTTCAACACAATTATATTGCAAAACCTCAATTTCTTTACATTTTACTCAACTAAAATTCCAATGGGTCCATTGAGAGGCCCATTTCGACACGCTCGTCCGAAACTTCTACAAAAAGGACTGCAAAATAAGTTTTAATCAAATTTTAGGAATTAATGTAATTGATTAGGAGCTTTTCAACACAATTATATTGCAATACCGCAATTTCTGTACTTTTTACTCAGTTAAAATTCCAACGGGTCCATTGAAAGGCCCATTTAGACCTGCTCGTCCGAAACCTCTACAAAAAGGACCACAAAACAAGTTTTAATCAAATATTAGGAGTTCAAATAATGGATTAGGAGCTTTTCAACACTATTATATTGCAAAACCACAATTTCTGTACTTTTTACTCAGTTAAAATTCCAACTGGTCCATTGAAAGGCCCATTTTGACCCGCTCGTCCGAAACCTCTACAAAAAGGACTGCAAAACAAGTCTTAATCAAATTTTAGGAGTTCATGTAAATGATTAGGAGCTTTTCAACACAATTATATTGAAAAACCTTAATTTCTGTACTTTTTACTCAGTTACAATTCCAACGGGTCCATTGAAAGGCCCATTTAGCCCTGCTCGTCCGAAACCTCTACAAAAAGGACCGCAAAACAAGTTTTAATCAAATATTAGGAGTTCAAATAATTGATTAGGAGCTTTTCAACACAATTATATTGCAAAACCGTAATTTCTGTACTTTTTACTCAGTTAAAATTCCAACGGGTCCATTGAAAGGCCCATTTCGACCCGCTCGTCCGAAACCTCTACAAAAGGACTGCAAAACCAGTTTTAATCAAATTTTAGGAGTTCTTGTAATTGATTAGGAGCTTTTCAACACAATTATATTGCAAAACCTCAATTTTTGTACTGTTTACTCAGTTAAAATTCCAACGGGTCCATTGAAAGGCCCATTTCGACCCGCTCGTCCGAAACCTCTACAAAAAGGATTACAAAACAAGTTTTAATCAAATTTTAGGAGTTCATGTAAATGATTAGGAGCTTTTAAACACAATTATATTGCAAAACCTCAATTTCTGTACTTTTTACTCAGTTACAATTCCAACGGGTCCATTGAAAGGCCCATTTAGACCTGCTCGTCCGAAACCTTTACAAAAAGGACCGCAAAACAAGTTTTAATCAAATATTAGAAGTTCAAATAATTTATTAGGAGCTTTTCAACACAATTATATTGCAAAACCGCAATTTCTGTACTTTTTACTCAGTTAAAATTCCAACGGGTCCATTGAAAAGCCCATTTCGACCCGCTCGTTCCAAACCTGTACAAAAAGGACTGCAAAACAAGTTTTAATCAAATTTTAGGAGTTCATGAAATTGATTAGGAGCTTTTCAACACAATTATTTTGCAAAACCTCAATTTCTGTACTGTTTACTCAGTTAAAATTCCAACGGGTCCATTGAAAGGACCATTTAGACCTGCTCGTCCGAAACCTCTACAAAAAAGGAACGCAAAAATGTTTTATTCAAATATTAGGAGTTCAAATAATTGATTAGGAGCTTTTCAAATCAATTATATTGCTAAACCTCAATTTATGTACTTTTTACTCAGTTAAAATTCAACGGGTTCATTGAAAGGCCCATTTAGACATCCTCGTCAAAAACCTCTACAAAAAGAACCGCAAAAATGTTTTATTCAAATATTAGGAGATAAAATAATTGATTAGGAGCTTTTCAACACAATTATATTGCAAAACCTCAATTTCTGTACTTTTTACTCAGTTAAAATTCCAATGGGTCCATTGAAAGGCCCATTTCGACCCGCTAGTCCGAAACCTCTACAAAAAGGACTGCAAAACAAGTTTTAATCAAATTTTAGGAATTCATGTAATTGATTAGTAGCTTTTCAACACAATTATATTGCAAAACCGCAATTTTTGTACTTTTTACTCAGTTAAAATTCCAACGCGTCCATTGAAAGGCCCATTTAGACCTGCTCGTCCGAAACCTCTACAAAAAGGACTGCAAAAATGTTTTATTCAAATATTAGGAGTTCAAATAATTGATTAGGTGCTTTTCAACACAATTATATTGCAAAACCTCAATTTATGTACTTTTTACTTAGTTAAAATTCCAACGGGTCCATTGAAAAGCCCATTTAGACCTGCTCGTCTGAAACATCTACAAAATGGAACGCAAAAATGTTTTATTCAAATATTAGGAGTTCATGTAATTGATTAGAAGCTTCTCAACACAATTATATTCCAAAACCTCAATTTCTGTACTTTTTACTCAGTTAAAATTCCAATGGGTCCATTGAAGGCCCATTTCGACCTGCTCGTCCGAAACCTCTACAAAAAGGACCGCAAAACAAGTTTTCGTCAAATATTAGGAGTTTAAATATTTGATTAGGAGCTTTTCAACACAATTATATTGCAAACCCGCAATTTCTGTACTTTTTACTAAGTTAAAATTCCAACGGGTCCATTGAAAGGCCCATTTCGACCCGCTCGTCCGAAACCTCTATAAAAAGGACTGCAAAACAAATTTTAATCAAATTTTAGGAGTTCATGTAATTGATTAGGAGCTTTTCAACACAATTATATTGCAAAACATCAATTTATGTACTTTTTACTCAGTTAAAATTCCAACGGGTCCATTGAAAGGCCCATTTAGACCTGCTCGTCCGAAACCTCTACAAAAAAGACCGCAAAAATGTTTTATTGAAATATTAGGAGTTCAAATAATTGATTAGGAGCTTTTCAACACAATTATATTGCAAAACCTCAATTTCTGTACTTTTTACTAAGTTAAAATTCCAACGGGTCTATTGAAAGGCCCATTTAGACTTGCTCGTCCGAAACCTCTACAAAAAGGACCGCAAAAATGTTTTATTCAAATATTAGGAGTTCAAATAATTGATTAGGAGCTTTTCAAATCAATTATATTGCAAAACCTCAATTTCTGTACATTTTACTCAGTTAAAATTCCAACGGGTCCATTGAAAGGCTCATTTAGACCTCCTCGTCTGAAACCTCTACAAAAAGGACCGCAAAAATGTTTTATTCAAATATTAGGAGATAAAATAATTGATTAGGAGCTTTTCAACACAATTATATTGCAAAACCTCAATTTCTTTACTTTTTACTCAATTAAAATTCCAATGGGTCCATTGAGAGGCCCATTTCGACACGCTCGTCCGAAACTTCTACAAAAAGGACTGCAAAACAAGTTTTAATCAAATTTTAGGAATTCATGTAATTTATTGGGAGCTTTTCAATACAATTATATTGCAAAACCGCAATTTCTGTACTTTTTTACTCAGTTAAAATTCCAACGGGTCCATTGAAAGGCCCATTTAGACCTGCTCGTCCGAAACCTCTACAAAAAGGACCACGAAACAAGTTTTAATCAAATTTTAGGAGTTCAAATAATTGATTAGGAGCTTTTCAACACTATTATATTGCAAAACCGCAATTTCTGTACTTTTTACTCAGTTAAAATTCCAACGGGTCTATTGAAAGGCCCATTTAGACTTGCTCGTCCGAAACCTCTACAAAAAGGACCGCAAAAATGTTTTATTCAAATATTAGGAGTATAAGTAATTGATTAGGAGCTTTTCAAATCAATTATATTGCAAAACTTCAATTTATGTACTTTTTACTCAGTTAAAATTCCAACGGGTCCATTGAAAGGCCCATTTAGACCTGCTCGTCCGAAACCTCTACAAAAAGGACCACAAAACAAGTTTTAATCAAATATTAGGAGTTCAAATAATTGATTAGGAGCTTTTCAACACTATTATATTGCAAAACCGCAATTTTTGTACTTTTTACTCAGTTAAAATTCCAACGGGTCCATTGAAAGGCCCATTTTGACCCGCTCGTTCGAAACCTCTACAAAAAGGACTGCAAAACAAGTCTTAATCAAATTTTAGGAGTTCATGTAAATGATTAGGAGCTTTTCATCACAATTATATTGCAAAACCTTAATTTCTGTACTTTTTACTCAGTTACAATTCCAACGGGTCCATTGAAAGGCCCATTTAGCCCTGCTCGTCCGAAACCTCTACAAAAAGGACCGCAAAACAAGTTTTAATCAAATATTAGGAGTTCAAATAATTGATTAGGAGCTTTTCAACACAATTATATTGCAAAACCGTAATTTCTGTACTTTTTACTCAGTTAAAATTCCAACGGGTCCATTGAAAAGCCCATTTCGACTCGCTCGTCCGAAACCTCTACAAAAAGGACTGCAAAACCAGTTTTAATCAAATTTTAGGAGTTCTTGTAATTGATTAGGAGCTTTTCAACACAATTATATTGCGAAACCTCAATTTTTGTACTGTTTACTCAGTTAAAATTCCAACGGGTTCATTGAAAGGCCCATTTCGACCCGCTCGTCCGAAACCTCTACAAAAAGGATTACAAAACAAGTTTTAATCAAATTTTAGGAGTTCATGTAAATGATTAGGAGCTTTTAAACACAATTATATTGCAAAACCTCAATTTCTGTACTTTTTACTCAGTTACAATTCCAACGGGTCCATTGAAAGGCCCATTTAGACCTGCTCGTCCGAAACCTCTACAAAAAGGACCGCAAAACAAGTTTTAATCAAATATTAGGAGTTCAAATAATTTATTAGGAGCTTTTCAACACAATTATATTGCAAAACCGCAATTTCTGTACTTTTTACTTAGTTAAAATTCCAACGGGTCCATTGAAAGGCCCATTTCGACCCGCTCGTTCCAAACCTGTACAAAAAGGACTGCAAAACATGTTTTAATCAAATTTTAGGAGTTCATGTAATTGATTAGGAGCTTTTCAACACAATTATTTTGCAAAACCTCAATTTCTGTACTGTTTACTCAGTTAAAATTCCAACGGGTCCATTGAAAGGACCATTTAGACCTGCTCGTCCAAAACCTCTACAAAAAAGGAACGCAAAAATGTTTTATTCAAATATTAGGAGTTCAAATAATTGATTAGGAGCTTTTCAAATCAATTATATTGATAAACCTCAATTTATGTACTTTTTATTCAGTTAAAATTCAACGGGTTCATTGGAGGGCCCATTTAGACCTCCTCGTCAAAAACCTCTACAAAAAGAACCGCAAAAATGTCTTATTCAAATATTAGGAGATAAAATAATTGATTAGGAGCTTTTCAACACAATTATATTGCAAAACCTCAATTTCTGTACTTTTTACTCAGTTAAAATTCCAATGGGTCCATTGAAAGGCCCATTTCGACCCGCTCGTCTGAAACCTCTACAAAAAGGACTGCAAAACAAGTTTTAATCAAATTCTAGGAATTCATGTAATTGATTAGGAGCTTTTCAACACAATTATATTGCAAAACCGCAATTTTTGTACTTTTTACTCAGTTAAAATTCCAACGCGTCCATTGAAAGGCCCATTTAGACCTGCTCGTCCGAAACCTCTACAAAAAGGACCGCAAAAATGTTTTATTCAAATATTAGGAGTTCAAATAATTGATTAGGTGCTTTTCAACACAATTATATTGCAAAACCTCAATTTATGTACTTTTTACTCAGTTAAAATTCCAACGGGTCCATTGAAAAGCCCATTTAGACCTGCTCGTCTGAAACATCTACAAAATGGAACGCAAAAATGTTTTATTCAAATATTAGGAGTTCATGTAATTGATTAGAAGCTACTCAACACAATTATATTCCAAAACCTCAATTTCTGTACTTTTTACTCAGTTAAAATTCCAATGGGTCCATTGAAAGGCCCATTTCGACCTGCTCGTCCGAAACCTCTACAAAAAGGACCGCAAAACAAGTTTTAGTCAAATATTAGGAGTTTAAATATTTGATTAGGAGCTTTTCAACACAATTATATTGCAAAACCGCAATTTCTGTACTTTTTACTCAGTTAAAATTCCAACGGGTCCATTGAAAGGCCCATTTCGACCCGCTCGTCTGAAACCTCTATAAAAAGGACTGCAAAACAAATTTTAATCAAATTTTAGGAGTTCATGTAATTGATTAGGAGCTTTTCAACACAATTATATTGCAAAACATCAATTTATATACTTTTTACTCAGTTAAAATTCCAACGGGTCCATTGAAAGGCCCATTTAGACCTGCTCGTCCGAAACCTCTACAAAAAAGACCGCAAAAATGTTTTATTCAAATATTAGGAGTTCAAATAATTGATTAGGAGCTTTTCAACACAATTATATTGCAAAACCTCAATTTCTGTACTTTTTACTAAGTTAAAATTCCAACGGGTCTATTGAAAGGCCCATTTAGACTTGCTCGTCCGAAACCTCTACAAAAAGGACCGCAAAAATGTTTTATTCAAATATTAGGAGTTCAAATAATTGATTAGGAGCTTTTCAAATCAATTATATTGCAAAACCTCAATTTCTGTACTTTTTACTCAGTTAAAATTCCAACGGGTCCATTGAAAGGCTCAATTAGACCTCTTCGTCAGAAACCTCTACAAAAAGGACCGCAAAAATGTTTTATTCAAATATTAGGAGATAAAATAATTGATTAGGAGCTTTTCAACACAATTATATTGCAAAACCTCAATTTCTTTACTTTTTACTCAATTAAAATTCCAATGGGTCCATTGAGAGGCCCATTTCGACACGCTCGTCCGAAACTTCTACAAAAAGGACTGCAAAACAAGTTTTAATCAAATTTTAGGAGTTCTTGTAATTGATTAGGAGCTTTTCAACACAATTATATTGCAAAACCTCAATTTTTGTACTGTTTACTCAGTTAAAATTCCAACGGGTCCATTGAAAGGCCCATTTCGACCCGCTCGTCCGAAACCTCTACAAAAAGGACTGCAAAACCAGTTTTAATCAAATTTTAGGAGTTCTTGTAATTGATTAGGAGCTTTTAAACACAATTATATTGCAAAACCTCAATTTTTGTACTGTTTACTCAGTTAAAATTCCAACGGGTCCATTGAAAGGCCCATTTCGACCCGCTCGTCCGAAACCTCTACAAAAAGGATTACAAAACAAGTTTTAATCAAATTTTAGGAGTTCATGTAAATGATTAGGAGCTTTTAAACACAATTATATTGCAAAACCTCAATTTCTGTACTTTTTACTCAGTTAAAATTCCAATGGGTCCATTGAAAGGCCCATTTCGACCCGCTCGTCCGAAACCTCTACAAAAAGGACTGCAAAACAACTTTTAATCAAATTTTAGGAATTCATGTAATTGATTAGGAGCTTTTCAACACAATTATATTGCAAAACCGCAATTTTTGTACTTTTTACTCAGTTAAAATTCCAACGCGTCCATTGAAAGGCCCATTTAGACCTGCTCGTCCCAAACCTCTACAAAAAGGACCGCAAAAATGTTTTATTCAAATATTAGGAGTTCAAATAATTGATTAGGTGCTTTTCAACACAATTATATTGCAAAACCTCAATTTATGTACTTTTTACTCAGTTAAAATTCCAACGGGTCCATTGAAAAGCCCATTTAGACCTGCTCGTCTGAAACATCTACAAAATGGAACGGAAAAATGTTTTATTCAAATATTAGGAGTTCATGTAATTGACTAGAAGCTTCTCAACACAATTATATTCCAAAACCTCAATTTCTGTACTTTTTACTCAGTTAAAATTCCAATGGGTCCATTGAAAGGCCCATTTCGACCTGCTCGTCCAAAACCTCTACAAAAAGGACCGCAAAACAAGTTTTAGTCAAATATTGGAGTTTAAATATTTGATTAGGAGCTTTTCAACACAATTATATTGCAAAACCGCAATTTCTGTACTTTTTACTCAGTTAAAATTCCAACGGGTCCATTGAAAGGCCCATTTCGACCCGCTCGTCTGAAACCTCTATAAAAAGGACTGCAAAACAAATTTTAATCAAATTTTAGGAGTTCATGTAATTGATTAGGAGCTTTTCAACACAATTATATTGCAAAACATCAATTTATATACTTTTTACTCAGTTAAAATTCCAACAGGTCCATTGAAAGGCCCATTTAGACCTGCTCGTCCGAAACCTCTACAAAAAAGACCACAAAAATGTTTTATTCAAATATTAGGAGTTCAAATAATTGATTAGGAGCTTTTCAACACAATTATATTGCAAAACCTCAATTTCTGTACTTTTTACTAAGTTAAAATTCCAACGGGTCTATTGAAAGGCCCATTTAGACTTGCTCGTCCGAAACCTCTACAAAAAGGACCGCAAAAATGTTTTATTCAAATATTAGGAGTTCAAATAATTGATTAGGAGCTTTTCAAATCAATTATATTGCAAAACCTCAATTTCTGTACTTTTTACTCAGTTAAAATTCCAACGGGTCCATTGAAAGGCTCAATTAGACCTCTTCGTCAGAAACCTCTACAAAAAGGACCGCAAAAATGTTTTATTCAAATATTAGGAGATAAAATAATTGATTAGGAGCTTTTCAACACAATTATATTGCAAAACCTCAATTTCTTTACTTTTTACTCAATTAAAATTCCAATGGGTCCATTGAGAGGCCCATTTCGACACGCTCGTCCGAAACTTCTACAAAAAGGACTGCAAAACAAGTTTTAATCAAATTTTAGGAGTTCTTGTAATTGATTAGGAGCTTTTCAACACAATTATATTGCAAAACCTCAATTTTTGTACTGTTTACTCAGTTAAAATTCCAACGGGTCCATTGAAAGGCCCATTTCGACCCGCTCGTCCGAAACCTCTACAAAAAGGACTGCAAAACCAGTTTTAATCAAATTTTAGGAGTTCTTGTAATTGATTAGGAGCTTTTAAACACAATTATATTGCAAAACCTCAATTTTTGTACTGTTTACTCAGTTAAAATTCCAACGGGTCCATTGAAAGGCCCATTTCGACCCGCTCGTCCGAAACCTCTACAAAAAGGATTACAAAACAAGTTTTAATCAAATTTTAGGAGTTCATGTAAATGATTAGGAGCTTTTAAACACAATTATATTGCAAAACCTCAATTTCTGTACTTTTTACTCAGTTAAAATTCCAATGGGTCCATTGAAAGGCCCATTTCGACCCGCTCGTCCGAAACCTCTACAAAAAGGACTGCAAAACAACTTTTAATCAAATTTTAGGAATTCATGTAATTGATTAGGAGCTTTTCAACACAATTATATTGTAAAACCGCAATTTTTGTACTTTTTACTCAGTTAAAATTCCAACGCGTCCATTGAAAGGCCCATTTAGACCTGCTCGTCCCAAACCTCTACAAAAAGGACCGCAAAAATGTTTTATTCAAATATTAGGAGTTCAAATAATTGATTAGGTGCTTTTCAACACAATTATATTGCAAAACCTCAATTTATGTACTTTTTACTCAGTTAAAATTCCAACGGGTCCATTGAAAAGCCCATTTAGACCTGCTCGTCTGAAACATCTACAAAATGGAACGGAAAAATGTTTTATTCAAATATTAGGAGTTCATGTAATTGATTAGAAGCTTCTCAACACAATTATATTCCAAAACCTCAATTTCTGTACTTTTTACTCAGTTAAAATTCCAATGGGTCCATTGAAAGGCCCATTTCGACCTGCTCGTCCAAAACCTCTACAAAAAGGACCGCAAAACAAGTTTTAGTCAAATATTGGAGTTTAAATATTTGATTAGGAGCTTTTCAACACAATTATATTGCAAAACCGCAATTTCTGTACTTTTTACTCAGTTAAAATTCCAACGGGTCCATTGAAAGGCCCATTTCGACCCGCTCGTCTGAAACCTCTATAAAAAGGACTGCAAAACAAATTTTAATCAAATTTTAGGAGTTCATGTAATTGATTAGGAGCTTTTCAACACAATTATATTGCAAAACATCAATTTATATACTTTTTACTCAGTTAAAATTCCAACGGGTCCATTGAAAGGCCCATTTAGACCTGCTCGTCCGAAACCTCTACAAAAAAGACCGCAAAAATGTTTTATTCAAATATTAGGAGTTCAAATAATTGATTAGGAGCTTTTCAACACAATTATATTGCAAAACCTCAATTTCTGTACTTTTTACTAAGTTAAAATTCCAACGGGTCTATTGAAAGGCCCATTTAGACTTGCTCGTCCGAAACCTCTACAAAAAGGACCGCAAAAATGTTTTATTCAAATATTAGGAGTTCAAATAATTGATTAGGAGCTTTTCAAATCAATTATATTGCAAAACATCAATTTCTGTACTTTTTACTCAGTTAAAATTCCAACGGGTCCATTGAAAGGCTTATTTAGACCTCTTCGTCAGAAACCTCTACAAAAAGGACCGCAAAAATGTTTTATTCAAATATTAGGAGATAAAATAATTGATTAGGAGCTTTTCAACACAATTATATTGCAAAACGTCAATTTCTTTACTTTTTACTCAATTAAAATTCCAATGGGTCCATTGAGAGGCCCATTTCGACACGCTCGTCCGAAACTTCTAGAAAAAGGACTGCAAAACAAGTTTTAATCAAATTTTAGGAATTCATGTAATTTATTGGGAGCTTTTCAACACAATTATATTGCAAAACCGCAATTTCTATACTTTTTACTCAGTTAAAATTCCAACGGGTCCATTGAAAGGCCCATTTAAACCTGCTCGTCCGAAACCTCTACAAAAAGGACCACGAAACAAGTTTTAATCAAATTTTAGGAGTTCAAATAATTGATTAGGAGCTTTTCAACACTATTATATTGCAAAACCGCAATTTCTGTACTTTTTACTCAGTTAAAATTCCAACGGGTCTATTGAAAGGCCCATTTAGACTTGCTCGTCCGAAACCTCGACAAAAAGGACCGCAAAAATGTTTTATTCAAATATTAGGAGTTCAAGTAATTGATTAGGAGCTTTTCAAATCAATTATATTGCAAAACTTCAATTTATGTACTTTTTACTCAGTTAAAATTCCAACGGGTCCATTGAAAGGCCCATTTAGACCTGCTCGTCCGAAACCTCTACAAAAAGGACCACAAAACAAGTTTTAATCAAATATTAGGAGTTCAAATAATTGATTAGGAGCTTTTCAACACTATTATATTGCAAAACCGCAATTTCTGTACTTTTTACTCAGTTAAAATTCCAACGGGTCCATTGAAAGGCCCATTTTGACCCGCTCGTCCGAAACCTCTACAAAAAGGACCGCAAAACAAGTTTTAATCAAATATTAGGAGTTCAAATAATTGATTAGGAGCTTTTCAACACAATTATATTGCAAAACCGGAATTTCTGTACTTTTTACTCAGTTAAAATTCCAACGGGTCCATTGAAAGGCCCATTTCGACCCGCTCGTCCGAAACCTCTACAAAAAGGACTGCAAAACCAGTTTTAATCAAATTTTAGGAGTTCTTGTAATTGATTAGGAGTTTTTCAACACAATTATATTGCAAAACCTCAATTTTTGTACTGTTTACTCAGTTAAAATTCCAACGGGTCCATTGAAAGGCCCATTTCGACCCGCTCGTCCGAAACCTCTACAAAAAGGATTACAAAACAAGTTTTAATCAAATTTTAGGAGTTCATGTAAATTATTAGGAGCTTTTAAACACAATTATATTGCAAAACCTCAATTTATGTACTTTTTACTCAGTTACAATTCCAACGGGTCCATTGAAAGGCCCATTTAGACCTGCTCGTCCGAAACCTCTACAAAAAGGAAGGCAAAAATGTTGTATTAAAATATTAGGAGTTCATGTAATTGATTAGGAGCTTCTCAACACAATTATATTTTAAAACCTCAATTTCTGTACTTTTTACTCAGTTAAAATTCCAATGGGTCCATTGAAAGGCCCATTTCAACCTGCTCGTCCGAAACCTCTACAAAAAGGACCGCAAAACAAGTTTTAGTCAAATATTAGGAGTTTAAATATTTGATTAGGAGCTTTTCAACACAATTATATTGCAAAACCGCAATTTCTGTACTTTTTACTTTGTTAAAATTCCAACGGGTCCATTGAAAGGCCCATTTCGACCCGCTCGTCCGAAACCTCTACAAAAAGGACTGCAAAACAAGTTTTAATCAAATTTTAGGAGTTCTTGTAATTGATTAGGAGCTTTTAAACAAAATTATATTGCAAATCCTCAATTTCTGTACTTTTTACTAAGTTAAAATTCCAACGAGTCTATTGAAAGGCCCATTTAGACTTGCTCGTCCGAAACCTCTACAAAAAGGACCGCAAAAATGTTTTATTCAAATATTAGGAGTTCAAATAATTGATTAGGAGCTTTTCAAATCAATTATATTGCAAAACCTCAATATCTGTACTTTTTACTCAGTTAAAATTCCAACGGGTCCATTGAAAGGCCCATTTAGACCTCCTCGTCAGAAACCTCTACAAAAAGGACCGCAAAAATGTTTTATTCAAATATTAGGAGATAAAATAATTGATTAGGAGCTTTTCAACACAATTATATTGCAAAACCTCAATTTCTTTACTTTTTACTCAATTAAAATTCCAATGGGTCCATTGAGAGGCCCATTTCGACACGTCGTCCGAAACTTCTACAAAAAGGACTGCAAAACAAGTTTTAATCAAATTTTAGGAATTCATGTAATTGATTAGGAGCTTTTCAACACAATTATATTGCAAAACCGCAATTTCTGTACTTTTTACTCAGTTAAAATTCCAACGGGTATGGCTCTCAATTCTCTCTCAATTCTCTCTGGGAATTTTCATGGGTTTTGGCTTGTTCTTTCTTTTTTCCATTTTTTCCCGGTGGAATATTCCTCTCCACCAATCCCCTTCCCCCACACGGCACTCCCTCCTCTCTGCCGCGTATGCAAGCCCTTGGTGAAATCTTCAACGCATAATCCCTTGGAAATAGGGACGAGAAGACAGAGAGTCATCCCGCATCCCAACCATTTCACAAAGACGGTTTGGTTTTCAATTTACTTTTATCATTTTTTCCATTCTTATCTCTTTCTTCTCTGCTTGCTTTTATCTTTTTTTCACAGATTTTTCATTATCAAGCATCATTTTATCACTCACAATTTTTTGGTTTTTCCGGCTATATCGTTTTTATTGGGTTTTCTTTATATCCGCTTCTTAATCTTTTTATCCCTTGGATCTGGGTTTTTCTCTGTTTCAACCTTGAAACTTTGGCCTTTATCTCCCCGGCGGCAACCATTTTGCTGGTACCTAACGGATCTGGAGGGTCGGACGTTTCAGTCTCTATATTCAAGCCGGATTCATTCGGAACCAGTGGAAAAGGGTAAGAGAAGGCCAATAGCCGTCTCATCCCATCCATCTCTGTTTCTTTTAATTTTTGTATTTCTTTGTTATATTTCCTCTTCTTTTTTTCTAATGCATCATCTGCTCTTTTGTTTCGAGATGTGCCTGGTTCTTACGCAAATCGTCATGGGTTTCCCCATCGCCATCAGATCTGCAACAATCGGAAAAGGAATCTCTTGCTTTTTTAATCTTGGTTTTTATCTTTCTTCCGGGCTTCTAATAAGTTTTTTCTTTTCTTGTAGCGAAATCTGTTCGATGTTTTTAAGCTTCGATCTGAGGCTCTCTCCTGCCACCAGATCTGACTTTTATGGTATATGGTATCTTCTCCGGCGGGAGCACTTGGTTTCCGATCTGCCTCCGTCTGGTTTGGCCGACGATCTGGTCTTGTTAATCTTCTTTTCTTATTTATTTCATATTTTCTTTTTGTTATTTCAATTGTTATCTCTCCTTTTGTTTATCGGTTCTTTAACGAACCGTTTCTTCTTCTCAATTTTTACTAACCCTAATTTTTTTGGTAGGAAATCTAAGTCCCTGGCTTTGCTCATGGTTTTCATGAGAAGCCGTTTGGAACCCAAAGAAAGGAGACCCCTTTTTTCGTTCCACCCTTCCGTCTACCGTCTGATCTGGTATCCATTACTTTACGGTGGATCAAAACTTTTCATCTTCTGGAAGTATATCACAAAGGTCTCCTTCTGTCCTTCTCTCATCCTTTTTATCTGTTTTTCAGTTTTATTCTACAACTTGAATTTTATTTACGTAGATATCTTTTGCATATTCCTACATTTATCATGTTCTTTTAGTAATTCAAACCTCTCTGTTACATGGGTTTTAATTTTTGATCTGGCTTTCGTTCTATGTTTATACCCTCTTTCAAATCACTGTAATTTGTTCATCCATATCATTTTAGTTTATTTCTTTATTTGTTATCTTATGCAATCTTTCCATTACATCTTCATGATCTCTAGCTCTTCATTCTCAATAATTCTCAATTCGAATGCTCTGTCTTCTTTATTAGTTCCATCCCTCATTGCTGATCTCTATTTACCAGCCCTTCAAGGGAAAAATATTCAAGCCCAACCTTTGGGATTATTTAATCTTAATCACCCCCTTCCTATACACAAAGCTAAATCTTTGTTGTATAATATCTTTCTCCAACTTCCCTACTCGACAGCAATAAACAGAATAATGATGAAATATAGAAGTTCTAATTGGTCTTATATTTCTAGAATCATCTTACCAATGTTGCTTAATTTTGATTCTACAAACCTCATGGTTGCTTTTTTGACTATGAACTACAAACCGTATAATATTCCCAGTATCATTACTCCTTACAAATACATTATAAATACAACAAATACATACCTTATATGTTTACATTGCATTACTATATTTTTTTACTCTAAAGCTAACCCATCCCGGCTCATATCATTTATTATTTCTGAATGGATTGCAAAATCTATTTACAAAGGTTCTCTGATATGCACTTTTACCTTTTTGCAGATCTTGAAACCATATGACAAAATTTCCACGCATTCCTATAGGTCTTATGACTATTCATGCTGCACTACTCATTGGCTTTGTAATTATGTAGATGTAGTTAATTTATTATGCTCTTCCCCAATCATTTTTTTGCTCATTTGGTCTGTATTATATTTCTATCCCCCGCTTCCTTCTCTCCCCGGGTATGTAATTATTTTATGCTGCTTTTCTTTTGCTCTCCTTTTCCTTATGCCTTTTATTTGGTTGCTCATTACTCTTAGATGTATGCCTCTAGGTTTTTCCTTTCAGTTATATGCTTCTATACGCCTGCTTCATGTATGCAACTTTGAATGTTTTAATTTCTGCTCAAACGATATTAAAGTTTGTGACTTATGCTACACCTTATTAGGTGACCTCTCTCTAGCCCTTTCAAGGGATATTACAACTACCCTATTCCTTAGGGGCTACCCCTCTGATCACTATTTACATAATTTCAAATTTTTATTCTTATCACACCTTACTTTTTCCAGTCAATATTTCCGTTCTTTAATGGAACCAACAAATTATATTTTACTCCCTATTTTCCCTCTTATAATACTTATTACCGATTTTAATTTTCAAAAATTGCCCAATATAACAGTCCTAATTATAGCTGGAAAACACCATATCTTTCCGTTTTTATCATGGTCCACAAGTTATTTACCTATTAATAATTTTTTCAACTTACACATAAACTATTTACTACAAATTACTTTATTTCTAATCCCACATTCCTTAAATTTTGCCGTTTTCCTTATCATAATAGCTCCATCATTAGAATTAATATCAGTACTTTCCTTGTTTTATTTCCTATTAATTGCATATCCTAAACTTTCTAGATGTATGTTCATAGGTTATTATACTGCTCTATCTAGCATCTTGCTCGATTATCAGACTCATGTAGGTTACTTTCTTTGGCCTAAATTATGCTTCTTCATTGTCACCCACTGCGTTTCCCTTTACATCATTATAGATGAAATCTTTCGAGCCCTTTCATGGGATTTTAAACCTACCCTATCTTTTAGGGATACCATAACAGCCTTATCCTCCTACTCACTTTACATGTTTTATAGGACATACATATTCCTTAATTACGTAGCTTTTACCCCCTCAATTATTATTATCAATTATTTTTTTCAAAATTCCTTGTTTATAACGGCTTTTCTTACCACTTTTTATAACTCCCTGTCTTTGCTCTGGGTTTATTACTATTTTAATTGCTATAAATATTTTGAATGCCATTTATTACAATACAATGTTCTTCAAAAAGCATCTATCTTAATTTTTACACCTTCCGTTACATATATGTTGCCTTTCTTTATATTCTGTTATTTAGTAACTTACTACTATCTCTCACCCTTCCAAACAATTAATATATTTTCTAAAAAAATATCTAGCCACAATTCTACAAAAATAAATTTAAATGTTACCAATATTCTTTTCCTTCAAGATTTTTCTAACTCTTTCACATCCTCTCATTTATTACATCCTTCCATATTACCAAAGATACTACCATCAAAATCTATCTTTTATTCTATAATCCTACTTCAATTAAGGGAAATAATTAACTCAATTTCCGTCACCTACTATCCTTTTTTAAGCCATTCAAAATTATTCCCTGTTTTAAAAATTCGATCAATAAATTTCCTTCTTTTTTCACTATAATCCCAGGGATTTTTCTTTTCTCAAAACCCCCTTACAGTCAACTTATTAAACATTTCTATTTAATGACAATACTAAAGGTCTACCATAATTATTATAGTAATAAACGATACTTTCTTTTAATAATTTATGGTCAAATATCAATTCAGGAAAATACTCTAAATAAGCTTTATACGTATAAAAGTACTTTCCATCTTTTACTACCTACATTTATTTTCCAAAATATTAATCAATTCACCTTCCATATTTCTTTACCCTTAGGTTTTTTCACTTTCTTTATTTACCTTCAGTATTTTCCTACCATCCCATCACAACATCTTTCTATCTCGTTTTTCTCTTACCCTCTAACTCTATCAATGGCTTCATCCTCCTCCATCCCACAACTCAACTCGATCAGCCTTACCAATGAAGAATCAGAACTACTGTACACACCGGATTTTGATTTTATCAAAGAAGATCCCAAGCTCATTGTTATTGGCCGATTTATTTCATCCAAGTTTATCGATATCTCTGCTGTGATCAACGCCTTCGAAGGTATTTGGAAACCTAATGATGTGGTATCCATTACAGCGATACAAGACAACTTTATCAAGATCAAGTTCAAGGAAATCAAGAACTGCTACGAGATCATTAATCGTGGTCCTTGGCTTTATAAGGATGAATGGCTAGCAGTCACTGAATACGATCCGGCCAAATCATTAAACGACTACAACTTCAACACCATGAGAATCTGGATCCGAATTTTCTCTCTTCCAGACCCACTCTTTGCTGATGTTGATCGCTCCCATCTGGTGGGTCATGCTCTAGGTTCAATGGTTGGTCAAGTACTCCGTACGGACACCCGCCTAATTGATGGGAATATGCAAGAATTCCTTCGAGTTGAAATCATTCTCAACATTACTAGACCAGTCACCCGATTTGTGTTCATTGGTTCTGGTGAAAACAAAATCATGTGCAGACTCCAGTATGAAAGGCTCCCAACTCTATGTCCTGGATGCGGCATTATCAGTCATACCCTAGAAAATTGTCCAATCCGTTCATCTCTCGATCTATCCAAGTTACAATACGGAGAATGGCTCCGCTACCTTCAACCTAGACGTCGCCCAACTGGCCTTCGGGGACGTATCCGCAATGTGGAACCAAATCAGATTCCAATAACCACTTTTTTAATCAGCTTCCTCAACTCTTTTTTTCTATCAATACTCCTAACTATAGTTTTATTCACAGTGGCCCCAACAAACATCCCAGCAGCTTCTGCCAATCCCACTGCTCCCAATAACGAACAGAATAATCTGGGTAAAATATTTTATTCTATCTCCTTACTTAACTCAAAAATCTTTAAGGTGCTAATCACAATTTTCCTACGCTGCATAGGTTCTCTAAATGATGGCGATGCAGCCTCATTCACGGAACAAGCTACTGATGATGGCCAAAATGCCGACATGACTATTGATGACGACCCCAACTCTGCTAGAGCCCCCCCTAATGCTGATTTGAAGCAAAAGGCTCCTCTTGAGCCCCAACCCCTTAACACCATCTACCCCATCCCGGAAGATGGTTCTGATGATAATTGGGAAACCAATGAAGATTATGGTGTTCCCAGCCCTACAGCCGATCAGATTAAGAAGTTTGATTCTGAATCGAGTAAGCCTAACCCACTGATACATTGTTCAATGATTTTAATCAGTGGTTACTAAAAACTTACCCGAATGATGCAGCCCCTGCACCAGCTCCTGTTCCAGCACCCGTACCTGCACCTGCTCCAAACCAAAATAACCGTGGCATGAAACGCTGCTCCCCAATACAAGTATCGCTCCCGCCGAAAAAATCCAAACAGTCCGGATCTACTCCAAAAGCTGGGATGAGCAGCTCAAAAAACTCTCCGGCGGCGGCTGACTCCCAGCCCCGCCGAGGAAAATGAGGATCCTCTGCTGGAACTGTCAGGGCCTAGGACAAGCCCCGACGGTTCAACATCTCCGAGACTATGTCCAACGTACCAACCCTGATATTATATTTTTATGCGAAACTAAGTTAAATAAAGCGGAATGTCACCGCCTATGTCTATCATTAGGTATGTTAGACATTATTTCTATCCCCCCATCGGAGGGGTGTTCCGGAATTTCCTTATTCGCCGCAAACGATATTAATATAAATTTAATTTCTTACTCACTGCGTTATATTCACATTCAAATTACAAAGAACAATTGCACTACGTTTTTCACTGGAATGCATGGATTTTCGGAAGCTAGCCAAAAATACAAAACTTGGGAGCTAATAGATTCCTTACACTTATCCACTAAAGATAAACCTTGGCTTCTTGGAGGTGATTTCAATGAGATTCTAACTGATTCAGAAAAACAAGGCGGCCCTCGTAGAGCAAGATCCCAAATAAAAAATTTTCGTAATTGTTTAATTCGTAACAGCCTTTTCGACTGTAAACCTACCTCGGGATGGTTTACGTGGACAAAAATAGGACCCTTAACACCGGTAATTCATGAACGGCTTGATCGCTTTATTGCTAACTATGCTTGGAAAGATATCTACCCTAGTCATCGTATAACTACGGAATATGTTGCAAAATCCGACCATTGTTTCCTTCTTATTGAATTTGATAAACCAACTTCTACTCCTAAAACACAAACACCCAAAAATTTCAGATTTGAAAGTTGCTGGGCTACTAACAAAGATAATATCCAAACAATCAAAAGGGCATGGACCGATACCCCCGGTATAGCCATCAATAAAATTAAAGCGGTAGGCTCATACTTAAACGACTGGCAAAATCAACAACGCTTTAAAACAACAGGACGCATTAAATTCCTAACCAAAAAAATTAACAAACTACTCTATCGTCCCTTAACAGCCGCAAATAAGCAAACTTATTTAAACTATAGAACAGAATTAAATAAACTTTTATCAGAACAAGAAGCTTATTGGGCACAAAGATCTCGTACTCTCTGGCTATCTCAAGGAGACAAAAATACCAAATTCTTCCATGCCAGAGCCTCTAATCGCAATAAGAAAAATTCAATTTTAGGTCTTTATGATACCAAATCCAATTGGTGTACCTCTGAATCTGAAATAATGGATATCGCCTCTAATTATTTCCAAAATCTGTTTACAACTTCTAATCCCCGATTCTCGGATGTCATTTTGGACAAAATCCACCCCTCCATAAATTCCTCTATGAATGCCAACCTTCTCAAGCCGTTCACCAGAGAAGAAATTCTCCATGCCTTTAAAGATATTGACCCTAGGAAGGCTCCTGGTGCCGACGGTCTTCCTAGTAGTTTCTTTCGTCAACACTGGGACACAGTTGGAGACGATGTTCTTAATCTTTGTACGGATCTTTTAAAAGGCAAAGCTGATATGGCCTTAGTTAACAAAACAATTCTGGTGCTAATTCCCAAAGTAAAGGATCCAACTTCCATGAAACAACTCCGACCTATTAGTCTTTGCACTGTTCTCTATAAAATAGTTGCCAAAACTATTGTGAATAGAATGAAACAGGTTATACCTCTTTGTATTAGCCCTAATCAAGCTGCCTTTATCCAGGGTCGCAATATCTCTGACAACATTCTGGTTGCGCATGAAATCATTCACAATATCAATTCTGGTGCGACTAAATCCTCGCAAGGAGCTGCTCTCAAGCTTGACATGGAAAAAGCCTTCGACAGAGTTGAATGGTCTTTTCTTGCTAATGTTATGGCTCGTATGGGCTTTGAATCCGATTGGATTGAGCTTATAATGCGTTGTATATCCACTGTCTCCTTCTCAGTTAAAATTAATAATTCTTTATCACCCATGTTTAAACCTCAACGTGGTCTTCGTCAGGGGGATCCTCTTTCCCCTTTTCTTTTCCTATTCTGCACCCAAGGACTCTCGGCTTATTTAGCTGAAGCTCAACAAACTAATATGCTTCCAGGATTAGGGGCATGTAAACATGGGCCCAAAGTCAACCACCTCCTTTTTGCTGATGATTGTATGGTATTCATAAATACCAACCAATCTGAAGCATCCCAATTAAAAAATGCTCTGCAGATTTATGCTAATGCTTCAGGTCAAGCAATAAATTTCGAAAAATCAACAATCTTCTATAACCCACGTACACCATCTGCAACAAGAAATGCAATCAATAGCCTATTACAAGTGCGAGAAGTTTCGAACCCCGGTGTTTACCTAGGCATCCCACTCCTAATCGGGAAAAATAAAACTGAATCACTAGGTTTTGTACGAGATAAAGTACATGATCGTCTATCTAGTTGGGACAAACATCTTCTATCCTTTAGTGGTAGAGAGATTTTCATCAAAGCTGTCTTACAATCCCTTCCACAATATGTGATGTCTTGCTATCTACTACCGCACAATATCATAGATGACATGACTACATCAATCCGCCAATACTGGTGGACTGGTAAATCCAACAAAAAAGGCTGGCATATGTTATCATGGAACCGTATATGTTTACCCAAATCTGCTGGCGGCATGGGTTTCAAAGACCTTCACGACTTCAATATCGCTCTCTTGGGCAAGCAAATTTGGAAATTAATTTGCGAACCAGATTCCCTATTAGGTCAAATATACCGTTCTAAATACTTCCCTGCAGGAAACATCTTGGATGCACCGAAGCCTAATAGAGGCTCCTTTGCCTGGCAAGGGATACACAACGCCCTTCAGCGTCTTTACCCTGGCTTTCTTCATCGCCCGGGTATAAATAGTAATATCAGGATACACAAGGATAAATGGGGAGGGTCTTCCCCAGTTGAGATAACTGGAGATTACGAAATTTCCGACGAAATTCACATTCGATGTCGGGACTTTATGATCCGCAACCAAACTGCTTGGGATATAGTAAAACTAAACAATTACTTCTCCCCAATGGATGCGGATGCCATTCTTCGCATTCCCATCATCAATGATCATCGGGACTCTATCTTATGGTCTCCCAACGATTCGGGTATATATTCAGTTCGATCTGGATACAACTTCCTACAACAACCTCTATCCCAACCTTTGCCTCCATCTCGTTTTTGGAAATTTTTATCCAAAACCAAAGTTTTACCCAAAGTTAAAACATTTGGCTGGCGAGTGGCATCTGATGCTCTACCAGTTGGCTCTAAAATGCAAACTTTCTCCCCTAGTTCGGGGCTATGCTCTATATGTGGTAATCATTCGGAAACAATTCTTCATGCGCTCCGTGACTTTCCTGGGGCAACTGAAGCCCTCCAAATTAGTGGTATTCCTATCTCTCTCTATAAGAGTTCAGCTCCTTCACCCTTACAATGGTTAGAGGAAGCAGCCTCTACTATTTCCTCTGATAAATTTGGTCTCTTTATTACAGTTTTATGGAATATTTGGAACAGACGTAATGATTGGATCCACAACCACCATCTACAACCCTCATGGCTAATTGCAGTCAACTCAATTAGCTTACATGATGAATTTTGTAAATCCTCTATTTCATCTGATCCACCTCCATCTACATTTTCTAATCCCTCTTGTTCTCCTCCACCTAATTATATAAAAATTAATGTGGACGGAGCTTTTAACCCTTCAACTCGTGCAGCAGCAGTCGGCGTTGTTGCTCGTGACCTTGGCGGAGCAGTCGTGGGTGGTCTTGCTTTCCCTCTTGGTAGCTGTCTGGATGCTATCACCAGTGAGGGGGAAAGCATCCTTGCCGGTCTTACCTTTGCCCGAGCTCAAGGATGGAATCGTATCATGATCGAAACGGACTGCGCCTCTCTCGCAAATAGGATCAACAATCCTTCTCAGGACCTATCTACTATGGGACCAACTATTCATCAGATACAAGCTGCTCTTCTCGACTTCGACTTTACTTCCATTTCCTTTGTACGCCGTGAGGCAAATATTATAGCCCATACGTTGGCTTCTTTTTCTCTGAATTCTATGACTTCTATGTCATTTGAATCGGATATTCCCCATTGTATTCAACATCTTGTAACAAATATTCACTGATTAATAAATAAATGGGCACTCTTTTCCCCTTTTAGGGTCCTCTAGCTTTGCTTGAAGGACAGTAGTAGGGGTTTTTAATGAGGCCTTTTCTTCAAAAAAAAAATTCCAACGGGTCCATTGAAAGGCCCATTTAGACCTGCTCGTCCGAAACCTCTACAAAAAGGACCACAAAACAAGTTTTAATCAAATATTAGGAGTTCAAATAATTGATTAGGAGCTTTTCAACACAATTATATTGCAAAACTGTAATTTATGTACTTTTTACTCAGTTAAAATTCCAACGGGTCCATTGAAAGGCCCGTTTCGATCCGCTCGTCCGAAACCTCTACAAAAAGGACTGCAAAACCAGTTTTAATCAAATTTTAGGAGTTCTTGTAATTGATTAGGAGCTTATCAACACAATTATATTGCAAAATCTCAATTTCTGTACTGTTTACTCAGTTAAAATTCCAACGGGTCCATTGAAAGGCCCAATTAGCCCTGCTCGTCCGAAACCTCTACAAAAAGGACCACAAAACAAGTTTTAATCAAATATTAGGAGTTCAAATAATTGATTAGGAGCTTTTCAACACAATTATATTGCAAAACCGTAATTTTTGTACTTTTTACTCAGTTAAAATTCAAACGGGTCCATTGAAAGGCCCATTTCGACCCGCTCGTCCGAAACCTCTACAAAAAGGACTGCAAAACAAGTCTTAATCAAATATTAGGAGTTCAAATAATTGATTAGGAGCTTTTCAACACAATTATATTGCAAAACCGCAATTTCTGTATTTTTCACTCAGTTAAAATTCCAACGGGTCCATTGAAAGGTCCATTTCGACCTGCTCGTCCGAAACCTGTACAAAAAGGACTGCAAACAAAGTTTTAATCAAATTTTAGGAGTTCATGTAATTGATTAGGAGCTTTTCAACACAATTATTTTGCAAAACCTCAATTTTTGTACTGTTTACTAAGTTAAAATTCCAACGGGTCCATTGAAAGGCCCATTTAGACCTGCTCGTCCGAAACCTCTACAAAAAGGACTGCAAAACAAGTTTTAATCAAATTTTAGGAGTTCTTGTAATTGATTAGAAGCTTTTCAACACAATTATATTGCAAAACCGCAATTTCTGCAATTTTTACTCAGTTAAAATTCCAACGGGTCCATTGAAAGGCCCATTTCGACCCGCTCGTCCGAAACTTCTACAAAAAGGACTGCAAAACAAGTTTTAATCAAATTCTAGGAGTTCTTGTAATTGATTAGGAGCTTTTCAACACAATTATATTTTTAAAACCTCAATTCCTGTACTGTTTACCCAGTTAAAATTCCAACGGGTCCATTGAAAGGTTCATTTCGACCCGCTCGTCCGAAACCTCTACAACGGGTCCATTGAAAGGCCCATTTAGCCCTGCTCGTCCGAAACATGTACAAAAAGGACCACAAAACAAGTTTTAATCAAATATTAGAAGTTCAAATAATTGATTAGGAGCTTTTCAACACAATTATATTGCAAAACCGTAATTTCTGTACTTTTTACTCAGTTAAAATTCAAACAGGTCCATTGAAAGGCCCATTTCGACCCGCTCGTCCGAAACCTCTACAAAAAGGACTGCAAAACAAGTCTTAATCAAATATTAGTAGTTCAAATAATTGATTAGGAGCTTTTCAACACAATTATATTGCAAAATCGCAATTTCTGTACTTTTTACTCAGTTAAAATTCCAACGGGTCCATCGAAAGGCCCATTTCGACCTGCTCGTCCGAAACCTGTACAAAAAGAGGACTGCAAAACAAGTTTTAATCAAATTTTAGGAGTTCATGTAATTGATTAGGAGCTTTTCAACACAATTATTTTGCAAAACCTCAATTTCTGTACTGTTTACTCAGTTAAAATTCCAACGGGTCCATTGAAAGGCCCATTTAGACCTGCTCGTCCGAAACCTCTACAAAAAGGACTGCAAAATAAGTTTTAATCAAATTTTAGGAGTTCTTGTAATTGATTAGGAGCTTTTCAACACAATTATATTGCAAAACCGCAATTTCTGTACTTTTTACTCAGTTAAAATTCTAACGGGTCCATTGAAAGGCCCATTTCGACCCGCTCGTCCGAAACTTCTACAAAAAGGACTGCAAAACAAGTTTTAATCAAATTTTAGGAGTTCTTGTAATTGATTAGGAGCTTTTCAACACAATTATATTTTTAAAACCTCAATTCCTGTACTGTTTACCCAGTTAAAATTCCAACGGGTCCATTGAAAGGTTCATTTCGACCCGCTCGTCCGAAACCTCTACAAAAAGGACTGCAAAACAAGTTTTAATCAAATTTTAGGAGTTCATGTAAATGATTAGGAGCTTTTAAACACAATTATATTGCAAAACTTTAATTTCTGTACTTTTTACTCAGTTACAATTCAAACGGGTCCATTGAAAGGCCCATTTAGCCCTGCTCGTCCGAAACCTCTACAAAAAGGACTGCAAAACAAGTTTTAATCAAATATTAGGAGTTCAAATAATTTATTAGGAGCTTTTCAACACAATTATATTGCAAAACCGTAATTTCTGTACTTTTTACTCAGTTAAAATTCCAACGGGTCCATTGAAAGGCCCATTTCGACCCGCTCGTCCGAAACCTCTACAAAAAGGAATGCAAAACCAATTTTAATCAAATTTTTGGAGTTCTTGTAATTGATTAGGAGCTTTTCAACACAATTATATTGCAAAACCGTAATTTCTGTACTTTTTACTCAGTTAAAATTCCAACGGGTCCATTGAAAGGCCCATTTCGACCCGCTCGTCCGAAACCTCTACAAAAAGGACTGCAAAACAAGTTTTAATCAAATTTTAGGAGTTCTTGTAATTGATTAGGATCTTTTTAACACAATTATATTGCAAAACCGTAATTTCTGTACTTTTTACACAGTTAAAATTCCAACGGGTCCATTGAAAGGCCAATTTCGACCCGCTCGTCCGAAACCTCTACAAAAAGGAATGCAAAACCAATTTTAATCAAATTTTTGGAGTTCTTGTAATTGATTAGGAGCTTTTCAACACAATTATATTGCAAAACCGTAATTTCTGTACTTTTTACTCAGTTAAAATTCCAACGGGTCCATTGAAAGGCCCATTTCGACCTGCTCGTCCGAAACCTCTACAAAAAGGAATGCAAAACCAATTTTAATAATATTTTAGGAGTTCTTGTAATTGATTAGGAGCTTTTCAACACAATTATATTGCAAAACCGTAATTTTGTACTTTTTACTCAGTTAAAATTCCAACGGGTCCATTGAAAGGCCCATTTCGACCCGCTCGTCCGAAACCTCTACAAAAAGGACTGCAAATCCAGTTTTAATCAAATCTTAGGAGTTCTTGTAATTGATTAGGAGCTTTTCAACACAATTATATTGCAAAATCATAATTTCTGTACTTTTTACTCAGTTAAAATTCCAATGGGTCCATTGAAAGGCCCATTTCGACCCGCTCGTCCGAAACCTCTACAAAAAGGACTGCAAAACCAGTTTTAATTAAATTTTAGGAGTTCTTGTAATTGATTAGGAGCTTTTCAACACAATTATATTGCAAAATCGTAATTTCTGTACTTTTTACTCAGTTAAAATTCCAACGGGTCCATTGAAAGGCCCATTTCGACCCGCTCGTCCAAAACCTCTACAAAAAGGACTGCAAAACCAGATTTAATTAAATTTTAGGAGTTCTTGTAATTGATTAGGAGCTTTTCAACACAATTATATTTTTAAAACCTCAATTCCTGTACTGTTTACTCAGTTAAAATTCCAACGGGTCCATTGAAAGGTTCGTTTCGACCCGCTCGTCCGAATCCTCTACAAAAAGGACTGCAAAACAAGTTTTAATCAAATTTTTGGAGTTCTTGTAATTGATTAGGAGCTTTTAAACACAATTATATTGCAAAACCTTAATTTCTGTACTTTTTACTCAGTTACAATTCCAACGGGTCCATTGAAAGGCCCATTTAGCCATGCTCGTCCGAAACCTCTACAAAAAGGACCGCAAAACAAGTTTTAATCAAATATTAGGAGTTCAAATAATTTATTAGGAGCTTTTCAACACAATTATATTGCAAAACCGTAATTTCTGTACTTTTTACTCAGTTAAAATTCCAACGGGTCCATTGAAAGGCCAATTTCGACCCGCTCGTCCGAAACCTCTACAAAAAGGAATGCAAAACCAATTTTAATCAAATTTTTGGAGTTCTTGTAATTGATTAGGAGCTTTTCAACACAATTATATTGCAAAACCGTAATTTCTGTACTTTTTACTCAGTTAAAATTCCAACGGGTCCATTGAAAGGCCCATTTCGACCCGCTCGTCCGAAACCTCTACAAAAAGGAATGCAAAACCAATTTTAATAATATTTTAGGAGTTCTTGTAATTGATTAGGAGCTTTTCAACACAATTATATTGCAAAACCGTAATTCCTGTACTTTTTACTCAGTTAAAATTCCAACGGGTCCATTGAAAGGCCCATTTCGACCCGCTCGTCCGAAACCTCTACAAAAAGGACTGCAAATCCAGTTTTAATCAAATCTTAGGAGTTCTTGTAATTGATTAGGAGCTTTTCAACACAATTATATTGCAAAATCGTAATTTCTGTACTTTTTACTCAGTTAAAATTCCAACGGGTCCATTGAAAGGCCCATTTCGACCCGCTCGTCCGAAACCTCTACAAAAAGGACTGCAAAACCAGTTTTAATTAAATTTTAGGAGTTCTTGTAATTGATTAGGAGCTTTTAAACACAATTATATTTTTAAAACCTCAATTCCTGTACTGTTTACCCAGTTAAAATTCCAACGGGTCCATTGAAAGGTTCGTTTCGACCCGCTCGTCCGAATCCTCTACAAAAAGGACTGCAAAACAAGTTTTAATCAAATTTTAGGAGTTCATGTAAATGATTAGGAACTTTTAAACACAATTATATTGCAAAACCTCAATTCCTGTACTTTTTACTCAGTTACAATTCCAACGGGTCCATTGAAAGGCCACTTTAGACCTGCTCGTCCGAAACCTCTATAAAAAGGACCGCAAAACAAGTTTTAATCAAATATTAGGAGTTCAAATAATTGATTAGGAGCTTTTCAACACAATTATATTGCAAAACCGCAATTTCTGTACTTTTACTCAGTTAAAATTCCAACGGGTCCATTGAAAGGCCCATTTCGACCCGCTCGTCCGAAACCTGTACAAAAAGGACTGCAAAACAAGTTTTATTCAAATATTAGGAGTTCAAATAATTGATTAGGTGCTTTTCAACACAATTATATTGCATAACCTCAATTTATGTACTTTTTACTCAGTTAAAATTCCAACGGGTCCATTGAAAAGCCCATTTAGACCTGCTCGTCCGAAACCTCTACAAAAAGGAACGCAAAAATGTTGTATTCAAATATTAGGAGTTCATGTAATTGATTAGGAGCTTCTCAACACAATTATATTGCAAAACCTCAATTTCTTTACTTTTTACTCAGTTAAAATTCCAACGGGTCCATTGAAAGGCCCATTTAGACCTGCTCGTCCGAAACCTCTACAAAAAGGACCACAAAACAAGTTTTAATCAAATATTAAGAGTTCAAATAATTGATTAGGAGCTTTTCAACACAATTATATTGCAAAACCGCAATTTCTGTACTTTTTACTCAGTTAAAATTCCAACGGGTCCATTGAAAGACCCATTTTGACCCGCTCGTCCGAAACCTCTACAAAAAGGACTGCAAAACTAGTTTTAATCAAATTTTAGGAGTTTATGTAATTGATTAGATGCTTTTCAACACAATTATATTGCAAAACCTCAATTTCTTTACTTTTAATCAGTTAAAATTCCAACGGGTCCATTGAAAGGCCCATTTAGACATGCTCGTCCGAAACCTCTACAAAAAGGACCGCAAAAATGTTTTATTCAAATATTAGGAGTTCAAATAATTGATTATGAGCTTTTCAACACAATTATATTGCAAAACCACAATTTCTGTACTTTTTACTCATTTAAAATTCCAACGGGTCCATTGAAAGGCCCATTTCTACCCGCTCGTCCGAAACCTCTACAAAAAGAACTGCAAAACAAGTTTTAATCAAATTTTAGGAGTTCATGTAAATGATTAGGAGCTTTTCAACATAATTATATTGCAAAATCTTAATTTCTGTACTTTTTACTCAGTTACAATTCCAACGGGTCCATTGAAAGGCCCATTTAGACTTGCTCGTCCGAAACCTCTACAAAAAGGACCGCAAAAATGTTTTATTCAAATATTAGGAGTTCAAATAATTGATTAGGAGCTTTTCAAATCAATTATATTGCAAAACCTCAATTTCTGTACTTTTTACTCAGTTAAAATTCCAACGGGTCCATTGTAAGGCCCATTTAGACCTCCTCGTCAGAAACCTCTATAAAAAGGACCGCAAAAATGTTTTATTCAAATATTAGGAGATAAAATAATTGATTAAGAGCTTTTCAACACAATTATATTGCAAAACCTCAATTTCTATACTTTTTTACTCAATTAAAATTCCAATGGGTCCATTGAAAGGCCCATTTCGACCCGCTCGTCTGAAACCTCTACAAAAAGGACTGCAAAACAAGTTTTAATCAAATTTTAGGAATTCATGTAATTGATTAGGATATTTTCAACACAATTACATTGCAAAACTTCAATTTCTGTACTTTTTACTTAGTTAAAATTCCAACGGGTCCATTGAAAGGCCCATTTAGACCGGCTCGTCTGAAACCTCTACAAAAAGGATCGCAAAAATGTTTTATTCAAATATTAGGAGTTCAAATATTTGATTAGGAGCTTTTAAACACAATTATATTGCAAAACCTCAATTTATGTACTTTTTACTCAGTTAAAATTCCAACGGGTCCATTGAAAGGCCCATTTAGACTCGCTTGTCCGAAACCTCTACAAAAAGGAACGCAAAAATGTTTTATTCAAATATTAAGAGTTTATGTAATTGATTAGGAGCTTCTCAACACAATTATATTGCAAAACCTCAATTTCTGTACTTTTTACTCAGTTAAAATTCCAATGGGTCCATTGAAAGGCCCATTTCGACCCGCTCATCCGAAACCTCTACAAAAAGGACTGCAAAACAAGTTTTAATCAAATTTTAGGAGTTCATGTAATTGATTAGGAGCTTTTCAACACAATTATATTGAAAAACATCAATTTCTGTACTTTTTACTCAGTTAAAATTCCAACGGGTCCATTGAAAGGCCCATTTAGACCTGCACGTCCGAAACCTCTACAAAAAGGACCACAAAACAAGTTTTAATCAAATATTAGGAGTTCAAATAATTGATTAGGAGCTTTTCAACACAATTATATTGCAAACCTGCAATTTCTGTACTTTTTACTTAGTTAAAATTCCAACGGATCCATTGAAAGACCCATTTTGACCCGCTCGTCCGAAACCTCTACAAAAAGGACTGCAAAACTAGTTTTAATCAAATTTTAGGAGTTTATGTAATTGATTAGGAGCTTTTCAACACAATTATATTGCAAAACCTCAATTTCTTTACTTTTAATCAGTTAAAATTCCAACGGGTCCATTGAAAGGCCCATTTAGACATGCTCGTCCGAAACCTCTACAAAATGTACCGCAAAATGTTTTATTCAAATATTAGGAGTTCAAATAATTGATTAGGAGCTTTTCAACACAATTATATTGCAAAACCACAATTTCTGTACTTTTTACTCATTTAAAATTCCAACGGGTCCATTGAAAGGCCCATTTCTACCCGCTCGTCCGAAACCTCTACAAAAAGAACTGCAAAACAAGTTTTATTCAAATTTTAGGAGTTCATGTAAATGATTAGGAGCTTTTCAACGCAATTATATTGCAAAACCTTAATTTCTGTACTTTTTACTCAGTTACAATTCCAACGGGTCCATTGAAAGGCCCATTTAGACCTGCTCGTCCGAAACCTCTACAAAAAGGACCGCAAAAATGTTTTATTCAAATATTAGGAGTTCAAATAATTGATTAGGAGCTTTTCAAATCAATTATATTGCAAAACCTCAATTTCTGTACTTTTTACTCAGTTAAAATTCCAACGGGTCCATTGTAAGGCCCATTTAGACCTCCTCGTCAGAAACCTCTATAAAAAGGACCGCAAAAATGTTTTATTCAAATATTAGGAGATAAAATAATTGATTAAGAGCTTTTCAACACAATTATATTGCAAAACCTCAATTTCTATACTTTTTTACTCAATTAAAATTCCAATGGGTCCATTGAAAGGCCCATTTCGACCCGCTCGTCTGAAACCTCTACAAAAAGGACTGCAAAACAAGTTTTAATCAAATTTTAGGAATTCATGTAATTGATTAGGAGATTTTCAACACAATTACATTGCAAAACTTCAATTTCTGTACTTTTTACTTAGTTAAAATTCCAACGGGTCCATTGAAAGGCCCATTTAGACCTGCTCGTCCGAAACCTCTACAAAAAGGATCGCAAAAATGTTTTATTCAAATATTAGGAGTTCAAATATTTGATTAGGAGCTTTTAAACACAATTATATTGCAAAACCTCAATTTATGTACTTTTTACTCAGTTAAAATTCCAACGGGTCCATTGAAAGGCCCATTTAGACTCGCTTGTCCGAAACCTCTACAAAAAGGAACGCAAAAATGTTTTATTCAAATATTAAGAGTTCATGTAATTGATTAGGAGCTTCTCAACACAATTATATTGCAAAACCTCAATTTCTGTACTTTTTACTCAGTTAAAATTCCAATGGGTCCATTGAAAGGCCCATTTCGACCCGCTCATCCGAAACCTCTACAAAAAGGACTGCAAAACAAGTTTTAATCAAATTTTAGGAGTTCATGTAATTGATTAGGAGTTTTTCAACACAATGATATTGCAAAACATCAATTTCTGTACTTTTTACTCAGTTAAAATTCCAACGGGTCCATTGAAAGGCCCATTTAGACCTGCACGTCCGAAACCTCTACAAAAAGGACCACAAAACAAGTTTTAATCAAATATTAGGAGTTCAAATAATTGAGTAGGAGCTTTTCAACACAATTATATTGCAAACCCGCAATTTCTGTACTTTTTACTCAGTTAAAATTCCAACGGGTCTATTGAAAGACCCATTTTGACCCGCTCGTCCGAAACCTCTACAAAAAGGACTGCAAAACTAGTTTTAATAAAATTTTAGTAGTTTATGTAATTGATTAGGAGCTTTTCAACACAATTATATTGCAAAACCTCAATTTCTTTACTTTTAATAAGTTAAAATTCCAACGGGTCCATTGAAAGGCCCATTTAGACATGCTCGTCCGAAACCTCTACAAAAAGGACCGCAAAAATGTTTTATTCAAATATTAGGAGTTCAAATAATTGATTAGGAGCTTTTCAACACAATTATATTGCAAAACCACAATTTCTGTACTTTTTACTCATTTAAAATTCCAACGGGTCCATTGAAAGGCCCATTTCTACCCGCTCGTCCGAAACCTCTACAAAAAGAACTGCAAAACAAGTTTTAATCAAATTTTAGGAGTTCATGTAAATGATTAGGAGCTTTTCAACACAATTATATTGCAAAACCTTAATTTCTGTACTTTTTACTCAGTTACAATTCCAACGGGTCCATTGAAAGGCCCATTTAGACCTGCTCGTCCGAAACCTCTACAAAAAGGACCGCAAAAATGTTTTATTCAAATATTAAGAGTTCAAATAATTGATTAGGAGCTTTTCAAATCAATTATATTGCAAAACCTCAATTTCTGTACTTTTTACTCAGTTAAAATTCCAACGGGTCCATTGTAAGGCCCATTTAGACCTCCTCGTCAGAAACCTCTATAAAAAGGACCGCAAAAATGTTTTATTCAAATATTAGGAGATAAAATAATTGATTAAGAGCTTTTCAACACAATTATATTGCAAAACCTCAGTTTCTATACTTTTTTACTCAATTAAAATTCCAATGGGTCCATTGAAAGGCCCATTTCGACCCGCTCGTTTGAAACCTCTACAAAAAGGACTGCAAAACAAGTTTTAATCAAATTTTAGGAATTCATGTAATTGATTAGAAGATTTTCAACACATTTACATTGCAAAACTTCAATTTCTGTACTTTTTACTTAGTTAAAATTCCAACGGGTCCATTGAAAGGCCCATTTAGACCTGCTTGTCCGAAAACTCTACAAAAAGGATCGCAAAAATGTTTTATTCAAATATTAGGAGTTCAAATATTTGATTAGGACCTTTTAAACACAATTATATTGCAAAACCTCAATTTATGTACTTTTTACTCAGTTAAAATTCCAACGGGTCCATTGAAAGGCCCATTTAGACGTGCTCGTCCGAAACCTCTACAAAAAGGACCGCAAAAATGTTTTATTCAAATATTAGGAGTTCATGTAATTTATTAGGAGCTTTTCAACACAATTATATTGCAAAACCTCAATTTATGTACTTCTTACTCATTTAAAATTCCAACGGGTCCATTGAAAGGCCCATTTCGACCCGCTCGTCCGAATCCTCTACAAAAAGGACTGCAAAACAAGTTTTAATCAAATTGTAGGAGTTCATGTAATTGATTAGGAGCTTTTCAACACAATTATATTGCAAAACATCAATTTCTGTACTTTTTAGTCAGTTAAAATTCCAACGGGTCCATTGAAAGGCCCATTTAGACCTGCACGTCCGAAACCTCTACAAAAAGGACCACAAAACGAGTTTTAATCAAATATTAGGAGTTCAAATAATTGATTAGGAGCTTTTCAACAAAATTATATTGCAAACCCGCAATTTCTGTACTTTTTACTCTGTTAAAATTCCAACGGGTCCATTGAAAGACCCATTTTGACCCGCTCGTCCGAAACCTCTACAAAAAGGACTACAAAACTAGTTTTAATAAAATTTTAGTAGTTTATGTAATTGATTAGGAGCTTTTCAAAACAATTATATTGAAAAACCTCAATTTCTTTACTTTTAATCAGTTAAAATTCCAACGGGTCCATTGAAAGGCCCATTTAGACATGCTCGTCCGAAACCTCTACAAAAAGGATCGCAAAAATGTTTTATTCAAATATTAGGAGTTCAAATAATTGATTAGGAGCTTTTCAACACAATTATATTGCAAAACCACAATTTCTGTACTTTTTACTCATTTAAAATTCCAACGGGTCCATTGAAAGGCCCATTTCTACCCGCTCGTCCGAAACCTCTACAAAAAGAACTGCAAAAATGTTTTATTCAAATATTAGGAGATAAAATAATTGATTAAGAGCTTTTCAACACAATTATATTGCAAAACCTCAGTTTCTATACTTTTTTACTCAATTAAAATTCCAATGGGTCCATTGAAAGGCCCATTTCGACCCGCTCGTTTGAAACCTCTACAAAAAGGACTGCAAAACAAGTTTTAATCAAATTTTAGGAATTCATGTAATTGATTAGAAGATTTTCAACACATTTACATTGCAAAACTTCAATTTCTGTACTTTTTACTTAGTTAAAATTCCAACGGGTCCATTGAAAGGCCCATTTAGACCTGCTCGTCCGAAAACTCTACAAAAAGGATCGCAAAAATGTTTTATTCAAATATTAGGAGTTCAAATATTTGATTAGGACCTTTAAAACACAATTATATTGCAAAACCTCAATTTATGTACTTTTTACTCAGTTAAAATTCTAACGGGTCCATTGAAAGGCCCATTTAGACGTGCTCGTCCGAAACCTCTACAAAAAGGACCGCAAAAATGTTTTATTCAAATATTAGGAGTTCATGTAATTTATTAGGAGCTTTTCAACACAATTATATTGCAAAACCTCAATTTATGTACTTCTTACTCATTTAAAATTCCAACGGGTCCATTGAAAGGCCCATTTCGACCCGCTCGTCCGAAACCTCTACAAAAAGGACTGCAAAACAAGTTTTAATCAAATTTTAGGAGTTCATGCAATTGATTAGGAGCTTTTCAAATCAATTATATTGGAAAACCTCAATTTCTGTACTTTTTACTCAGTTAAAATTCCAACGAGTCCATTCAAAGGCCCATTTAGACCTCCTCGTCAGAAACCTCTACAAAAAGGACCGCAAAAATGTTTTATTCAAATATTAGGAGATAAAATAATTGATTAGGAGCTTTTCAACACAATTATATTGCAAAACCTCAATTTCTATAATTTTTACACAGTTAAAATTCCAACAGGTCCATTGAAAGGCCCATTTAGACCTGCTCGTCCGAAACCTCTACAAAAAGGACCGCAAAAATGTTTTATTCAAATATTAGGAGTTCAAATAATTGATTAGCAGCTTTTCAACACAATTATATTGCAAAACCTCAATTTCTGTACTTTTTACTCAGTTAAAATTCCAACGGGTCCATTGAAAGGCCCATTTCTACCCGCTCGTCCGAAACCTCTACAAAAAGAACTGCAAAACAAGTTTTATTCAAATTTTAGGAGTTCATGTAAATGATTAGGAGCTTTTCAACACAATTATATTGCAAAACCTTAATTTCTGTACTTTTTACTCAGTTACAATTCCAACGGGTCCATTGAAAGGCCCATTTAGACCTGCTCGTCCGAAACCTCTACAAAAAGGACCGCAAAAATGTTTTATTCAAATATTAGGAGTTCAAATAATTGATTAGGAGCTTTTCAAATCAATTATATTGCAAAACCTCAATTTCTGTACTTTTTACTCAGTTAAAATTCCAACGGGTCCATTGTAAGGCCCATTTAGACCTCCTCGTCAGAAACCTCTATAAAAAGGACCGCAAAAATGTTTTATTCAAATATTAGGAGATAAAATAATTGATTAAGAGCTTTTCAACACAATTATATTGCAAAACCTCAATTTCTATACTTTTTTACTCAATTAAAATTCCAATGGGTCCATTGAAAGGCCCATTTCGACCCGCTCGTCTGAAACCTCTACAAAAAAGACTGCAAAACAAGTTTTAATCAAATTTTAGGAATTCATGTAATTGATTAGGAGATTTTCAACACAATTACATTGCAAAACTTCAATTTCTGTACTTTTTACTTAGTTAAAATTCCAACGGGTCCATTGAAAGGCCCATTTAGACCTGCTCGTCCGAAACCTCTACAAAAAGGATCGCAAAAATGTTTTATTCAAATATTAGGAGTTCAAATATTTGATTAGGAGCTTTTAAACACAATTATATTGCAAAACCTCAATTTACGTACTTTTTACTCAGTTAAAATTCCAACGGGTCCATTGAAAGGCCCATTTAGACTCGCTTGTCCGAAACCTCTACAAAAAGGAACGCAAAAATGTTTTATTCAAATATTAAGAGTTCATGTAATTGATTAGGAGCTTCTCAACACAATTATATTGCAAAACCTCAATTTCTGTACTTTTTACTCAGTTAAAATTCCAATGGGTCCATTGAAAGGCCCATTTCGACCCGCTCATCCGAAACCTCTACAAAAAGGACTGCAAAACAAGTTTTAATCAAATTTTAGGAGTTCATGTAATTGATTAGGAGCTTTTCAACACAATTATATTGCAAAACATCAATTTCTGTACTTTTTACTCAGTTAAAATTCCAACGGGTCCATTGAAAGGCCCATTTAGACCTGCACGTCCGAAACCTCTACAAAAAGGACCACAAAACAAGTTTTAATCAAATATTAGGAGTTCAAATAATTGAGTAGGAGCTTTTCAACACAATTATATTGCAAACCCGCAATTTCTGTACTTTTTACTCAGTTAAAATTCCAACGGGTCCATTGAAAGACACATTTTGACCCGCTCGTCCGAAACCTCTACAAAAAGGACTGCAAAACTAGTTTTAATAAAATTTTAGTAGTTTATGTAATTGATTAGGAGCTTTTCAACACAATTATATTGCAAAACCTCAATTTCTTTACTTTTAATCAGTTAAAATTCCAACGGGTCCATTGAAAGGCCCATTTAGACATGCTCGTCCGAAACCTCTACAAAAAGGACCGCAAAAATGTTTTATTCAAATATTAGGAGTTCAAATAATTGATTAGGAGCTCTTCAACACAATTATATTGCAAAACCACAATTTCTGTACTTTTTACTCATTTAAAATTCCAACGGGTCCATTGAAAGGCCCATTTCTACCCGCTCGTCCGAAACCTCTACAAAAAGAACTGCAAAACAAGTTTTAATCAAATTTTAGGAGTTCATGTAAATGATTAGGAGCTTTTCAACACAATTATATTGCAAAACCTTAATTTCTGTACTTTTTACTCAGTTACAATTCCAACGGGTCCATTGAAAGGCCCATTTAGACCTGCTCGTCCGAAACCTCTACAAAAAGGACCGCAAAAATGTTTTATTCAAATATTAAGAGTTCAAATAATTGATTAGGAGCTTTTCAAATCAATTATATTGCAAAACCTCAATTTCTGTACTTTTTACTCAGTTAAAATTCCAACGGGTCCATTGTAAGGCCCATTTAGACCTCCTCGTCAGAAACCTCTATAAAAAGGACCGCAAAAATGTTTTATTCAAATATTAGGAGATAAAATAATTGATTAAGAGCTTTTCAACACAATTATATTGCAAAACCTCAGTTTCTATACTTTTTTACTCAATTAAAATTCCAATGGGTCCATTGAAAGGCCCATTTCGACCCGCTCGTTTGAAACCTCTACAAAAAGGACTGCAAAACAAGTTTTAATCAAATTTTAGGAATTCATGTAATTGATTAGAAGATTTTCAACACATTTACATTGCAAAACTTCAATTTCTGTACTTTTTACTTAGTTAAAATTCCAACGGGTCCATTGAAAGGCCCATTTAGACCTGCTCGTCCGAAAACTCTACAAAAAGGATCGCAAAAATGTTTTATTCAAATATTAGGAGTTCAAATATTTGATTAGGACCTTTTAAACACAATTATATTGCAAAACCTCAATTTATGTACTTTTTACTCAGTTAAAATTCCAACGGGTCCATTGAAAGGCCCATTTAGACGTGCTCGTCCGAAACCTCTACAAAAAGGACCGCAAAAATGTTTTATTCAAATATTAGGAGTTCATGTAATTTATTAGGAGCTTTTCAACACAATTATATTGCAAAACCTCAATTTATGTACTTCTTACTCATTTAAAATTCCAACGGGTCCATTGAAAGGCCCATTTCGACCCGCTCGTCCGAATCCTCTACAAAAAGGACTGCAAAACAAGTTTTAATCAAATTTTAGGAGTTCATGTAATTGATTAGGAGCTTTTCAACACAATTATATTGCAAAACATCAATTTCTGTACTTTTTACTCAGTTAAAATTCCAACGGGTCCATTGAAAGGCCCATTTAGACCTGCACGTCCGAAACCTCTACAAAAAGGACCACAAAACGAGTTTTAATCAAATATTAGGAGTTCAAATAATTGATTAGGAGCTTTTCAACAAAATTATATTGCAAACCCGCAATTTCTGTACTTTTTACTCAGTTAAAATTCCAACGGGTCCATTGAAAGACCCATTTTGACCCGCTCGTCCGAAACCTCTACAAAAAGGACTGCAAAACTAGTTTTAATAAAATTTTAGTAGTTTATGTAATTGATTAGGAGATTTTCAAAACAATTATATTGAAAAACCTCAATTTCTTTACTTTTAATCAGTTAAAATTCCAACGGGTCCATTGAAAGGCCCATTTAGACATGCTCGTCCGAAACCTCTACAAAATGGACCGCAAAAATGTTTTATTCAAATATTAGGAGTTCAAATAATTGATTAGGAGCTTTTCAACACAATTATATTGCAAAACCACAATTTCTGTACTTTTTACTCATTTAAAATTCCAACGGGTCCATTGAAAGGCCCATTTCTACCCGCTCGTCCGAAACCTCTACAAAAAGAACTGCAAAACAAGTTTTAATCAAATTTTAGGAGTTCATGCAAATGATTAGGAGCTTTTCAACACAATTATATTGCAAAACCTTAATTTCTGTACTTTTTACTCAGTTACAATTCCAACGGGTCCATTGACAGGCCCATTTAGACCTGCTCGTCCGAAACCTCTACAAAAAGGACCGCAAAAATGTTTTATTCAAATATTAAGAGTTCAAATAATTGATTAGGAGCTTTTCAAATCAATTATATTGCAAAACCTCAATTTCTGTACTTTTTACTCAGTTAAAATTCCTACGGGTCCATTGTAAGGCCCATTTAGACCTCTATAAAAAGGACCGCAAAAATGTTTTATTCAAATATTAGGAGATAAAATAATTGATTAAGAGCTTTTCAACACAATTATATTGCAAAACCTCAGTTTCTATACTTTTTTACTCAATTAAAATTCCAATGGGTCCATTGAAAGGCCCATTTCGACCCGCTCGTTTGAAACCTCTACAAAAAGGACTGCAAAACAAGTTTTAATCAAATTTTAGGAATTCATGTAATTGATTAGAAGATTTTCAACACATTTACATTGCAAAACTTCAATTTCTGTACTTTTTACTTAGTTAAAATTCCAACGGGTCCATTGAAAGGCCCATTTAGACCTGCTCGTCCGAAAACTCTACAAAAAGGATCGCAAAAATGTTTTATTCAAATATTAGGAGTTCAAATATTTGATTAGGACCTTTTAAACACAATTATATTGCAAAACCTCAATTTATGTACTTTTTACTCAGTTAAAATTCCAACGGGTCCATTGAAAGGCCTATTTAGACGTGCTCGTCCGAAACCTCTACAAAAAGGACCGCAAAAATGTTTTATTCAAATATTAGGAGTTCATGTAATTTATTAGGAGCTTTTCAACACAATAATATTGCAAAACCTCAATTTATGTACTTCTTACTCATTTAAAATTCCAACGGGTCCATTGAAAGGCCCATTTCGACCCGCTCGTCCGAATCCTCTACAAAAAGGACTGCAAAACAAGTTTTAATCAAATTTTAGGAGTTCATGTAATTGATTAGGAGCTTTTCAACACAATTATATTGCAAAACATCAATTTCTGTACTTTTTACTCAGTTAAAATTCCAACGGGTCCATTGAAAGGCCCATTTAGACCTGCACGTCCGAAACCTCTACAAAAAGGACCACAAAACGAGTTTTAATCAAATATTAGGAGTTCAAATAATTGATTAGGAGCTTTTCAACAAAATTATATTGCAAACCCGCAATTTCTGTACTTTTTACTCTGTTAAAATTCCAACGGGTCCATTGAAAGACCCATTTTGACCCGCTCGTCCGAAACCTCTACAAAAAGGACTGCAAAACTAGTTTTAATAAAATTTTAGTAGTTTATGTAATTGATTAGGAGCTTTTCAAAACAATTATATTGAAAAACCTCAATTTCTTTACTTTTAATCAGTTAAAATTCCAACGGGTCCATTTAAAGGCCCATTTAGACATGCTCGTCCGAAACCTCTACAAAAAGGACCGCAAAAATGTTTTATTCAAATATTAGGAGTTCAAATAATTGATTAGGAGCTTTTCAACACAATTATATTGCAAAACCACAATTTCTGTACTTTTTACTCATTTAAAATTCCAACGGGTCCATTGAAAGGCCCATTTCTACCCGCTTGTCGGAAACCTCTACAAAAAGAACTGCAAAACAAGTTTTAATCAAATTTTAGGAGTTCATGCAAATGATTAGGAGCTTTTCAACACAATTATATTGCAAAACCTTAATTTCTGTACTTTTTACTCAGTTACAATTCCAACGGGTCCATTGAAAGGCCCATTTAGACCTGCTCGTCCGAAACCTCTACAAAAAGGACCGCAAAAATGTTTTATTCAAATATTAAGAGTTCAAATAATTGATTAGGAGCTTTTCAAATCAATTATATTGCAAAACCTCAATTTCTGTACTTTTTACTCAGTTAAAATTCCTACGGGTCCATTGTAAGGCCCATTTAGACCTCTATAAAAAGGACCGCAAAAATGTTTTATTCAAATATTAGGAGATAAAATAATTGATTAAGAGCTTTTCAACACAATTATATTGCAAAACCTCAGTTTCTATACTTTTTTACTCAATTAAAATTCCAATGGGTCCATTGAAAGGCCCATTTCGACCCGCTCGTTTGAAACCTCTACAAAAAGGACTGCAAAACAAGTTTTAATCAAATTTTAGGAATTCATGTAATTGATTAGAAGATTTTCAACACATTTACATTGCAAAACTTCAATTTCTGTACTTTTTACTTAGTTAAAATTCCAACGGGTCCATTGAAAGGCCCATTTAGACCTGCTCGTCCGAAAACTCTACAAAAAGGATCGCAAAAATGTTTTATTCAAATATTAGGAGTTCAAATATTTGATTAGGACCTTTTAAACACAATTATATTGCAAAACCTCAATTTATGTACTTTTTACTCAGTTAAAATTCCAACGGGTCCATTGAAAGGCCCATTTAGACGTGCTCGTCCGAAACCTCTACAAAAAGGACCGCAAAAATGTTTTATTCAAATATTAGGAGTTCATGTAATTTATTAGGAGCTTTTCAACACAATTATATTGCAAAACCTCAATTAATGTACTTCTTACTCATTTAAAATTCCAACGGGTCCATTGAAAGGCCCATTTCGACCCGCTCGTCCGAAACCTCTACAAAAAGGACTGCAAAACAAGTTTTAATCAAATTTTAGGAGTTCATGCAATTGATTAGGAGCTTTTCAAATCAATTATATTAGAAAACCTCAATTTCTGTACTTTTTACTCAGTTAAAATTCCAACGAGTCCATTCAAAGGCCCATTTAGACCTCCTCGTCAGAAACCTCTACAAAAAGGACCGCAAAAATGTTTTATTCAAATATTAGGAGATAAAATAATTGATTAGGAGCTTTTCAACACAATTATATTGCAAAACCTCAATTTCTATAATTTTTACACAGTTAAAATTCCAACGGGTCCATTGAAAGGCCCATTTAGACCTGCTCGTCCGAAACCTCTACAAAAAGGACCGCAAAAATGTTTTATTCAAATATTAGGAGTTCAAATAATTGATTAGGAGCTTTTCAACACAATTATATTGCAAAACCTCAATTTCTGTAATTTTTACTCAGTTAAAATTCCAACGGGTCCATTGAAAGGCCCATTTAGACCTGCTCGTACGAAACCTCTGCAAAAAGGAACGCAAAAATGTTTTATTCAAATATTAGGAGTTCATGTAATTGATTAGGAGCATTTCAACACAATTATATTGCAAAACCTCAATTTCTGTACTTTTTACTCATTTAAAATTCCAACGGGTCCATTGAAAGGCCTTTTCGACCCGCTCGTCCGAAACCTCTACAAAAAGGACTGCAAAACAAGTTTTAATCAAATTTTAGGAGTTCATGTAATTGATTAGGAGCTTTTCAACACAATTATATTGCAAAACATCAATTTCTGTACTTTTTCCTTAGTTAAAATTCCAACGGCTCCATTGAAAGGCCCATTTAGACCTGCTCGTCCAAAACCTCTACAAAAAGGATCGCAAAAATGTTTTATTCAAATATTAGGAGTTCAAATAATTGATTAGGAGCTTTTCAAATCAATTATATTGCAAAACCTAAATTTCTGTACTTTTTACTCAGTTAAAATTCCAACAGGTCCATTGAAAGGCCCATTTAGACCTGCTCGTCCGAAACCTCTTCAAAAAGGACCGCAAAAAAGTTTTATTCAAATATTAGGAGTTCAAATAATGGATTAGGAGCTTTTCAACACAATTATATTGCAAAACCTCAATTTTTGTACTTTTTACTCATTTAAAATTCAACCTGCTCATCCGTAACCTCTACAAAAAGGACCGCAAAAATGTTTTATTCAAATATTAGGAGTTCAAATAATGGATTAGGAGCTTTTCAACACAATTATATTGCAAAACATCAATTTATGTGCTTTTTACTCAGTTAAAATTCCAACGCGTCCATTGAAAGGCCCATTTCCACCCGCTCGTCCGAAACCTCTACAAAAAGGACTGCAAAACAAGTTTTAATCAAATATTAGGAGTTCAAATAATTTATTAGGAGCTTTTCAACAGAATTATATTACAAAACCGCAATTTATGTACTTTTTACTCAGTTAAAATTCCAACGGGTCCATTGAAAGGCCCATTTAGACTCGCTTGTCCGAAACCTCTACAAAAAGGACCGCAAAAATGTTTTATTCAAATATTAGGAGATAAAATAATTGATTAAGAGCTTTTCAACACAATTATATTGCAAAACCTCAATTTATGTACTTTTTACTCAGTTAAAATTCCAACGGGTCCATTGAAAGGCCCATTTAGACGTGCTCGTCCGAAACCTCTACAAAAAGGACCGCAAAAATGTTTTATTCAAATATTAGGAGTTCATGTAATTTATTAGGAGCTTTTCAACACAATTATATTGCAAAACCTCAATTTATGTACTTCTTACTCATTTAAAATTCCAACGGGTCCATTGAAAGGCCCATTTCGACCCGCTCGTCCGAAACCTCTACAAAAAGGACTGCAAAACAAGTTTTAATCAAATTTTAGGAGTTCATGCAATTGATTAGGAGCTTTTCAAATCAATTATATTGGAAAACCTCAATTTCTGTACTTTTTACTCAGTTAAAATTCCAACGGGTCTATTGAAAGGCCCATTTAGACGTGCTCGTCCGAAACCTCTACAAAAAGGACCGCAAAAATGTTTTATTCAAATATTAGGAGTTCATGTAATTTATTAGGAGCTTTTCAACACAATTATAATTTTTACACAGTTAAAATTCCAACGGGTCCATTGAAAGGCCCATTTAGACCTGCTCGTCCGAAACCTCTACAAAAAGGACCGCAAAAATGTTTTATTCAAATATTAGGAGTTCAAATAATTGATTAGGAGCTTTTCAACACAATTATATTGCAAAACCTCAATTTCTGTACTTTTTACTCAGTTAAAATTCCAACGGGTCCATTGAAAGGCCCATTTAGACCTGCTCGTCCGAAACCTCTGCAAAAAGGAACGCAAAAATGTTTTATTCAAATATTAGGAGTTCATGTAATTGATTAGGAGCATTTCAACACAATTATATTGCAAAACCTCAATTTCTGTACTTTTTACTCATTTAAAATTCCAACGGGTCCATTGAAAGGCCTTTTCGACCCGCTCGTCCGAAACCTCTACAAAAAGGACTGCAAAACAAGTTTTAATCAAATTTTAGGAGTTCATGTAATTGATTAGGAGCTTTTCAACACAATTATATTGCAAAACATCAATTTCTGTACTTTTTCCTTAGTTAAAATTCCAACGGCTCCATTGAAAGGCCCATTTAGACCTGCTCATCCAAAACCTCTACAAAAAGGATCGCAAAAATGTTTTATTCAAATATTAGGAGTTCAAATAATTGATTAGGAGCTTTTCAAATCAATTATATTGCAAAACCTCAATTTCTGTACTTTTTACTCAGTTAAAATTCCAACAGGTCCATTGAAAGGCCCATTTAGACCTGCTCGTCCGAAACCTCTTCAAAAAGGACCGCAAAAAAGTTTTATTCAAATATTAGGAGTTCAAATAATGGATTAGGAGCTTTTCAACACAATTATATTGCAAAACCTCAATTTTTGTACTTTTTACTCATTTAAAATTCAACCTGCTCATCCGTAACCTCTACAAAAAGGACCGCAAAAATGTTTTATTCAAATATTAGGAGTTCAAATAATGGATTAGGAGCTTTTCAACACAATTATATTGCAAAACATCAATTTATGTACTTTTTACTCAGTTAAAATTCCAACGCGTCCATTGAAAGGCCCATTTCCACCCGCTCGTCCGAAACCTCTACAAAAAGGACTGCAAAACAAGTTTTAATCAAATATTAGGAGTTCAAATAATTTATTAGGAGCTTTTCAACAGAATTATATTACAAAACCGCAATTTATGTACTTTTTACTCAGTTAAAATTCCAACGGGTCCATTGAAAGGCCCATTTAGACTCGCTTGTCCGAAACCTCTACAAAAAGGACCGCAAAAATGTTTTATTCAAATATTAGGAGATAAAATAATTGATTAAGAGCTTTTCAACACAATTATATTGCAAAACCTCAATTTCTATACTTTTCTACTCAATTAAAATTCCAATGGGTCCATTGAAAGGCCCATTTCGACCCGCTCGTCTGATAACCTCTACAAAAAGGACTGCAAAACAAGTTTTAATCAAATTTTAGGAATTCATGTAATTGATTAGGAGATTTTCAACACAATTACATTGCAAAACTTCAATTTCTTTACTTTTTACTCAGTTAAAATTCCAACGGGTCCATTGAAAGGCCCATTTAGACCTGCTCGTCCGAAACCTCTACAAAAAGGAACGCAAAAATGTTTTATTCAATATTAAGAGTTCATGTAATTGATTAGGAGCTTCTCAACAAAATTATATTGCAAAACCTCAATTTTTGTACTTTTTACTCAGTTAAAATTCCAATGGGTCCATTGAAAGGCTCATTTCGACGTGCTCGTCCAAAACCTCTACAAAAAGGACCGCAAAACAAGTTTTAGTCAAATATTAGTAGTTCAAATAATTGATTAGGAGTTTTTCAACACAATTATATTGCAAAACCACAATTTCTGTACTTTTTACTCAGTTAAAACTCTAACGGGTCCATTGAAAGGCCCATTTCGACCCGCTCGTCCGAAACCTCTACAAAAAGGACTGCAAAACAAATTTTAATCAAATTTTAGGAGTTCATGTAATTGATTTGGAGCTTTTCAACACAATTATATTGCAAAACATCAATTTCTGTACTTTTTACTTAGTTAAAATTCCAACGGGTCTATTGAAAGGCCCATTTAGACGTGCTCGTCCGAAACCTCTACAAAAAGGACCGCAAAAATGTTTTATTCAAATATTAGGAGTTCATGTAATTTATTAGGAGCTTTTCAACACAATTATATTGCAAAACCTCAATTAATGTACTTCTTACTCATTTAAAATTCCAACGGGTCCATTGAAAGGCCCATTTCGACCCGCTCGTCCGAAACCTCTACAAAAAGGACTGCAAAACAAGTTTTAATCAAATTTTAGGAGTTCATGCAATTGATTAGGAGCTTTTCAAATCAATTATATTAGAAAACCTCAATTTCTGTACTTTTTACTCAGTTAAAATTCCAACGAGTCCATTCAAAGGCCCATTTAGACCTCCTCGTCAGAAACCTCTACAAAAAGGACCGCAAAAATGTTTTATTCAAATATTAGGAGATAAAATAATTGATTAGGAGCTTTTCAACACAATTATATTGCAAAACCTCAATTTCTATAATTTTTACACAGTTAAAATTCCAACGGGTCCATTGAAAGGCCCATTTAGACCTGCTCGTCCGAAACCTCTACAAAAAGGACCGCAAAAATGTTTTATTCAAATATTAGGAGTTCAAATAATTGATTAGGAGCTTTTCAACACAATTATATTGCAAAACCTCAATTTCTGTACTTTTTACTCAGTTAAAATTCCAACGGGTCCATTGAAAGGCCCATTTAGACCTGCTCGTCCGAAACCTCTGCAAAAAGGAACGCAAAAATGTTTTATTCAAATATTAGGAGTTCATGTAATTGATTAGGAGCATTTCAACACAATTATATTGCAAAACCTCAATTTCTGTACTTTTTACTCATTTAAAATTCCAACGGGTCCATTGAAAGGCCTTTTCGACCCGCTCGTCCGAAACCTCTACAAAAAGGACTGCAAAACAAGTTTTAATCAAATTTTAGGAGTTCATGTAATTGATTAGGAGCTTTTCAACACAATTATATTGCAAAACATCAATTTCTGTACTTTTTCCTTAGTTAAAATTCCAACGGCTCCATTGAAAGGCCCATTTAGACCTGCTCGTCCAAAACCTCTACAAAAAGGATCGCAAAAATGTTTTATTCAAATATTAGGAGTTCAAAATAATTGATTAGGAGCTTTTCAAATCAATTATATTGCAAAACCTCAATTTCTGTACTTTTTACTCAGTTAAAATTCCAACAGGTCCATTGAAAGGCCCATTTAGACCTGCTCGTCCGAAACCTCTTCAAAAAGGACCGAAAAAAAGTTTTATTCAAATATTAGGAGTTCAAATAATGGATTAGGAGCTTTTCAACACAATTATATTGCAAAACCTTAATTTCTGTACTTTTTACTCATTTAAAATTTAACCTGCTCATCCGTAACCTCTACAAAAAGGACCGCAAAAATGTTTTATTCAAATATTAGGAGTTCAAATAATGGATTAGGAGCTTTTCAACACAATTATATTGCAAAACATCAATTTATGTACTTTTTACTCAGTTAAAATTCCAACGCGTCCATTGAAAGGCCCATTTCCACCCGCTCGTCCGAAACCTCTACAAAAAGAACCGCAAAAATGTTTTATTCAAATATTAGGAGTTCAAATAATTGATTAGGAGCTTTTCAAATCAATTATATTGCAAAACCTCAATTTCTGTACTTTTTACTCAGTTAAAATTCCAACAGGTCCATTGAAAGGCCCATTTAGACCTGCTCGTCCGAAACCTCTACAAAAAGAAACGCAAAAAAGTTTTATTCAAATATTAGGAGTTCAAATAATGGATTAGGAGCTTTTCAACACAATTATATTGCAAAACCTCAATTTCTGTACTTTTTACTCATTTAAAATTCCAACGGGTCCATTGAAAGGCCTTTTTGACCCGCTCGTCCGAAACCTCTACAAAAAGGACTGCAAAACAAGTTTTAATCAAATTTTAGGAGTTCATGTAATTGATTAGGAGCTTTTCAACACAATTATATTGCAAAACATCAATTTCTGTACTTTTTACTCAGTTAAAATTCGAACGGGTCCATTGAAAGGCCCATTTAGACCTGCTCGTCCAAAACCTCTACAAAAAGGACCGCAAAAATGTTTTATTCAAATATTAGGAGTTCAAATAATTGATTAGGAGCTTTTGAACACAATTATATTGCAAAACCTCAATTTCTGTACTTTTTACTCAGTTAAAATTCCAATGAGTCCATTGAAAGGCCCATTTCGACCCGCTCTTCTGAAACCTCTACAAAAAGGACCGCAAAAAAGTTTTAATCAAATTTTAGGAGTTCATGTAATTGATTAGGAGCTTTTCAACATAATTATATTGCAAAATCTCAATTTTTGTACTTTTTACTCAGTTAAAATTCCATCTGGTAGTTAAAATTCCAACGGGTGGGATGGCTCTCAATTCTCTCTCAATTCTTTCTGGGGTTTCTGGTGGGTGTTTGCATTTTCTTTTCTTTCTTCCTTGTTTTCTGGTGGACTTTCTCTCTCTCCTCCACTCAATTCCCTTTTCCCATACGGCACCTTTCCACCTTCCGCCGAAAATGCCATCATTGCCATCAAACCGGATTCAATTGTCACCATTGGGAAATGGTAAGAGAAGGCCAAGAGCCGTCCCATCCCACATATTTTCTTTTACTTTATTTTTATTACTTCATTTTTATAACACACTTTTCTGGTTTCTAATGCATTCCCTGTTCTTTTTTTGCGAGATGCACTTGGCCTTTATGTTGCTCAAATCCGATCTGGGACTCCCCCTCGCCACCAGATCTGAAACTAATGGAAAAGGAGTTTTTTTCCTTTTTGTTTTAGAATATATTCTATTGATTTGGTTTCTAACGAGCCTTCTAATACTTTGTTGCAAGATTCATTCGGTGTTCGTTTTGCTTAAAATAGATCTGGGGCTCTCTCTCGCTACCAGATCTGAATATTATGGAATATGGGTTTTTTTCCGGTGGACGCACTTACATGCTTTCGATCTGCCTCCGTTTGGTGCGTTCTGCCGCTCAATCCACCCCTTCACGTTTCTTTTATATTGCTTTCCTTTAAATCCCTCTAATCTACTCTTGGTTTTTTTCTTGTATGTTTTTTTGCTGATTCGGAGCATTCCCCCTTTTCTCCGACCGAATCCCATGAAGGAGGCCATGTTTCCGGCCGCCTGGTTTTGTTGCCCTCTAACCTTTTTTTAATTCTATTTTTTATATTATTGAAATCTGAGTTTGGTTATCTGATGCATGTTTTTTCTATCTCAAACCTTTTCATATTCTCATATTTGGCTTACCCTAATTTATTTGACAGGATCGACAAACCGCCGCCACCATTGTTCTTGGTTCTTCTAAGTTCCGATTGTTTATTTTTGTTATTTATTTATCTCCATATCTCATTATTTTCATCTCTGTCTCTGGGCTTTATTATTTTCTCATTTTCATTCCGTTTTTTTCTTCTCAGATTCCATATGAAGATGATCAGAACCCATTTCAATGGGGACCGACGGGAGTTTCAGATATTCGATCCGCCTTCTCAACTTCCGATTTGGGATTTACCCAAACACTAGGCTAAAATATGTTCTTCTCTTCCTCTGTATTTTCTTTTATTTCCCTTTTATTTTTATCTGAGATTATTACCTTACTGCCTCTTCTTCATTATCCAGATTTGGTCTATTTTACTCTGTTCTGGATCAAGACGTGCTATACATTGGAAGCATTTTACAAAGGTCTCTCTTTGTTCTCTTCTTCTCATTATAATCTTCATTACACCTTTGTACTCTGGTTTGATATATACCCATGTCATTATGATATTTATCTTCATGCATTCATTATGTCCTTATCCCCCTACTTTTATTGACATCTTGTCTTGGTTAGTCATTTTTTTAGTTAAATTCTCTGGTATGATATGGTTCTCTGCCTTTATCCTGTATACCTTTCATTATCTCTTGTGCACTTATTTCTATATCTTCTCTGCCATAGTCATAAACACCACCACTGCCATTTGGTTATCACCCAATATTACACTTTTCAACTTTTGCTTTTCTCCTGTTTTAAACAGCCATAATTTTAATATCTATATCAAATTAGTTTATTTTATTATCATCTCATACTTTCAATCATTTTTTACATATACTTTCTCTCTGTTTCATCAATCTCCTTCAATTCCCATGCTCTCTTTTCTTTTCTGGTATATTCTATCACCATTGCTTCCTATATACAACAAGCCCTTCAAGGGAATATCATTCTAGCCCACCTTTTGGGATTATTAAATTTTAATTATACTTCTTCACTAGCCCACGGTAACTCTTTGTTATTTATTGCCTTCTCCAAGTTATTCTACTCGAAAGTAATACATAGAATCATCACGAGTTATAGATGCTCTTCACGGTCTTGTGTTTTTAGAACCATCTTCCCAATTTGGTTAAACTGTGTTACTATAATTTTCAAGGTTACTATTATAATTCTGATCCACAACTCTTATGATGTTCTTTGTGACATTACATTTTACATATCTACTATAGACTCATTTAGTACACACCTAATCTGTATCTACCCAATTCTATTTTCTGATCCACATTGTACACATTGCACTATTACCTTTTACTATTATAATTCTGATCCATATTGTCCTATACCATTTGCAATTTCTGGATGGACTACTAAATCTATTTTCCTATATGAAAATACTTTTAAGACTCTTATCTTATTTTATAACTATACTTTCAAAGGTTCTTTTATATACACTTTCACCTTTTTGCAGATCTTGAAACCAAGTGACAACAATATCATGCAATTCTGCAGGTCCTTCGATTCTTCTTGTTGCATTATTCCTTGGTTATGTAATTATGTAGCTGTAGCTTATTTAATTTATTTTACCCCCATCATTTTTTTGCTCATTTGGTCTGTATTAACTTTCTCTACCCCGCTTCCTCCTTTCCCTGGGTCTGTAATTATTTTGTGCTGCTTTCCTTTTGTTTTCCTTTTCTCTATGTTTTTTATTTGGTTGCTTCTTACTCATAGATGCATGTCTCTAGGATATTTCTCTGTGTTATATGCTTCTGTCTATCTGCTTCATGTATGTTGTTTTGAATGTTTCATTTTATGCTCAATCGATATTAAAGATCGTGAATCCTACTACACCTTATTAGGTGACCATTTTCTAGCCCTCTCAAGGGATTTTACAACTACCCTATACTTTAGGGACTACTTCTCTTCTCAAAATTTTCAAAGTTGCAAACTATTAATTTTATCCTTCCCCTCTTTTTTAGTCAATACTTCTGGTGGAACTCAAAACTAAAATCAAGAGTAATTATTCCCTGGCTTTTAATAAAACTAACAAGTCATAATTTACCCTCTAAATATCTTTCTTCAATATTTTTTACCGGTTATAATTTTCGTAAATTTCCCAGAATAAAAGTTTTAAATATAGCTAATAGCAATTATATCTTTCCGTTTTTATCCTGGGTCAGGAGTAATTCCTTTATTAAAATTATTTTCAAATTCTATTCAATCTATTTAATACAATTAACTATATTTCCAAAATCACACTCATTAAACTTTGCCGTTTCTTTTGCAATACTAACACCATTAATGGAATTATTCTTAGGACTTACCATATTTTATTTTTCATTAACTGCATCTCCTAAACTTACTCTCTGACTTAAATATTCGACTATTAAAATATCTATTTTTATTACCAAGATTGATCCTGTCTTTCTTTTTTTATTCCTTATTTTCAGCCAACACCTCCATAAAATCTTTTTAATACTACCTTTAAACTTTAATTTAAAATTATATAGATATTTAAGAATCGCCCTTAATAATTCTTCCCTTAATAATTCTTATAGATTGTTTAAGGAAAGTTTATTGTATAGGTTAATTTATGATTTTAATAGAATCTATCTTTTCCAATCGCTAATTGCTTTTCCAAAATCTCCTCCATCTATTTTCCATATTTTAAACCCCTCAATTATTTTCTTTATATATGTACATCATAACTACACCAACCCACAAACCTATCTCTATCATCCTACTATCCCAAATTTACCAACCCTATCGATGGCTTCATCCTCTTCCATTCCCCAACTCAGCTCTATCAATCTCACCAACGAAGAAGCGGAACTGCTTTACACACCCGACTTTGGTTGGGATATTATCAAGGAAGACCCCAAGCTTATTCTTATCGGATGCTTCATATCGTCCAAAGTGTTAGACATATACGTTGTTATCAATGCATTCGAAGGAATCTGGAAGCCTAATGAGGTAGTATCCATATCGGTTATACAAGATAATTTCCTCAAAATAAAGTTCAAGAAAATCAAGAATTGCTATGAGGTCATCAACCGCGGTCCTTGGCTGTACAAGGATGAATGGTTAGTAGTTACTGAATATGATCTAGCCAAAGCTTTAGGTGTCTACAAATTCAATATCATGAGAATTTGGATCCGAATTTTCTCCCTCCCTGATTCACTCTATGCTGATGTCGACCGATCCCATCTAGTGGGACATGCCCTAGGATCAATGGTTGGCAATGTCCTCCGGACGGATACCCGAGAGATTGATGGGAAGATGAAGGACTTCCTCAGGGTTGAAATTTTGCTTGACATCACAAGACCTGTTACTCGATTTGTTTTTATTGGATCAGGTGAAAACAAAATCATATGCCGAATTCAGTATGAAAGACTCCCTACTCTCTGCCCAGGTTGTGGTATTATCAGCCATACTTTAGATAACTGTCCCATCCGCTCTTCACTCGATCTCAACAAATTACAGTATGGGGAATGGCTCCGCTACCTTCCCCCTAGACGTCACCCAGTTCGAACTCGTGGGCGTATCCGCAATGTGGAACCAAATCTTAACCCAAACATTCCTCCAATGAATGGTAATTTTATTTCTACCTTTACAATAATCTCATTTCTTACTCGATTTAATTCCCCAATTATTCTGTCCAAATACTTACTATCTGTTCTCATCGTAGTGGCCCCAACAAATATTCCAGCAGCTTCGGCCAACACTACTGCTCCTCCCACTGATCAGAACAATATGGGTAATTTACATTACATCTTCATCATCCTTTATATAAATGGTTACAAGAACCTAATCACAATCAATCTCCAATACATAGGTTCTCTAAACGAAGGCGATGCCGCCTCCTTTACGGAACAAGCAACCGAGGAAGCCCCAAACGTTGATACGGCCATGGAAGAAGGTCCCAACTCTGCTAAAGATCCCCCTGCATCTGACTTGAAGCAAAAAGCTCCACTCGAGCCCCAGCCCCTGAACACCATCTATCCCATCCCGGAAGATGGTTCCGACGATGATTGCGACACCACGGACGATGGTGTTCCTAGCCCTACTGCCCAGCAGATTAAAAGTTTGACTCTGAATTGCGTAAGGCCTCTAAACCCACTGATACAATTTTCAATGATTTTAATCAGTGGTTACTAAAAACTTACCCCAATGATGCAGCCCCCGCACCTGCACCTGCACCAGCCCCAACGAACCGAGGCATGAAACGCCGCTCTCCAATACAAGTTTCGCTTCCGCAAAAAAAATCCAAACCATCAGGATCCACTCCTAAAGCTGGGATGAGCAACTCTAAAAACTCTCCGGCGGCGGCTGATTCCCAGCCCCGCCGAGCAAAATGAGGATCCTATGCTGGAACTGTCAGGGTCTTGGACAAGCCCCGACGGTTCAACATTTCCGGTCCTATGTCCAACGCACCAACCCTGATGTCATTTTCCTATGCGAAACCAAAATAAATAACGCGGAATGTAACCGCATTTGTCTTTCATTAGGTATGTTAGACATTGTTTCTATTTCCCCTACGGAAGGGTGTTCCGGCATTTCCCTATTTGCAGCAAACAATATTAATATAAGTTTAATTTCTTATTCGTCGCGTTATATTCATGCTCAAATAACCAAGAACAATTATACAATGTTTTTACTGGTTTACATGGTTTCTCTGAAACTAGTCAAAAATATAAAACATGGGAACTTATAGATTCATTATACTCTTCTACTAAAAATAACCCATGGCTTCTCGGTGGGGATTTTAATGAAATTTTAACTGACTCTGAAAAACAAGGTGGTCCCCGAAGGGCTAGATCACAAATTAAAAATTTTCGCAACTGTTTATTACGTAACAACCTTTTTGATTGCAAGCCAACTTCTGGATGGTTTACATGGACAAAAGTAGGGCCTTTAACCCCAATCATACATGAAAGACTAGATCGGTTTATAGCTAATTCAGCTTGGCAAGATCTCTACCCTTCCTACCGAATTACCACAAAATATGTAGCCAAATCTGACCACTGCTTCCTTCTCCTTGACTTAGACCCTTCGGTTAATACCCCCAAAAAACAACCTTCCAATAATTTCCGCTTCGAAAACTGCTGGGCTAATAATGTGGATAATATCCACACAATTAAAAAGGCTTGGGCCAATACTCCCGGAACTGTTATTGACAAAATCGAAGCTGTTGGCACACACCTAGAAGTATGGCAAAATCAACAACGTTTTAAATCAACCGGTAGGATTAAGTTCCTCACTAAAAAAATTAATAAATTACTATATCGTCACTTAACTGCCACAAATGAACAAATATACTTAAATTATCAAACTGAACAAAATAAACTCTTAACAGAACAAGAAATTTATTGGGCTCAAAGATCTCGCACTCTCTGGCTTTCCCAAGGGGATAAAAATACCAAGTTCTTCCATGCCCGAGCTACTAATAGGAATAAGAAAAATTCGATTACAGGCCTTTTTGACGCTAACTCGAATTGGCGCACGTCTGATTCAGATCTAATGAATATCGCTTCTACTTATTTTCAAAATCTTTTCACAACATCCAATCCCCAAATCTCGAATAATATTCTTGATAAAATCCACCCTTCCATCAATCAATCAATGAATGAAACCCTTCTAAAGACCTTCACTAAAGAGGAAATTCTCCATGCCTTTCAAGATATTGACCCTAGGAAAGCACCTGGTATCGATGGCCTACCCAGTAGCTTTTTCCGACAACACTGGGACACAGTGGGCGAAGATGTTATTAATCTTTGCATTAATCTTCTAAACGGCAACGCCGATATGGCCTCAGTTAACAAAACTATATTAGTTCTAATCCCCAAAGTCCAGGATCCAACTTCCATGAAACAACTCAGACCAATCAGTCTCTGCACTGTCCTTTATAAAATAGTTGCCAAAACAATAGTCAATAGAATGAAACAGACTATACCCCTATGTATAAGCCCTAATCAAGCAGCCTTTATCCAGGGACGTAACATATCAGACAACATCCTCGCTGCACATGAAATTATTCACAATATTAACTCAGGAGCTACAAAGTCATCTCAGGGTGCTGCTCTTAAGCTAGACATGGAGAAAGCTTTTGATAGAGTAGAATGGTCCTTTCTTGCAAATGTTATGGAATGCATGGGCTTCGCCTCCGAATGGATCGACCTTATCATGCGTTGCATTACTACAGTCTCCTTTTCAGTTAAAATTAATAATTCCTACTCCCCACCCTTTCTACCTCAACGGGGTCTTCGTCAGGGGGATCCTCTTTCCCCTTTCCTTTTCCTCTTTTGTACTCAAGGCCTCTCAGCTTATTTAGGTGCTGCTCAACAAACTAAAATTCTACCAGGTCTAGGTGCCTGTAAATACGGGCCTAAAATCAATCACTTGCTTTTTGCCGATGATTGCATGGTATTCATTAATGCTAATTAATCTGAAGCGTCTCTTCTTAAAAAAGCTCTTCAAACTTATGCTAATGCATCCGGGCAAGCGGTTAATTTTGAGAAATCAACAATTTTTTATAACCCACGTACTCCATCAGCAACAAGAAATGCGATCAACAACCTTTTACAAGTACGCGAGGTTACTAACCCTGGAGTTTATCTAGGTATCCCACTCTTAATTGGAAAAAACAAAACTGAATCGCTAGGGTTTGTGCGCGACAAAGTACATGATCGCCTATCTAGTTGGGACAAACACCTCCTCTCTTTTAGTGGCCGTGAGATATTCATCAAAGCAGTTCTACAATCCCTTCCACAATATGTTATGTCCTGCTATCTTCTTCCACAAAATATCATTGATGACATGACTTCATCAATCCGTCAATACTGGTGGACTGGCAAATCCAATAAAAAAGGTTGGCATATGCTCCCATGGAATCGTGTATGTTTACCTAAATCTGCTGGAGGTATGGGATTTAAGGATTTGCATGATTTTAACATTGCTCTTTTGGGCAAGCAGCTTTGGAAACTCATTTGCGAACCAGATTCTCTATTAGACAAATATACCGTTCTAAATACTTTCCCTCCGGTAACATCCTAGATGCACCAAAACCCAATCGGGGTTCTTTTGCTTGGCAAGGGATGTATAACGCGCTTTAGCGCCTATTCCCCGGTTTTCTCTACCGCCCAGGTATAAACAGTACTATTAGAATACACAAAGATATATGGGGAGGGTCCTCCCCGATTGAGCTCACTGGGGATTACGAAATCTCAGATGAATTCTATATTCGATGTCGTGATTTTATGATTCGTAACCAAACAGCTTGGGATACGGATAAGGTAAGGAATTATTTCAATCCAACTGATGCCGATGCTATTCTTCGTATCCCCATCATAAATGATCATCGTGATTCAACACTCTGGTCACCTAATGACTCGGGTGTCTACTCAGTCCGTTCTGGATATATTTTCCTGCAACGCTCCATAAACCCACCTATGTCACCTAATCGGTTCTGGAAGTTTTTATCCAAAGTCAAAGCTTTACCCAAAGTCAAAACTTTCGGTTGGCGTATGGCATCTGATGCTCTACCAGTTGGAGTTAAAATGCAAGCCTTTTCTCCTAATTCAAGACCTTGTCCCATCTGTGGTAGCCACTCGGAATCGATCCTTCATGCGTTTCGTGACTGCCCGGGAGCATCGGAAGTACTCCAACTTTGTTGCATCCCCACTACTCTTTATAGGAGTATAGCTTCTACCCCTCTGCAATGGTTAGAGGAAGCAGCTAATACTCTTTCCTCTGATAAATTTGGCCTCTTCCTTACTGCTTTATGGAATGTCTGGAATAGACGTAACGACTGGGTACATAACCAACATTTACAACCACCATGGCTAATTGCCGTTAATTCCATCAGCTTACATGATGATTTTTGTAAAGCTTTAAAGACTGTTGCCCCAACTCCATCTACTTTTACTAAACCATATTGGATCCCTCCCCCACTTCATCATATCAAAATAAATGTGGACGGAGCTTTTAATCCATCAACTCGTGCAGCTGCCGTTGGCGCCGTTGCTCGTGATTCTGCAGGAGCAGTTGTGGGTGGCCTTGCATTCCCTCTTGGTAGCTGTCAGGATGCTATCACTAGTGAAGGGGAAAGCATCCTTGCTGGTCTCACCTTTGCCCGATCTCAAGGCTGGAACCGACTTTTGATCGAAACTGACAGCGCTTCTCTCGCGAATAGGATCAACAATCCTGCACAGGACCTTTCTACCATGGGACCTATCATTCTTCAGATTAAATCATCTCTTCACGATTTTGACTTTGTATCTATTTCTTTTGTACGCCGTGAGGCAAATATTATAGCCCATACATTGGCTACTTCTTCGCTGAATTCTATGACTTCTATGTCATTTAATTCGGATATCCCATCTTGTATACAACAATATGTAACAAATCATTCTTGATTAATAATATTTGGGCACTCTTTTCCCCTTTTTAGGGTCCTCTAGCTTTGCTTGAAGGACAATAGTAGGGTTTTTTAATGAGGCCTTTTCTTCAAAAAAAATTCCAACTGGTCCATTGAAGGCCCATTTAGACCTGCTCGTCCGAAACCTCTACAAAAAAGACCGCAAAAATGTTTTATTCAAATATTAGGAGTTCAAATAATTGATTATGATCTTTTCAACACACTTATATTTCGAAACCTCAATTTCTGTACTTTTTACTCGGTTAAAATTCCAACGGGTCCATTGAAAGTCCCATTTCGACCCGCTCGTCCGAAACCTCTACAAAAAGGACTGCAAAAGAAGTTTTAATCAAATATTAGGAGTTCAAATAATTGATTAGGAGCTTTTCAACACAATTATATTACAAAACCGCAATTTATGTACTTTTTACTCACTTAAAATTCCAACGGGTCCATTGAAAGGCCCATTTCGATCCGCTCGTCCGAAACCTCTACAAAAAGGACTGCAAAACAAGTTTTAATCAAATTTTAGGAGTTCATGTAATTGATTAGGAGCTTTTCAACACAATTATATTGCAAAACCTCAATTTCTGTACTTTTTACTCAGTTAAAATTCCAACGGGTCCATTAAAAGGCCCATTTAGACCTGCTCGTCCGAAACCTCTACAAAAAGGACCGCAAAAATGTTTTATTCAAATACTAGGAGTTCAAATAATTGATTAGGAGCTTTTCAACACAATTATATTGCAAAACCTCAATTTTTGTACTTTTTACTCAGTTAAAATTCCAACAGGTCCATTGAAAGGCCCATTTCGACCCGCTCGTCCGAAACCTCTAAAAAAAGGACTGCAAAACAAGTTTTAATCAAATATTAGGAGTTCATGTAATTGATTAGGAGGTTTTCAACACAATTATATTGCAAAACCTCAAATTCTGTACTTTTTACTCACTTAAAATTCCAACGGGTCCATTGAAAGGCCCATTTAGACCTGCTCGTCCGAAACCTCTACAAAAAGGAACGCAAAAATGTTTTATTCAAATATTAGGAGTTCATGTAATTGATTAGGAGCTTCTCAACACAATTATATTGCAAAACCTCAATTTCTGTACTTTTTACTCAGTTAAAATTCCAACGGGTCCATTGAAAGGCCGATTTCGACCCGCTCGTCTGAAACCTCTACAAAAAGGACTGCAAAACAAGTTTTAATCAAATTTTAGGAGTTCATGTAATTGATTAGGAGCTTTTCAACACAATTATATTGCAAAACCTCAATTTCTGTACTTTTTACTCAGTTAAAATTCCAACGGGTCCATTGAAAGGCCCATTTAGACCTGCTCGTCCGAAACCTCTACAAAAAGGACCGCAAAAATGTTTTATTCAAATATTAGGAGTTCAAATAATTGATTAGGAGCTTTTCAACACAATTATATTGCAAAACCTCAATTTCTGTACTTTTTACTTAGTTAAAATTCCAACGGGGCCATTGAAAGGCCCATTTAGACCTGCTCGTCCGAAACCTCTACAGAAAGGACCGCAAAAATGTTTTATTCAAATATTAGGAGTTCAAATAATTGATTAGGCTCTTTTGAACACAATTATATAGCAAAACCTCAATTTCTGTACTTTTTACTCAGTTAAAATTCCAACAGGTCTATTGAAAGGCCCATTTCGACCCGCTCGTCCGAAACCTCTACAAAAAGGATCGCAAAACAAGTTTTAATAAAATTTTAGGAGTTCATGTAATTGATTAGGAGCTTTTGAACACAATTATATTGCAAAACCTCAATTTCTGTACTTTTTACTTAGTTAAAATTCCAACGGGTCCATTGAAAGGCCCATTTAGACCTGCTCGTCAGAAACCTCTACAAAAAGGACTGCAAAAATGTTTTATTCACATATTAGGAGTTCAAATAATTGATTAGGAGCTTTTCAACACAATTATATTGCAAAACCTCAATTTCTATACTTTCCATTTCGACCCGCTCGTCCGAAACCTCTACAAAAAGGACTACAAAACAAGTTTTAATCAAATATTAGGAGTTCAAATAATTGATTAGGAGCTTTTCAACACAATTATATTGCAAAACCGCAATTTATGTACTTTTTACTCAGATAAAATTCCAACGGGTCCATTGAAAGGCCCATTTAGATCTCCTCGTCCGAAACCTCTACAAAAAGGACCGCAAAAATGTTTTATTCAAATATTAGGAGTTCAAATAATTGATTAGGAGCTTTTCAACACAATTATATTGCAAAACCTCAATTTTTGTACTTTTTACTCAGTTAAAATTCCAACGGGTCCATTGAAAGGCCCATTTCGACCCGCTCGTCCGAAACCTCTCCAAAAAAGACTACAAAACAAGTTTTTATCAAATATTAGGAGTTCAAATAATCGATTAGGAGCTTTTCAACAGAATTATATTACAAAACCGCAATTTATGTACTTTTTACTCTGTTAAAATTCCAACGGGTCCATTGAGAGGCCCATTTCGACCCGCTCGTCCGAAACCTCTACAAAAAGGACTGCAAAACAAGTTTTAATCAAAATTTAGGAGATCATGTAATTGATTAGGAACTTTTCAACACAATTACATAGCAAAACCACAATTTCTGTATTTTTTACTCAGTTAAAATTCCAACGGGTCCATTGAAAGGCCCATTTAGACCTGCTCGTCCGAAACCTCTACAAAAATGACCGCAAAAATGTTTTATTCAAATATTAGGAGTTCAAATAATTGATTAGGAGCTTTTCAACACAATTATATTGCAAAACCTCAATTTATGTACTTTTTACTCAGTTAAAATTCCAACGGGTCCATTGAAAGGCCCATTTAGACCAGCTCGTCTGAAACCTCTACAAAAAGGACCGCAAAACAAGTTTTAGTCAAATATTAGGAGTTCAAATAATTTATTAGGAGCTTTTCAACACAATTATATTGCAAAACCGCAATTTCTGTACTTTTTACTCAGTTAAAATTCCAACGGGTCCACAGAAAGGCCCATTTCGACCCGCTCGTTCGAAACCTCTACAAAAAGGACTGCAAAACAAGTTTTAATCAAATTTTAGGAGTTCATGTAATTGATTAGGAGCTTTTCAACACAATTATATTGCAAAACCTCCATTTATGTACTTTTTACTCAGTTAAAATTCCAACGGGTCCATTGAAAGGCCCATTTAGACCTGCTCGTCCGAAACCTCTAAAAAAGGACCGCAAAACAAGTTTTAATCAAAATTTAGGAGTTCATGTAATTGATTAGGAGCTTTTAAACACAATTATATTGCAAAACCTCAATTTATGTACTTTTTACTTAGTTAAAATTCCAACGGGTCCATTGAAAGGCCCATTTAGACCTGCTCGTCCGAAACCTCTACAAAAAGGAACGCAAAAATGTTTTAATCAAATATTAGGAGTTCATGTAATTGATTAGGAGCTTCTCAAAACAATTATATTGCAAAACCTCAATTTTTGTACTTTTTACTCAGTTAAAATTCCAACGGGTCCATTGAAAGGCCCATTTCGACCCGCTCGTCCGAAACCTCTCCAAAAAAGACTACAAAACAAGTTTTTATCAAATATTAGGAGTTCAAATAATCGATTAGGAGCTTTTCAACAGAATTATATTACAAAACCGCAATTTATGTACTTTTTACTCTGTTAAAATTCCAACGGGTCTATTGAGAGGCCCATTTCGACCCGCTCGTCCGAAACCTCTACAAAAAGGACTGCAAAACAAGTTTTAATCAAAATTTAGGAGATCATGTAATTGATTAGGAGCTTCTCAAAACAATTATATTGCAAAACCTCAATTTCTGTACTTTTTACTCAGTTAAAATTCCAATGGGTCCATTGAAAGGCCCATTTCGACCTGCTCGTCCGAAACCTCTACAAAAAGGACCGCAAAAATGTTTTATTCAAATATTAGGAGTTCAAATAATTGATTAGGAGCTTTTCAACACAATTATATTGCAAAACCTCAATTTTTGTACTTTTTACTCAGTTAAAATTCCAACGGGTCCATTGAAAGGCCCATTTCGACCCGCTCGTCCGAAACCTCTCCAAAAAAGACTACAAAACAAGTTTTTATCAAATATTAGGAGTTCAAATAATCGATTAGGAGCTTTTCAACAGAATTATATTACAAAACCGCAATTTATGTACTTTTTACTCTGTTAAAATTCCAACGGGTCCATTGAAAGGCCCATTTTGACCCGCTCGTCCGAAACCTCTACAAAAAGGACTGCAAAACAAGTTTTAATCAAAATTTAGGAGTTCATGTAATTGATTAGGAACTTTTCAACACAATTATATAGCAAAACCACAATTTCTGTATTTTTTACTCAGTTAAAATTCCAACGGGTCCATTGAAAGGCCCATTTAGACTTGCTCGTCCGAAACCTCTACAAAAATGACCGCAAAAATGTTTTATTCAAATATTAGGAGTTCAAATAATTGATTAGGAGCTTTTCAACACAATTATATTGCAAAACCTCAATTTATGTACTTTTTACTCAGTTAAAATTCCAACGGGTCCATTGAAACGCCCATTTAGACCAGCTCGTCTGAAACCTCTACAAAAAGGACCGCAAAACAAGTTTTAGTCAAATATTAGGAGTTCAAATAATTTATTAGGAGCTTTTCAACACAATTATATTGCAAAACCGCAATTTCTGTACTTTTTACTCAGTTAAAGTTCCAACGGGTCCACAGAAAGTCCCATTTCGACCCGCTCGTTAGAAACCTCTACAAAAAGGACTGCAAAACAAGTTTTAATCAAATTTTAGGAGTTCATGTAATTGATTAGGAGCTTTTCAACACAATTATATTGCAAAACCTCAATTTATGTACTTTTTACTCAGTTAAAATTCCAACGGGTACTCAGTTAAAATTCCAACGGGTAACGGGCAACGGGTGGGATGGCTCTCAATTTTCTCTCAATTTTTTCAGGGGTTTTTTGGTTCTTGCTGGTTCCGGTTTTCCAGGTGGATTTTTTTCCTCCACCGATTCCCCTTCCCCCTACGGCTCTTCAGCTTCAGCCGGTTATGCAAGATAACTACTCTCCCTTGGAAATCGGGATGAATCACAAGGGATTCATCCCACGCCTTTACACTTTTTCCCATTTTTTCATTATCATATTTTACTTTATATCACTTTTACTAACCCTTTGTTTCTTTGTTTCCCATGATTTCCGGATGTGTATTGTATCTTCATTTCTTCATCACCATTTTTTGGCTCTGTTAAGGCTTTTTCTCACCGGATTTTTCCAGATCCGGGTGGTAAGTGCTTTCATTTATGTTGTTTTTCTCTTATTTTGTTTTCTGGCTGCGTTTTTCTAATTCCTCCCCTATTTTTGTCCATGGATCTTGCTTCCCTATTGCCTTCGATGGTCAAAACCCATCATCTCCGCGGCGACGGCAAGAATCTTTCACTGTTCAGTTTTATTTTTTGGGCGGTTTCCGATCCCTCCTCTTTCATTTCCGACCGGAGGAATACAGAAGGGCTCTTCAGTCTCAACCCTGATTTGGACACTCTCTCACTCCGTTTCCTTTTTCCCGTTTCTTTAATTTTTTTACCGATCTGTGTTTTGATCTCCTTTCTCTTGTTGTTTTGCAGATTCCTCTTTTTACATGCAGTTAGATCGGAATCAGTTTTAACCATTATCTCCTCTGATGATGGATCTAACCCTCTCTCATCTTCTCTGATTTCAGAGATTTCTGCCGTTTGGTTGTCTAAGGCGGCTGTTCTCCGCCGTTCCCTTATGGGCTTCCCTCGTCTTAATCTTTTATTCCTCCATTTTCCTTTTCTTTTTTATCCCCATCACCCTTTAAACTTATTTTACTCTCCAGATCTGCTTCATTCCTCAGTCCCTCCGTCACAAGTTTTGCACCCTGTGAAGATTGGCGGCGGCTCTCATCCAAGTCCATCGCACAACGATGGCTAGGGTTTGCTTTCCTCCTTTATTTTTTCTCTCTTTTTTGGCTCTTTTTTCTGTTAACAATATTTTTGAATTCCTTTTTACAGATATACTCTAAGCCATCCTCTAGAAGTTCTCATCTTTCTGCTACAAATGGATTGGTTTTGCCGATTGTGTTCCTCCCGATCCGGGTAGTATCATACTCCTTCTCTTTTTTCTGTATTATTTTTCCTCCTCGGTTGTTTATGTTTCAGTATCTTTTCTTCTCATATATGTTTGGATCTAATCCATCATCCTTTAACTGTTGGTCTTTGATCTTTGCATTGTTATTAGTTTTTTTCTATGATGTTGATGATTTGGACCATAATATTTTCATAACTTCTGATATGCCTTACATAATCATGTATCTATCAATTTTTACTTCTTATCTTCTCCTAAATGATTATCAAGCCCTGCTAGGGATTCTTCTTCAAGCCCACTTACTGGGATTATCCATTATACTCAGCATACGCATAATATGGTTTCCTCACTACAACTCTCTGTACTCTAAATCACATGACTATCATTGGATGAATATGAATTTAACAGGATTTAATGATGTTCTTTGCTCAACTACATATGTTATGTTATTCACCTTTAACATCTTTTGTTTTATCAATACCCCTGTATTCTCTCCCTTTCTCTATCATATTCACTTTGATCATATGCTTTATTCTCTGTACATATGCTATTTATACCTCCTTTTTAGTTTAACTATTCCAATATTCATGCATCATATTCATTTTCTGTGTTTGCACTCGTTGTACATCAGTATAATAATCCATGGCCAATATTATGGCTTTAAAACTGTTCTGCTGCAACTCATTAAATTCCATGACTACTCCACTATTCCAAATTTTTTATACTTTATGCTCTTGTATGATCTACACATGTTCACTCTTTTCTTTTGCTTTACTAGTTTTATCAAAGGCTTTCCAGTAACTCATTGTATTTGTTTTCCTTTTGGGTTCTCTGATGATGTCTATCACTATGTTTCACAATCGGTTGCAATATTACAAGCTACATCAAGGCTACTACTGAATGGCTGGATCTCTCCTACTCCCACTGGGTTACATCTTCATTTCAGTTTCTTTAATTTACTTTCTATTATTTTATCCCCCTATTTCCTTTTGCTCTTTTGGTCTGTATTAATTTTCTTATTCCCGCCTCTTCTTTACCATGGGTCTGTAATTATTCTTTCCTGCTTTCTTCCTTTTCTGCTCTTCTTTTATTTTTTCTATGCTTTTAGTTGCTTTAGTGATCATTTTATTATTGTTATGCATGGTTTATATTACTCGCTGTATGTATGTTATCCTGCCATTGATACTTACCTTCTGCTATATTTGTTAAACATCTCTCCCCACTACACCTTATTAGGTGATATTTTACAAGCCCACTTCTGGGATCCTAATCCAATCCTTCCTAAAAGGAAAATCTCAATCATATATCAATTTTTTTCTTCAAAATTTTCAATATTATTCAGCTTGACTTTACAAAAAATTGTTCCAATTTTTACTCACATCCGACTTTTTAAGCTTTCTCCATCAATTCTGAATTACCCCTTAATGTATTCTACTTTTCAAAGTTCACTAAAATTTTATCCTACTATTCAATGCTTCCTAAATTTCTATTCTAATATTCAAATCTCTATTAAATTTAATTCCACTTTTGCTTCCCACTTTTTTTGCAGATATATAATTATAGCCAATAAATTAGATGTAATTATTTTTATAAAGTATTACAAATTTCAATTTCTCTTAAACATATTAAATTCCTCCTTCTCCTGCTATTTTGTCTCCATAATTCCTAATAAATATCCTTTTAAAATAGATTTAAATACGGTCAATGATATTTTTAACTTTCCGCTATTACTCTGCCTACCACAATCAAATTTATTACCTAAATCAATTTCATTAATTTACGCCTCTAATTTAGTAACAGCAATACAATTACTGAAAATTATTTTCAGCTGTTACATAATAAATCCCCCTTCATTTGCTCTACCATCTTTTTTTCTCAGCTTTAAATACCCAATATTTAAAAGTTTTACTTTTATTAAAAAATTCTTTTTGGTCCTTCATAGTTCAACTCCTTTATACAATCAATATTTTAATCAAATCCTCTTAATATTACCATTAAATATTTACCAGAACGTTTTTAGATATTCAACATACTTTCCTTTAATAACACCCATAACTCCGCTCCTTTTTATAATCTCTTTATCATTTAAGGAAAGTACTTTAGATAATACACCTTTTAAAATCAGAAAATCCTATCAATCACAATCGTCAATCATTCCTATTTCCCTCTATCATCCCACTTTCCATAAATTCTACACCCTAACTATAATAGTTCTCTTTATATATTCATACTCCATTTACTCTAAGCCACCACAACTTACTACTCAATTGATTTCCTCATACCCTCGAATTCCCTCAATGGCTTCCTCCTCTTCCATCCCCCAACTCAATTCGATCAACCTCACCAATGAAGAATCAAAACTGCTCTACACTCCTGACTTCGACTTTATCAAGGAGGATCCAAAACTCATTATCGTTGGTCGCTTCATATCGTCCAAACCTCTAGATATCTATGCTGTTATCACTGCCTTCGAAGGAATCTGGAAACCCAATGAAGTTG
>OY288275.1:45423113-45566468 GCA_958450335.1 Hibiscus tridactylites | reverse complement strand
GAGGTTTCGGACGAGCGGGTCGAAATGGGCCTTTCAATGGACCCGTTGGAATTTTAAATTAGTAAAAAGTACAAAAATTGAGGTTTTGCAATATAATTGTGTTGAATAGCTCCAAATCAATTACATGAACTCCTAAAATTTGATGAAAACTCTTTTTATAGTCCATTTTGTAGAGGGTTCGGACGAGAAGGTCTAAATGGGCCTTTCAATGGACCCGTTGGAATTTTAACTGAGTAAAAAATACATAAATTGAGGTTTTGCAATGTAATTGTGTTGAAAAGCTCTTAATCAATTACATGAACTCCTAAAATTTGATTAAAACTTGTTTTGCAGTCCTTTTTGTAGAGGTTTCGGACGAACGGGTCGAAATGGCCCTTTCAATGGACCCGTTGGAATTTTAACTGAGTAAAAAGTACAGAAATTGCGGTTTTGCAATATAATTGTGTTGAAAAGCTCCTAATCAATTATTTGAACTCCTAATATTTGATTAAAACTTGTTTTGCGTTCCTTTTTGTAGAGGTTTCGGACGAGGAGGTCTAAATGGGTCTTTCAATGGACCCGTTGGAATTTTAACTGAGTAAAAAGTACATAAATTGAGGTTTTGTAATATAATTGTGTTAAAAAGCTCCTAATCAATTACATGAACTCCTAAAATTTGATTAAAACTTGTTTTGCAGTCCTTTTTGTAGAGGTTTCGGACGAACGGGTCGAAATGGCCCTTTCAATGGACCCGTTGGAATTTTAACTGAGTAAAAAGTACAGAAATTGCGGTTTTGCAATATAATTGTGTTGAAAAGCTCGTAATCAATTACATGAACACCTAAAATTTTATTAAAACTTGTTTTGCAGTCCTTTTTGTAGAGGTTGCGGACGAGAAGGTCAAAATGGGCCTTTCAATGGACCCGTTGGAATTTTAACTAAGTAAAAAGTACATAAATTGAGATTTTGCAATATAATTGTGTTCAAAAGCTCCTAATCAATTATTTGAACTCCTAATATTTGAATAAAACATTTTTGCGGTTCTTTTTGTAGAGGTTTCGGACGAGCAAGTCTAAATGGGCATTTCAATGGAACCGTTGGAATTTTAACTGAGTAAAAAGTACAGAAGTACAAAAATTGAGCTTTTGCAATATAATTGTGTTGAAAAGCTCCTAATCAATTACATGAACTCCTAAAATTTGTTTAAAACTTGTTTTGTAGTCCTTTTGTAGAGGTTTCGGATGAGGGGTCGAAATGGGCCTTTCAATGGACCCGTTGGAATTTTAACTGAGTAAAAAGTACAGAAATTGAGGTTTTGCAATATAATTGTGTTCAAAAGCTCCTAATCAATTATTTGAACTCCTAATATTTGAATAAAACATTTTTGCGGTTCTTTTTGTAGATGTTTCGGACGAGCAGGTCTAAATGGGCCTTTCAATGGACCCGTTGGAATTTGAACTGAGTAAAAATTACAGAACTTGAGGTTATGCAATATAATTGTGTTGAAAAGCTACTAATCAATTACATGAACTCCTAAAATTTGAATAAAACTTGTTTTGTAGTCCTTTTTGTAGAGGTTTCGGACGAACAGGTCGAAATGGCCCTTTCAATGGACCCGTTGGAATTTTAACTGAGTAAAAAGTACAGAAATTGCGGTTTTGCAATATAATTGTGTTGAAAAGCTCCTAATCAATTATTTAAACTCCTAATATTTGATTAAAACTTGTTTTGCGGTCCTTTTTGTAGAGGTTTCGGACGAGCAGGTCTAAATGGGCCTTTCAATGTACCCGTTGGAATTTTAACTGAGTAAAAAGTACAGAAATTGAGCTTTTGCAATATAATTGTGTTGAAAATCTCCTAATCAATTACATGAACTCCTAAAATTTGATTAAAACTTTTTTTGCAGTCTTTTTTGTAGAGGTTGCGGACGAGCGGGTCAAAATGGGCCTTTCAATGGACCTGTTGGAAATTTAACTGAGTAAAAAGTACATAAATTGAGGTTTTGCAATATAATTGTGTTCAAAAGCTCCTAATCAATTATTTGAACTCCTAATATTTGAATAAAACATTTTTGCGGTCCTTTTTGTAGAGGTTTCGGACGAGCAGGTCTAAATGGGCCTTTCAATGGACCCGTGAGAATTTTAACTGAGTAAAAAGAACAGAAATTGATCTTTTGCAATATAATTGTGTTGAAAAGCTCCTAATCAATTACACGAACTCATAAAATTTGATTAAAACTTGTTTTGCAGTCCTTTTTGTAGAGGTTTCATACGAGCGGGTCGAAGTGGGCCTTTCAATGGACCCGTTGGAATTTTAACTGAGTAAAAAGTACAGAAATTGAGGTTTTGCAATATAATTGTGTTCAAAAGCTCCTAATCAATTATTTGAACTCCTAATATTTGAATAAAACATTTTTGCGGTCCTTTTTGTAGAGGTTCCGGACGAGCAGGTCTAAATGGGCCTTTCAATGGACCCGTTGGAATTTTAATTGAGTAAAAATTACAGAACTTGAGGTTTTGCAATATAATTGTGTTTAAAAGCTACTAATCAATTACATGAACTCCTAAAATTTGATTAAAACTTGTTTTGTAGTCCTTTTTGTAGAGGTTTCGGACGAACGGGTCGAAATGGCCCTTTCAATGGACCCGTTGGAATTTTAACTGAGTAAAAAGTACAAAAATTGCGGTTTTGCAATATAATTGTGTTGAATAGCTCCTAATCAATTATTTGAACTCCAAATATTTGAATAAAACATTTTTGCGGTCCTTTTTGTAGAGGTTTCAGAGGAGCAGGTCTAAATGGGCCTTTCAATGGAACCGTTGGAATTTTAACTAAGTAAAAAGTACAGAAATTGAGCTTTTGCAATATAATTGTGTTGAAAAGCTCCTAATCAATTATTTGAACTCCTAATATTTGATTAAAACTTGTTTTGCGGTCCTTTTTGTAGAGGTTTCGGACGAGCAGGTCTAAATGGGCCTTTCAATGTACCCGTTGGAATTTTAACTGAGTAAAAAGTACATAAATTGAGGTTTTGCAATATAATTGTGTTGAAAAGCTCCTAATCAATTACATGAACTCCTAAAATTTTATTAAAACTTGTTTTGCTTTCCTTTTTGTAGAGGTTTCGGACGAGCAGGTCTAAATGGGCCTTTCAATGGACCCGTTGGAATTTTAACTGAGTAAAAAGTATAGAAATTGAGGTTTTGCAATATAATTGATTTGAGAAGCTCCTAATCAATTATTTGAACTCCTAATATTTGATTAAAACTTGTTTTGCGATCCTTTTGTAGAGATTTCGGACGAGCAGGTCTAAATGGGCCTTTCAATGGACCCGTTGGAATTTTAACTGAGTAAAAAGTACATAAATGGAGGTTTTGCAATATAATTGTGTTGAAAAGCTCCTACTCAATTACATGAACTCCTAAAATTTGATTATAACTTGTTTTGCAGTCCTTTTGTAGAGGTTTCGGACGAGCAGGTCTAAATAGGCCTTTCAATGGACCCATTGGAATTTTAACTGAGTAAAAAGTACAGAAATTGGAGTTTTGCAATATAATTGATTTGAAAAGCTCCTAATCAATTATTTAAACTCCTAATATTTGACTAAAACTTGTTTTGCGGTCCTTTTTGTAGAGGTTTCGGACGAGCAGGTCTAAATGGGCCTTTTAATGGACCCGTTGGAATTTTAACTGAGTAAAAAGTATAGAAATTGAGGTTTTGCATTATAATTGATTTGAAAAGCTCCTAATCAAATATTTGAACTCCTAATATTTGACTAAAACTTATTTTGCGGTCTTTCTTGTAGAGGTTTCGGACGAGCAGGATTAAATGGGCCTTTCAATGGACCCGTTGAAATTTGAACTGAGTAAAAAGTATAGAAATTGAGGTTTTGCAATATAATTATGTTGAAAAGCTCCTAATCAATTACATGAACTCCTAAAACTTGATTAAAACTTGTTTTGCAGTCCTTTTTGTAGAGGTTTCAGACGACCGGGTCGAAATGGGCCTTTCAATGGACCTGTTGGAATTTTAACTGAGTAAAAAGTACAGAAATTTCGGTTTTGCAATATAATTGTGTTGAAAAGCTCCTAATCAATTACATGAACTCCTAATATTTGAATAAAACATTTTTGCGGTCCTTTTTGTTGAGGTTTCGGACGAGCAGGTCTAAATGGGCCTTTCAATGGACCCGTTGGAATTTTAACTGAGTAAAAAGTACAGAAATTTAGCTTTTGCAATATAATTGTGTTGAAAAGCTCCTAATCAATTACATGAACTCCTAAAATTTGGTTAAAACTTGTTTTGCAGTCCTTTTTGTAGAGGTTTCGGACGAGCGGGTCGAAATGGGCCTTTCAATGGACCCGTTGGAATTTTAACTGAGTAAAAAGTACAGAAATTGAGGTTTTGCAATATAATTGTGTTAAAAAGCTCCTAATCAATTATTTGAACTCCTAATATTTGAATAAAACATTTTTGCGGTCATTTTTGTAAAGGTTTCGGACGAGCAAGTCTAAATGGGCCTTTCAATGGACCCGTTGGAATTTGAACTGAGTAAAAAGTATAGAAATTGAGGTTTTGCAATATAATTGTGTTGAAAAGCTCCTAATCAATTACATGAAGTCCTAAAATTTGATTAAAACTTGTTTTCCAGTCCTTTTTGTAGAGGTTTCAGACGAGCGGGTCGAAATGGGCTGATAGAGTAGCGCAAACTTGGATTTGGAAGCCTTCAATCAAGTTGTTGCAAGAACTAGGGGCTCTAGACTCAATCAAGAAGATTAGGAGCAGATCTGAAAATTCAAGAGAAAAGAGAAGGGCTTTTCTTGAAAAATTCAGATTCAAGGCTGGAAAATCAAAGAAACAAAGATAAGAAAGAAGATTAGGGAATGAATAATAAGAATTAAAACAAAAAGATTGAAAAAGATTGATGGAGAGGTAGATAAAACAAATCTGAAAATTCAGCTTTGTTTATGGCTATGGAGATGGCATGAAGTTGAAGATGGAGATGGCTTGATGGATTTGTGATGGTATTGTCCTCGGCACCCTCTTAGACGCAATTACCTAAGCAAGCAACCTCAAGCGGCTCTAACCCACCCTCCTAGACGTGATTACCTAGGCAAGCAGGAGTGTGAAGATGATGTCCCTCACAAGAACTCATCGAACTTATGTTGAAGAAGACTTCTAAGGCACAAGTAATAGTCACTTGCAAAAAACAAACTCACTAAATATTTCATTAATCAAAGAAAATCTCAATAATCTGAATTACAATGGTGGAGGCTTCATCCTTTTATAGGTGAAGGATAGCCAAAGTAATCTAACTTCAACTAAAACAATGAAACCCTAATTTAATTAAAAAATAAAAGAAAAACAGCCTTTAAACTCCTTGTGCTTGGGCTGCAAGTGATAAGCTGATAAGTGCAGGTGATAAGTCTCAAGTTGGCTGACTTTCCAGACTTCACAAACAAATTCTAAGTGCAAGTGAATGCCGGTCAATTTGTTAGAAGACAACTTTGCCCAGAAATTCCAGGATCCCATCTGAAATGTCGTCTCAAGTTGGCTGACTTTCCAGACTTCACAAACAAATTCAACTTCTTGTCCAATATGCATTGCTTTAGCCCTCCCATGCATGTATCATGGGCCTTTCAATGGACCCGTTGGAATTTTAACTGAGTAAAAAGTACAGAAATTGTGGTTTTGCAATATAATTGTGTTGAAAAGCTCCTAATCATTTACTTGAACTCCTAATATTTGAATAAAACAAGCGGTCCTTTTTGTAGAGGTTTCGGACAAGCAGGTCTAAATGGGCCTTTCAATGGACCCGTTGGAATTTTAACTAAGTAAAAAGTACAGAAATTGAGGTTTTGCATTATAATTGATTTGGAAAGCTCCTAATCAATTATTTGAACTCCTAATATTTGACTAAAACTTGTTTTGCGGTCCTTTTTGTAGAGGTTTTGGACGAGCAGGTCTAAATGGGCCTTTCAATGGACCCGTTGGAATTTTAACTGAGTAAAAAGTAAAGAAATTGAGGTTTTGCAATATAATTGATTTGAAAAGCTCCTAATCAATTATTTCAACTCCAAATATTTGACTAAAACTTGTTTTGCGGTCCTTTTTGTAGAGGTTTCGGACGAGCAGGTCTAAATGGGCCTTTCAATGGACCCGTTGGAATTTTAACTAAGTAAAAAGTACATAAATTGAGATTTTGTAATATAATTGTGTTCAAGAGCTCCTAATCAATTATTTGAACTCCTAATATTTGAATAAAACATTTTTGCGGTCCTTTTTGTAGAGGTTTCGGACGAGTAGGTCTAAATGGGCCTTTCAATGGACCCGTCGGAATTTTAACTGAGTAAAAAGTACAGAAATTGAGGTTTTGCAATATAATTGTGTTGAAAAGATCCTATTCAATTATTTGAACTACTAATATTTGAATAAAACATTTTTGCGGTCCTTTTTGTAGAGGTTTCGGACGAGCAGGTTCAAATGGGCCTTTCAATGGACTCGTTGGAATTTTAACTGAGTAAAAATTACATAAATTGAGGTTTTGCAATATAATTGTTTTGAAAAGCTCCAAATCAATTACATGAACTCCGAAAATTTGATTAAATCTTGTTTTGCGGTCCTTTTTGTAAAGGTTTCGGACGAGCGGGTCGAAATGGGCCTTTCAATGGACCCGTTGGAATTTTAATTGTGTAAAAAGTACTGAAATTGAGGTTTTGCAATATAATTGTGTTGAAAAGCTCCAAGTCACATACATGAACTCCTAAAATTTGATTAAAACCTGTTTTGCGGTCCTTTTTGTAGAGGTTTCGGACGAGCGGGTCGAAATGGGCCTTTCAATGGACCCGTTGGAATTTTAACTGAGTAAAAAGTACAGAAATTGAGGTTTTGCAATATAATTGTGTTCAAAAGCTCCTAATCAATTACATGAACTCCTAATATTTGAATAAAACATTTTTGCGGTCCTTTTTGTAGAGGTTTCGGACGAGCAGGTCTAAATGGGCCTTTCAATGGACCCGTTGGAATTTTAACTGAGTAAAAGAGTACAGAAATTGAGGTTTTGCAATATAATTGTGTTGAATAGCTCCTAATCAATTATTTGAACTCCAAATATTTGAATAAAACATTTTTGCGGTCCTTTTTGTAGAGGTTTCAGAGGAGCAGGTCTAAATGGGCCTTTCAATGGAACCGTTGGAATTTTAACTAAGTAAAAAGTACAGAAATTGAGCTTTTGCAATATAATTGTGTTGAAAAGCTCCTAATCAATTACATGAACTCCTAAAATTTGATTAAATCTTGTTTAGCGGTCTTTTTTATTGAGGTTTCGGACGAGCGGGTCGAAATGGGCCTTTCAATGGACCCGTTGGAATTTTAACTGAGTTAGAAGTACATAAATTGCGGTTTTGCCATATAATTGTGTTGAAAAGCTCCTAATCAATTACATGAACTCCTAAAATTTGATTAAAACTTGTTTTGCGGTCGTTTTTGAAGAGGTTTCGGACGAGCGGGTCGAAATGGGCCTTTCAATGGACCCGTTGGAATTTTAAATTAGTAAAAAGTAGAGAAATTGAGGTTTTGCAATATAATTGATTTGAATAGCTCCTAATCAATTACATGAAGTCCTAAAATTTGATCAAAACTCTTTTTTACAGTCCTTTTTTGTAGAGGTTTCGGACGAGCAGGTCTAAATGGGCCTTTCAATGGACCCGTTGGAATTTTAACTGAGAAAAAAGTACATAAATTGAGGTTTTGCAATATAATTGTGTTGAAAAGCTCCTAATCAATTACATGAACTCCTAAAATTTGATTAAAACTTGTTTTGCAGTCCTTTTTGTAGAGGTTTCGGACGAACGGGTCGAAATGGCCCTTTCAATGGACCCGTTGGAATTTTAACTGAGTAAAAAGTATAGAAATTGCTGTTTTGCAATATAATTGTTTGAACTCCTAATTTTTGATTAAAACTTGTTTTGCGTTCCTTTTTGTAGAGGTTTCGGACGAGCAGGTCTAAATGGGCCTTTCAATGGACCCGTTGGAATTTTAACTGAGTTAAAAGTACAGAAATTGAGGTTTTGCAATATAATTGTGTTGAAAAGCTCCTAATCAATTACATGAACTCCTAAAATTTGATTAAACCTTGTTTTGCATTCCTTTTTGTAGAGGTTTCGGACGAGCAGGTCTAAATGGGCCTTTCAATGGACCCGTTGGAATTTGAACTGAGTAAAAAGTATAGAAATTGAGGTTTTGCAATATAATTGATTTGAAAAGCTCCTAATCAATTACATGAACACCTAATATTTGACTAAAACTTGTTTTGCGGTCCTTTTTGTAGAGGTTTCGGACGAGCAGGTCGAAATGGGCCTTTCAATAGACCCGTTGGAATTTTAACTGAGTAAAAAGTACAGAAATTGAGGTTTTTCAATATAATTGTATTGAAAAGCTCCTAATCAATTATTTGAATTCCAAATATTCGAATAAAACATTTTTGCGGTCCTTTTTGTAGATGTTTCGGACGAGCAGGTCTAAATGGGCCTTTCACTGGACTCGTTGGAATTTTAACTGAGTAAAAGGTATAGAAATTGAGCTTTTGCAATATAATTGTGTTGAAAAGCTCCTAATCAATTACATGGACTCCTAAAATTTGATTAAAACTTGTTTTGCAGTCCTTTTTGTAGAGGTTGCGGTCGAGCAGGTCGAAATGGGCCTTTCAATGGACCCGTTGGAATTTTAACTGAGTAAAAAGTACATAAATTGAGGTTTTGCAATATAATTGTGTTCAAAAGCTCCTAATCAATTATTTGAACTCCTAATATTTGAATAAAACATTTTTGCGGTCCTTTTTGTAGAGGTTTCGGACGAGCAGGTCTAAATGGGCCTTTCAATGGAACCGTTGGAATTTTAACTGAGTAAAAAGTACAGAAGTACAAGAATTGAGCTTTTGCAATATAATTGTGTTGAAAATCTCCTAATCAATTACATGAACTCCTAAAATTTGATTAAAACTTGTTTTGCAGTCCTTTTTGTATAGGTTTCGGACGAGGGGTCGAAATGGGCCTTTCAATGGACCCGTTGGAATTTTAACTGAGTAAAAAGTACAGAAATTGAGGTTTTGCAATATAATTGTGTTCAAAAGCTCCTAATCAATTATTTGAACTCCTAATATTTGAATAAAACATTTTTGCGGTCCTTTTTGTAGAGGTTTCGGACGAGCAGGTCTAAATGGGCCTTTCAATGGACCCGTTGGAATTTTAACTAGGTAAAAATTACAGAACTTGAGGTTTTGCAATATAATTGTGTTGAAAAGCTACTAATCAATTACATGAACTCCTAAAATTTGATTAAAACTTGTTTTGTAGTCCCTTTTGTAGAGGTTTCGGACGAACGGGTCGAAATGGCCCTTTCAATGGACCCGTTGAAATTTTAACTGAGTAAAAAGTACAGAAATTGCGGTTTTGCAATATAATTGTGTTGAAAAGCTCCTAATCAATTATTTGAACTCCTAATATTTGATTAAAACTTGTTTTGCGGTCCTTTTTGTAGAGGTTTCGGACGAGCAGGTCTAAATGGGCCTTTCAATGTACCCTTTGGAATTTTAACTGAGTAAAAAGTACATAAATTGAGGTTTTGCAATATAATTGTGTTGAAAAGCTCCTAATCAATTACATGAACTCCTAAAATTTGATTAAAACATGTTTTGCATTCCTTTTTGTAGAGGTTTCGGACGAGCAGGTCTAAATGAGCCTTTCAATGGACCCGTTGGAATTTTAATTGAGTAAAAAGTACAGAAATTTAGGTTTTACAATATAATTGATTTGAAAAGCTCCTAATCAATTATTTTAACTCCTAATATTTGATTAAAACTTGTTTTGCGATCCTTTTGTAGAGGTTTCGGACGAGCAGGTCTAAATGGGCCTTTCAATGGACCCATTGGAATTTTAACTGAGTAAAAAGTACATAAATTGAGGTTTTGCAATATAATTGTGTTGAAAAGCTCCTACTCAATTACATGAACTCCTAAAATTTGATTATAACTTGTTTTGCAGTCCTTTTGTTGAGTTTTCGGACGAGCAGGTCTAAATGGGCCTCTAAATGGACCCATTGGAATTTTAACTGAGTAAAAAGTACAGAAATTGAGGTTTTGCATTATAATTGATTTGAAAAGCTCCTAATCAATTATTTGAACTCTTAATATTTGACTAAAACTTATTTTGCGGTCTTTCTTGTATAGGTTTCGGACGAGCAGGACTAAATGGGCCTTTCAATGGACCCGTTGGAATTTGAACTGAGTAAAAAGTATAGAAATTGAGGTTTTGCAATATAATTGTGTTGAAATGCTCCTAATCAATTACATGAACTCCTAAAATTTGATTAAATCTTGTTTTGCAGTCCTTTTTGTAGAGGTTTCAGACGAGCGGGTCGAAATGGGCCTTTCAATGGACCTGTTGGAATTTTAACTGAGTAAAAAGTACAGAAATTGCGGTTTTGCAATATAATTGTGTTGAAAAGCTCCTAATCAATTACATGAACTCCTAATATTTGAATAAAACATTTTTGCGGTCCTTTTTGTAGAGGTTTCGGACGAGCAGGTCTAAATGGGCCTTTCAATGGACCCGTTGGAATTTTAACTAAGTAAAAAGTACAGAAATTGAGCTTTTGCAATATAATTGTGTTGAAAAGCTCATAATCAATTACATGAACTCCTAAAATTTGGTTAAAACTGGTTTTGCAGTCCTTTTTGTAGAGGTTTCGGACGAGCGGGTCGAAATTGGCCTTTCAATGGACCCGTTGGAATTTTAACTGAGTAAAAAGTACAGAAATTGAGGTTTTGCATTATAATTGATTTGGAAAGCTCCTAATCAATTATTTGAACTCCTAATATTTGACTAAAACTTGTTTTGCGGTCCTTTTTGTAGAGGTTTTGGACGAGCAGGTCTAAATGGGCCTTTCAATGGACCCGTTGGAATTTTAACTGAGTAAAAAGTAAAGAAATTGAGGTTTTGCAATATAATTGATTTGAAAAGCTCCTAATCAATTATTTCAACTCCAAATATTTGACTAAAACTTGTTTTGCGGTCCTTTTTGTAGAGGTTTCGGACGAGCAGGTCTAAATGGGCCTTTCAATGGACCCGTTGGAATTTTAACTAAGTAAAAAGTACATAAATTGAGATTTTGTAATATAATTGTGTTCAAGAGCTCCTAATCAATTATTTGAACTCCTAATATTTGAATAAAACATTTTTGCGGTCCTTTTTGTAGAGGTTTCGGACGAGTAGGTCTAAATGGGCCTTTCAATGGACCCGTCGGAATTTTAACTGAGTAAAAAGTACAGAAATTGAGGTTTTGCAATATAATTGTGTTGAAAAGATCCTATTCAATTATTTGAACTACTAATATTTGAATAAAACATTTTTGCGGTCCTTTTTGTAGAGGTTTCGGACGAGCAGGTTCAAATGGGCCTTTCAATGGACTCGTTGGAATTTTAACTGAGTAAAAATTACATAAATTGAGGTTTTGCAATATAATTGTTTTGAAAAGCTCCAAATCAATTACATGAACTCCGAAAATTTGATTAAATCTTGTTTTGCGGTCCTTTTTGTAAAGGTTTCGGACGAGCGGGTCGAAATGGGCCTTTCAATGGACCCGTTGGAATTTTAATTGTGTAAAAAGTACTGAAATTGAGGTTTTGCAATATAATTGTGTTGAAAAGCTCCAAGTCACATACATGAACTCCTAAAATTTGATTAAAACCTGTTTTGCGGTCCTTTTTGTAGAGGTTTCGGACGAGCGGGTCGAAATGGGCCTTTCAATGGACCCGTTGGAATTTTAACTGAGTAAAAAGTACAGAAATTGAGGTTTTGCAATATAATTGTGTTCAAAAGCTCCTAATCAATTACATGAACTCCTAATATTTGAATAAAACATTTTTGCGGTCCTTTTTGTAGAGGTTTCGGACGAGCAGGTCTAAATGGGCCTTTCAATGGACCCGTTGGAATTTTAACTGAGTAAAAGAGTACAGAAATTGAGGTTTTGCAATATAATTGTGTTGAATAGCTCCTAATCAATTATTTGAACTCCAAATATTTGAATAAAACATTTTTGCGGTCCTTTTTGTAGAGGTTTCAGAGGAGCAGGTCTAAATGGGCCTTTCAATGGAACCGTTGGAATTTTAACTAAGTAAAAAGTACAGAAATTGAGCTTTTGCAATATAATTGTGTTGAAAAGCTCCTAATCAATTACATGAACTCCTAAAATTTGATTAAATCTTGTTTAGCGGTCTTTTTTATTGAGGTTTCGGACGAGCGGGTCGAAATGGGCCTTTCAATGGACCCGTTGGAATTTTAACTGAGTTAGAAGTACATAAATTGCGGTTTTGCCATATAATTGTGTTGAAAAGCTCCTAATCAATTACATGAACTCCTAAAATTTGATTAAAACTTGTTTTGCGGTCGTTTTTGAAGAGGTTTCGGACGAGCGGGTCGAAATGGGCCTTTCAATGGACCCGTTGGAATTTTAAATTAGTAAAAAGTAGAGAAATTGAGGTTTTGCAATATAATTGATTTGAATAGCTCCTAATCAATTACATGAAGTCCTAAAATTTGATCAAAACTCTTTTTTACAGTCCTTTTTTGTAGAGGTTTCGGACGAGCAGGTCTAAATGGGCCTTTCAATGGACCCGTTGGAATTTTAACTGAGAAAAAAGTACATAAATTGAGGTTTTGCAATATAATTGTGTTGAAAAGCTCCTAATCAATTACATGAACTCCTAAAATTTGATTAAAACTTGTTTTGCAGTCCTTTTTGTAGAGGTTTCGGACGAACGGGTCGAAATGGCCCTTTCAATGGACCCGTTGGAATTTTAACTGAGTAAAAAGTATAGAAATTGCTGTTTTGCAATATAATTGTTTGAACTCCTAATTTTTGATTAAAACTTGTTTTGCGTTCCTTTTTGTAGAGGTTTCGGACGAGCAGGTCTAAATGGGCCTTTCAATGGACCCGTTGGAATTTTAACTGAGTTAAAAGTACAGAAATTGAGGTTTTGCAATATAATTGTGTTGAAAAGCTCCTAATCAATTACATGAACTCCTAAAATTTGATTAAACCTTGTTTTGCATTCCTTTTTGTAGAGGTTTCGGACGAGCAGGTCTAAATGGGCCTTTCAATGGACCCGTTGGAATTTGAACTGAGTAAAAAGTATAGAAATTGAGGTTTTGCAATATAATTGATTTGAAAAGCTCCTAATCAATTACATGAACACCTAATATTTGACTAAAACTTGTTTTGCGGTCCTTTTTGTAGAGGTTTCGGACGAGCAGGTCGAAATGGGCCTTTCAATAGACCCGTTGGAATTTTAACTGAGTAAAAAGTACAGAAATTGAGGTTTTTCAATATAATTGTATTGAAAAGCTCCTAATCAATTATTTGAATTCCAAATATTCGAATAAAACATTTTTGCGGTCCTTTTTGTAGATGTTTCGGACGAGCAGGTCTAAATGGGCCTTTCACTGGACTCGTTGGAATTTTAACTGAGTAAAAGGTATAGAAATTGAGCTTTTGCAATATAATTGTGTTGAAAAGCTCCTAATCAATTACATGGACTCCTAAAATTTGATTAAAACTTGTTTTGCAGTCCTTTTTGTAGAGGTTGCGGTCGAGCAGGTCGAAATGGGCCTTTCAATGGACCCGTTGGAATTTTAACTGAGTAAAAAGTACATAAATTGAGGTTTTGCAATATAATTGTGTTCAAAAGCTCCTAATCAATTATTTGAACTCCTAATATTTGAATAAAACATTTTTGCGGTCCTTTTTGTAGAGGTTTCGGACGAGCAGGTCTAAATGGGCCTTTCAATGGAACCGTTGGAATTTTAACTGAGTAAAAAGTACAGAAGTACAAGAATTGAGCTTTTGCAATATAATTGTGTTGAAAATCTCCTAATCAATTACATGAACTCCTAAAATTTGATTAAAACTTGTTTTGCAGTCCTTTTTGTATAGGTTTCGGACGAGGGGTCGAAATGGGCCTTTCAATGGACCCGTTGGAATTTTAACTGAGTAAAAAGTACAGAAATTGAGGTTTTGCAATATAATTGTGTTCAAAAGCTCCTAATCAATTATTTGAACTCCTAATATTTGAATAAAACATTTTTGCGGTCCTTTTTGTAGAGGTTTCGGACGAGCAGGTCTAAATGGGCCTTTCAATGGACCCGTTGGAATTTTAACTAGGTAAAAATTACAGAACTTGAGGTTTTGCAATATAATTGTGTTGAAAAGCTACTAATCAATTACATGAACTCCTAAAATTTGATTAAAACTTGTTTTGTAGTCCCTTTTGTAGAGGTTTCGGACGAACGGGTCGAAATGGCCCTTTCAATGGACCCGTTGAAATTTTAACTGAGTAAAAAGTACAGAAATTGCGGTTTTGCAATATAATTGTGTTGAAAAGCTCCTAATCAATTATTTGAACTCCTAATATTTGATTAAAACTTGTTTTGCGGTCCTTTTTGTAGAGGTTTCGGACGAGCAGGTCTAAATGGGCCTTTCAATGTACCCTTTGGAATTTTAACTGAGTAAAAAGTACATAAATTGAGGTTTTGCAATATAATTGTGTTGAAAAGCTCCTAATCAATTACATGAACTCCTAAAATTTGATTAAAACATGTTTTGCATTCCTTTTTGTAGAGGTTTCGGACGAGCAGGTCTAAATGAGCCTTTCAATGGACCCGTTGGAATTTTAATTGAGTAAAAAGTACAGAAATTTAGGTTTTACAATATAATTGATTTGAAAAGCTCCTAATCAATTATTTTAACTCCTAATATTTGATTAAAACTTGTTTTGCGATCCTTTTGTAGAGGTTTCGGACGAGCAGGTCTAAATGGGCCTTTCAATGGACCCATTGGAATTTTAACTGAGTAAAAAGTACATAAATTGAGGTTTTGCAATATAATTGTGTTGAAAAGCTCCTACTCAATTACATGAACTCCTAAAATTTGATTATAACTTGTTTTGCAGTCCTTTTGTTGAGTTTTCGGACGAGCAGGTCTAAATGGGCCTCTAAATGGACCCATTGGAATTTTAACTGAGTAAAAAGTACAGAAATTGAGGTTTTGCATTATAATTGATTTGAAAAGCTCCTAATCAATTATTTGAACTCTTAATATTTGACTAAAACTTATTTTGCGGTCTTTCTTGTATAGGTTTCGGACGAGCAGGACTAAATGGGCCTTTCAATGGACCCGTTGGAATTTGAACTGAGTAAAAAGTATAGAAATTGAGGTTTTGCAATATAATTGTGTTGAAATGCTCCTAATCAATTACATGAACTCCTAAAATTTGATTAAATCTTGTTTTGCAGTCCTTTTTGTAGAGGTTTCAGACGAGCGGGTCGAAATGGGCCTTTCAATGGACCTGTTGGAATTTTAACTGAGTAAAAAGTACAGAAATTGCGGTTTTGCAATATAATTGTGTTGAAAAGCTCCTAATCAATTACATGAACTCCTAATATTTGAATAAAACATTTTTGCGGTCCTTTTTGTAGAGGTTTCGGACGAGCAGGTCTAAATGGGCCTTTCAATGGACCCGTTGGAATTTTAACTAAGTAAAAAGTACAGAAATTGAGCTTTTGCAATATAATTGTGTTGAAAAGCTCATAATCAATTACATGAACTCCTAAAATTTGGTTAAAACTGGTTTTGCAGTCCTTTTTGTAGAGGTTTCGGACGAGCGGGTCGAAATTGGCCTTTCAATGGACCCGTTGGAATTTTAACTGAGTAAAAAGTATAGAAATTGAGGTTTTGCAATTTAATTGTGTTTAAAAGCTCCCAATCAGTTATTTGAACTCCTAATATTTGAATAAAACATTTTTGCGGTCCTTTTTGTAGAGGTTCCGGACGAGCAGGTCTAAATGGGCCTTTCAATGGACCCGTTGGAATTTTAACTGAGTAAAAATTATAGAACTTGATGTTTTGCAATATAATTGTGTTGAAAAGCTACTAATCAATTACATGAACTCCTAAAATTTGATTAAAACCTGTTTTGCAGTCCTTTTTGTAGAGGTTTCGGACGAGCGGGTAGAAATGGCCCTTTCAATGGACCCGTTGGAATTTTAACTGAGTAAAAAGTACAGAAATTGCGGTTTTGCAATATAATTGTATTGAAAAGCTCCTAATCAATTATTTGAACTCCTAATATTTGAATAAAACATTTTTGCGGTCCTTTTTGTAGAGGTTTCGGACGAGCAGGTCTAAATGGGCCTTTCAATGGACTCGTTGGAATTTTAACTGAGTAAAAAGTACAGAAATTGAGGTTTTGCAATATAATTGTGTTCAAAAGCTCCTAATCAATTATTTGAACTCCTAATATTTGAATAAAACATTTTTGCGGTCCTTTTTGTAGACGTTTCGGACGAGCAGGTCTAAATGGGCCTTTCAATGGACCCGTTGGAATTTGAACTGAGTAAAAATTACAGAACTTGAGGTTTTGCAATATAATTGTGTTGAAAAGCTACTAATCAATTACATGAACTCCTAAAATTTGATTAAAACTTGTTTTGTAGTCCTTTTTGTAGAGGTTTCGGACGAACAAGTCGAAATGGCCCTTTCAATGGACCCGTTGGAATTTTAACTGAGTAAAAAGTACAGAAATTGCGGTTTTGCAATATAATTGTGTTGAAAAGCTCCTAATCAATTATTTGAACTCCTAATATTTGATTAAAACTTGTTTTGCGGTCCTTTTTGTAGAGGTTTCGGACGAGCAGGTCTAAATGGGCCTTTCAATGTACCCGTTGGAATTTTAACTGAGTAAAAAGTACAAAAATTGAGGTTTTGCAATATAATTGTGTTGAAAAGCTCCTAATCAATTACATGAACTCCTAAAATTTTATTAAAACTTGTTTTGCTTTCCTTTTTGTAGAGGTTTCGGACGAGCAGGTCTAAATGGGCCTTTCAATGGACCCGTTGGAATTTTAACTGAGTAAAAAGTATAGAAATTGAGGTTTTGCAATATAATTGATTTGAGAAGCTCCTAATCAATTATTTGAACTCCTAATATTTGATTAAAACTTGTTTTGCGATCCTTTTGTAGAGATTTCGGACGAGCAGGTCTAAATGGGCCTTTCAATGGACCCGTTGGAATTTTAACTGAGTAAAAATTACAGAAATTGGGGTTTTGCAATATAATTGATTTGAAAAGCTCCTAATCAATTACATGAACTCCTAATATTTGACTAAAACTTGTTTTGTGGTCCTTTTTGTAGAGGTTTCGGACGAGCATGTCGAACTGGGCCTTTCAATGGACCCATTGGTATTTCAACTGAGTAAAAAGTACAGAAATTGAGGTTTTGCAATATAATTGTATTGAAAAGCTCCTAATCAATTATTTGAACTCCTAATATTTGAATAAAACATTTTTGCGGTCCTTTTTGTAGAGGTTTCGGACGAGCAGGTCTAAATGGGCCTTTCAATGGACTAGTTGGAATTTTAACTGAGTAAAAGGTATAGAAATTGAGGTTTTGCAATATAATTGTGTTGAAAAGCTCATAATCAATTACATAAACTCCTAAAATTTGATTAAAACTTGTTTTGCAGTCCTTTTTGTAGAGGTTTCGGACGAGCGGGTCGAAATGGGCCTTTCAATGGACCCGTTGGAATTTTTAACTGACTAAAAAGTACAGAAATTGCGGTTTTGCAATATAATTGTGCTGAAAAGCTCATAACCAATTATTTGAACTCCTGATATTTGATCAAAACTTGTTTTGCAGTCCTTTTTGTAGAGGTTTCAGACGAACGGGTCGAAGTGGGCCTTTCAATGGACCCGTTGGAATTTTAACTGAGTAAAAAGTACAGAAATTGAGGTTTTGCAATATAATTGTGTTGAAAAGCTCCTAATAAATTACATGAACTCCTAAAATTTGATTAAAACTTGTTTTGCGGTCGTTTTTGTAGAGGTTTCGGACGAGCGGGTCGAAATGGGCCTTTCAATGGACCCGTTGGAATTTTAAATTAGTAAAAAGTACAAAAATTGAGGTTTTGCAATATAATTGTGTTGAATAGCTCCAAATCAATTACATGAACTCCTAAAATTTGATGAAAACTCTTTTTATAGTCCATTTTGTAGAGGGTTCGGACGAGAAGGTCTAAATGGGCCTTTCAATGGACCCGTTGGAATTTTAACTGAGTAAAAAATACATAAATTGAGGTTTTGCAATGTAATTGTGTTGAAAAGCTCTTAATCAATTACATGAACTCCTAAAATTTGATTAAAACTTGTTTTGCAGTCCTTTTTGTAGAGGTTTCGGACGAACGGGTCGAAATGGCCCTTTCAATGGACCCGTTGGAATTTTAACTGAGTAAAAAGTACAGAAATTGCGGTTTTGCAATATAATTGTGTTGAAAAGCTCCTAATCAATTATTTGAACTCCTAATATTTGATTAAAACTTGTTTTGCGTTCCTTTTTGTAGAGGTTTCGGACGAGCAGGTCTAAATGGGTCTTTCAATGGACCCGTTGGAATTTTAACTGAGTAAAAAGTACATAAATTGAGGTTTTGTAATATAATTGTGTTAAAAAGCTCCTAATCAATTACATGAACTCCTAAAATTTGATTAAAACTTGTTTTGCAGTCCTTTTTGTAGAGGTTTTGGACGAACGGGTCGAAATGGCCCTTTCAATGGACCCGTTGGAATTTTAACTGAGTAAAAAGTACAGAAATTGCGGTTTTGCAATATAATTGTGTTGAAAAGCTCGTAATCAATTACATGAACACCTAAAATTTTATTAAAACTTGTTTTGCAGTCCTTTTTGTAGAGGTTGCGGACGAGAAGGTCAAAATGGGCCTTTCAATGGACCCGTTGGAATTTTAACTAAGTAAAAAGTACATAAATTGAGATTTTGCAATATAATTGTGTTCAAAAGCTCCTAATCAATTATTTGAACTCCTAATATTTGAATAAAACATTTTTGCGGTCCTTTTTGTAGAGGTTTCGGACGAGCAAGTCTAAATGGGCATTTCAATGGAACCGTTGGAATTTTAACTGAGTAAAAAGTACAGAAGTACAAAAATTGAGCTTTTGCAATATAATTGTGTTGAAAAGCTCCTAATCAATTACATGAACTCCTAAAATTTGTTTAAAACTTGTTTTGTAGTCCTTTTGTAGAGGTTTCGGATGAGGGGTCGAAATGGGCCTTTCAATGGACCCGTTGGAATTTTAACTGAGTAAAAAGTACAGAAATTGAGGTTTTGCAATATAATTGTGTTCAAAAGCTCCTAATCAATTATTTGAACTCCTAATATTTGAATAAAACATTTTTGCGGTTCTTTTTGTAGATGTTTCGGACGAGCAGGTCTAAATGGGCCTTTCAATGGACCCGTTGGAATTTGAACTGAGTAAAAATTACAGAACTTGAGGTTATGCAATATAATTGTGTTGAAAAGCTACTAATCAATTACATGAACTCCTAAAATTTGAATAAAACTTGTTTTGTAGTCCTTTTTGTAGAGGTTTCGGACGAACAGGTCGAAATGGCCCTTTCAATGGACCCGTTGGAATTTTATCTGAGTAAAAAGTACAGAAATTGCGGTTTTGCAATATAATTGTGTTGAAAAGCTCCTAATCAATTATTTGAACTCCTAATATTTGATTAAAACTTGTTTTGCGGTCCTTTTTGTAGAGGTTTCGGACGAGCAGGTCTAAATGGGCCTTTCAATGTACCCGTTGGAATTTTAACTGAGTAAAAAGTACATAAATTGAGGTTTTGCAATATAATTGTGTTGAAAAGCTCCTAATCAATTACATGAACTCCTAAAATTTTATTAAAACTTGTTTTGCTTTCCTTTTTGTAGAGGTTTCGGACGAGCAGGTCTAAATGGGCCTTTCAATGGACCCGTTGGAATTTTAACTGAGTAAAAAGTATAGAAATTGAGGTTTTGCAATATAATTGATTTGAGAAGCTCCTAATCAATTATTTGAACTCCTAATATTTGATTAAAACTTGTTTTGCGATCCTTTTGTAGAGATTTCGGACGAGCAGGTCTAAATGGGCCTTTCAATGGACCCGTTGGAATTTTAACTGAGTAAAAAGTACATAAATGGAGGTTTTGCAATATAATTGTGTTGAAAAGCTCCTACTCAATTACATGAACTCCTAAAATTTGATTATAACTTGTTTTGCAGTCCTTTTGTAGAGGTTTCGGACGAGCAGGTCTAAATAGGCCTTTCAATGGACCCATTGGAATTTTAACTGAGTAAAAAGTACAGAAATTGGAGTTTTGCAATATAATTGATTTGAAAAGCTCCTAATCAATTATTTAAACTCCTAATATTTGACTAAAACTTGTTTTGCGGTCCTTTTTGTAGAGGTTTCGGACGAGCAGGTCTAAATGGGCCTTTTAATGGACCCGTTGGAATTTTAACTGAGTAAAAAGTATAGAAATTGAGGTTTTGCATTATAATTGATTTGAAAAGCTCCTAATCAAATATTTGAACTCCTAATATTTGACTAAAACTTATTTTGCGGTCTTTCTTGTAGAGGTTTCGGACGAGCAGGATTAAATGGGCCTTTCAATGGACCCGTTGAAATTTGAACTGAGTAAAAAGTATAGAAATTGAGGTTTTGCAATATAATTATGTTGAAAAGCTCCTAATCAATTACATGAACTCCTAAAACTTGATTAAAACTTGTTTTGCAGTCCTTTTTGTAGAGGTTTCAGACGACCGGGTCGAAATGGGCCTTTCAATGGACCTGTTGGAATTTTAACTGAGTAAAAAGTACAGAAATTTCGGTTTTGCAATATAATTGTGTTGAAAAGCTCCTAATCAATTACATGAACTCCTAATATTTGAATAAAACATTTTTGCGGTCCTTTTTGTTGAGGTTTCGGACGAGCAGGTCTAAATGGGCCTTTCAATGGACCCGTTGGAATTTTAACTGAGTAAAAAGTACAGAAATTTAGCTTTTGCAATATAATTGTGTTGAAAAGCTCCTAATCAATTACATGAACTCCTAAAATTTGGTTAAAACTTGTTTTGCAGTCCTTTTTGTAGAGGTTTCGGACGAGCGGGTCGAAATGGGCCTTTCAATGGACCCGTTGGAATTTTAACTGAGTAAAAAGTACAGAAATTGAGGTTTTGCAATATAATTGTGTTAAAAAGCTCCTAATCAATTATTTGAACTCCTAATATTTGAATAAAACATTTTTGCGGTCATTTTTGTAAAGGTTTCGGACGAGCAAGTCTAAATGGGCCTTTCAATGGACCCGTTGGAATTTGAACTGAGTAAAAAGTATAGAAATTGAGGTTTTGCAATATAATTGTGTTGAAAAGCTCCTAATCAATTACATGAAGTCCTAAAATTTGATTAAAACTTGTTTTCCAGTCCTTTTTGTAGAGGTTTCAGACGAGCGGGTCGAAATGGGCTGATAGAGTAGCGCAAACTTGGATTTGGAAGCCTTCAATCAAGTTGTTGCAAGAACTAGGGGCTCTAGACTCAATCAAGAAGATTAGGAGCAGATCTGAAAATTCAAGAGAAAAGAGAAGGGCTTTTCTTGAAAAATTCAGATTCAAGGCTGGAAAATCAAAGAAACAAAGATAAGAAAGAAGATTAGGGAATGAATAATAAGAATTAAAACAAAAAGATTGAAAAAGATTGATGGAGAGGTAGATAAAACAAATCTGAAAATTCAGCTTTGTTTATGGCTATGGAGATGGCATGAAGTTGAAGATGGAGATGGCTTGATGGATTTGTGATGGTATTGTCCTCGGCACCCTCTTAGACGCAATTACCTAAGCAAGCAACCTCAAGCGGCTCTAACCCACCCTCCTAGACGTGATTACCTAGGCAAGCAGGAGTGTGAAGATGATGTCCCTCACAAGAACTCATCGAACTTATGTTGAAGAAGACTTCTAAGGCACAAGTAATAGTCACTTGCAAAAAACAAACTCACTAAATATTTCATTAATCAAAGAAAATCTCAATAATCTGAATTACAATGGTGGAGGCTTCATCCTTTTATAGGTGAAGGATAGCCAAAGTAATCTAACTTCAACTAAAACAATGAAACCCTAATTTAATTAAAAAATAAAAGAAAAACAGCCTTTAAACTCCTTGTGCTTGGGCTGCAAGTGATAAGCTGATAAGTGCAGGTGATAAGTCTCAAGTTGGCTGACTTTCCAGACTTCACAAACAAATTCTAAGTGCAAGTGAATGCCGGTCAATTTGTTAGAAGACAACTTTGCCCAGAAATTCCAGGATCCCATCTGAAATGTCGTCTCAAGTTGGCTGACTTTCCAGACTTCACAAACAAATTCAACTTCTTGTCCAATATGCATTGCTTTAGCCCTCCCATGCATGTATCATGGGCCTTTCAATGGACCCGTTGGAATTTTAACTGAGTAAAAAGTACAGAAATTGTGGTTTTGCAATATAATTGTGTTGAAAAGCTCCTAATCATTTACTTGAACTCCTAATATTTGAATAAAACAAGCGGTCCTTTTTGTAGAGGTTTCGGACAAGCAGGTCTAAATGGGCCTTTCAATGGACCCGTTGGAATTTTAACTGAGTAAAAAGTACAGAAATTGAGGTTTTGCATTATAATTGATTTGGAAAGCTCCTAATCAATTATTTGAACTCCTAATATTTGACTAAAACTTGTTTTGCGGTCCTTTTTGTAGAGGTTTTGGACGAGCAGGTCTAAATGGGCCTTTCAATGGACCCGTTGGAATTTTAACTGAGTAAAAAGTAAAGAAATTGAGGTTTTGCAATATAATTGATTTGAAAAGCTCCTAATCAATTATTTCAACTCCAAATATTTGACTAAAACTTGTTTTGCGGTCCTTTTTGTAGAGGTTTCGGACGAGCAGGTCTAAATGGGCCTTTCAATGGACCCGTTGGAATTTTAACTAAGTAAAAAGTACATAAATTGAGATTTTGTAATATAATTGTGTTCAAGAGCTCCTAATCAATTATTTGAACTCCTAATATTTGAATAAAACATTTTTGCGGTCCTTTTTGTAGAGGTTTCGGACGAGTAGGTCTAAATGGGCCTTTCAATGGACCCGTCGGAATTTTAACTGAGTAAAAAGTACAGAAATTGAGGTTTTGCAATATAATTGTGTTGAAAAGATCCTATTCAATTATTTGAACTACTAATATTTGAATAAAACATTTTTGCGGTCCTTTTTGTAGAGGTTTCGGACGAGCAGGTTCAAATGGGCCTTTCAATGGACTCGTTGGAATTTTAACTAAGTAAAAATTACATAAATTGAGGTTTTGCAATATAATTGTTTTGAAAAGCTCCAAATCAATTACATGAACTCCGAAAATTTGATTAAAACTTGTTTTGCGGTCCTTTTTGTAAAGGTTTCGGACGAGCGGGTCGAAATGGGCCTTTCAATGGACCCGTTGGAATTTTAATTGTGTAAAAAGTACTGAAATTGAGGTTTTGCAATATAATTGTGTTGAAAAGCTCCAAATCACATACATGAACTCCTAAAATTTGATTAAAACCTGTTTTGCGGTCCTTTTTGTAGAGGTTTCGGACGAGCGGGTCGAAATGGGCCTTTCAATGGACCCGTTGGAATTTTAACTGAGTAAAAAGTACAGAAATTGAGGTTTTGCAATATAATTGTGTTCAAAAGCTCCTAATCAATTACATGAACTCCTAATATTTGAATAAAACATTTTTGCGGTCCTTTTTGTAGAGGTTTCGGACGAGTAGGTCTAAATGGGCCTTTCAATGGACCCGCTGGAATTTTAACTGAGTAAAAGTACAGAAATTGAGGTTTTGCAATATAATTGTGTTCAAAAGCTCCTAATCAATTACATGAACTCCTAAAATTTGATTAAAACTTGTTTTGCGGGCCTTTTGTAGAGGTTTCGGACGAGCGGGTCGAAATGGGCCTTTCAATGCACCCGTTGGAATTTTAACTGAGTAAAAAGTACAGAAATTGCTGTTTTGCAATATAATTGTGTTGAATAGCTCCAAATCAATTACATGAACTCCTAAAATTTGATTAAAACTTATTTTGCAGTGCTTTTTGTAGAGGTTTCGGACGAGCGGGTCGAAATGGGCCTTTCAATGGACCCGTTGGAATTTTAAACGAGTAAAGAGTACAGAAATTGAGGTTTTGCAATATAATTGTGTTGAATAGCTCCTAATCAATTATTTGAACTCCAAATATTTGAATAAAACATTTTTGCGGTCCTTTTTGTAGAGGTTTCAGAGGAGCAGGTCTAAATGGGCCTTTCAATGGAACCGTTGGAATTTTAACTAAGTAAAAAGTACAGAAATTGAGCTTTTGCAATATAATTGTGTTGAAAAGCTCCTAATCAATTACATGAACTCCTAAAATTTGATTAAATCTTGTTTAGCGGTCCTTTTTATTGAGGTTTCGGACGAGCGGGTCGAAATGGGCCTTTCAATGGACCCGTTGGAATTTTAACTGAGTTAAAAGTACATAAATTGCGGTTTTGCAATATAATTGTGTTGAAAAGCTCCTAATCAATTATTTGAACTCCTAATATTTGATCAAAACTTGTTTTGCAGTCCTTTTTGTAGAGGTTTCAGACGAACGGGTCGAAGTGGGCCTTTCAAAGGACCCGTTGGAATTTTAACTGAGTAAAAAGTACAGAAATTGAGGATTTGCAATATAATTGTGATGAAAAGCTCCTAATCAATTACATGAACTCCTAAAATTTGATTAAAACTTGTTTTGCGGTCGTTTTTGAAGAGGTTTCGGACGAGCGGGTCGAAATGGGCCTTTCAATGGACCCGTTGGAATTTTAAATTAGTAAAAAGTAGAGAAATTGAGGTTTTGCAATATAATTGATTTGAATAGCTCCTAATCAATTACATGAAGTCCTAAAATTTGATCAAAACTCTTTTTTACAGTCCTTTTTGTAGAGGTTTCGGACGAGCAGGTCTAAATGGGCCTTTCAATGGACCCGTTGGAATTTTAGCTGAGAAAAAAGTACATAAATTGAGGTTTTGCAATATAATTGTGTTGAAAAGCTCCTAATCAATTACATGAACTCCTAAAATTTGATTAAAACTTGTTTTGCAGTCCTTTTTGTAGAGGTTTTGGACGAACGGGTCGAAATGGCCCTTTCAATGGACCCGTTGGAATTTTAACTGAGTAAAAAGTATAGAAATTGTTGTTTTGCAATATAATTGTTTGAACTCCTAATATTTGATTAAAACTTGTTTTGCGTTCCTTTTTGTAGAGGTTTCGGACGAGCAGGTCTAAATGGGCCTTTCAATGGACCCGTTGGAATTTTAACTGAGTTAAAAGTACAGAAATTGAGGTTTTGCAATATAATTGTGTTGAAAAGCTCCTAATCAATTACATGAACTCCTAAAATTTGATTAAACCTTGTTTTGCATTCCTTTTTGTAGAGGTTTCGGACGAGCAGGTCTAAATGGGCCTTTCAATGGACCCGTTGGAATTTGAACTGAGTAAAAAGTATAGAAATTGAGGTTTTGCAATATAATTGATTTGAAAAGCTCCTAATCAATTACATGAACACCTAATATTTGACTAAAACTTGTTTTGCGGTCCTTTTTGTAGAGGTTTCGGACGAGCAGGTCGAAATGGGCCTTTCAATAGACCCGTTGGAATTTTAACTGAGTAAAAAGTACAGAAATTGAGGTTTTTCAATATAATTGTATTGAAAAGCTCCTAATCAATTATTTGAACTCCAAATATTCGAATAAAACATTTTTGCGGTCCTTTTTGTAGATGTTTCGGACGAGCAGGTCTAAATGGGCCTTTCACTGGACTCGTTGGAATTTTAACTGAGTAAAAGGTATAGAAATTGAGCTTTTGCAATATAATTGTGTTGAAAAGCTCCTAATCAATTACATGGACTCCTAAAATTTGATTAAAACTTGTTTTGCAGTCCTTTTTGTAGAGGTTGCGGTCGAGCAGGTCGAAATGGGCCTTTCAATGGACCCGTTGGAATTTTAACTGAGTAAAAAGTACATAAATTGAGGTTTTGCAATATAATTGTGTTCAAAAGCTCCTAATCAATTATTTGAACTCCTAATATTTGAATAAAACATTTTTGCGGTCCTTTTTGTAGAGGTTTCGGACGAGCAGGTCTAAATGGGCCTTTCAATGGAACCGTTGGAATTTTAACTGAGTAAAAAGTACAGAAGTACAAGAATTGAGCTTTTGCAATATAATTGTGTTGAAAAGCTCCTAATCAATTACATGAACTCCTAAAATTTGATTAAAACTTGTTTTGCAGTCCTTTTTGTATAGGTTTCGGACGAGGGGTCGAAATGGGCCTTTCAATGGACCCGTTGGAATTTTAACTGAGTAAAAAGTACAGAAATTGAGGTTTTGCAATATAATTGTGTTCAAAAGCTCCTAATCAATTATTTGAACTCCTAATATTTGAATACAACATTTTTGCGGTCCTTTTTGAAGAGGTTTCGGACGAGCAGGTCTAAATGGGCCTTTTAATGGACCCGTTGGAATTTTAACTGAGTTAAAAGTACATAAATTGCGGTTTTGCAATATAATTGTGTTGAAAAGCTCCTAATCAATTATTTGAACTCCTAATATTTGATCAAAACTTGTTTTGCAGTCCTTTTTGTAGAGGTTTCAGACGAACGGGTCGAAGTGGGCCTTTCAAAGGACCCGTTGGAATTTTAACTGAGTAAAAAGTACAGAAATTGAGGATTTGCAATATAATTGTGATGAAAAGCTCCTAATCAATTACATGAACTCCTAAAATTTGATTAAAACTTGTTTTGCGGTCGTTTTTGAAGAGGTTTCGGACGAGCGGGTCGAAATGGGCCTTTCAATGGACCCGTTGGAATTTTAAATTAGTAAAAAGTAGAGAAATTGAGGTTTTGCAATATAATTGATTTGAATAGCTCCTAATCAATTACATGAAGTCCTAAAATTTGATCAAAACTCTTTTTTACAGTCCTTTTTGTAGAGGTTTCGGACGAGCAGGTCTAAATGGGCCTTTCAATGGACCCGTTGGAATTTTAGCTGAGAAAAAAGTACATAAATTGAGGTTTTGCAATATAATTGTGTTGAAAAGCTCCTAATCAATTACATGAACTCCTAAAATTTGATTAAAACTTGTTTTGCAGTCCTTTTTGTAGAGGTTTTGGACGAACGGGTCGAAATGGCCCTTTCAATGGACCCGTTGGAATTTTAACTGAGTAAAAAGTATAGAAATTGTTGTTTTGCAATATAATTGTTTGAACTCCTAATATTTGATTAAAACTTGTTTTGCGTTCCTTTTTGTAGAGGTTTCGGACGAGCAGGTCTAAATGGGCCTTTCAATGGACCCGTTGGAATTTTAACTGAGTTAAAAGTACAGAAATTGAGGTTTTGCAATATAATTGTGTTGAAAAGCTCCTAATCAATTACATGAACTCCTAAAATTTGATTAAACCTTGTTTTGCATTCCTTTTTGTAGAGGTTTCGGACGAGCAGGTCTAAATGGGCCTTTCAATGGACCCGTTGGAATTTGAACTGAGTAAAAAGTATAGAAATTGAGGTTTTGCAATATAATTGATTTGAAAAGCTCCTAATCAATTACATGAACACCTAATATTTGACTAAAACTTGTTTTGCGGTCCTTTTTGTAGAGGTTTCGGACGAGCAGGTCGAAATGGGCCTTTCAATAGACCCGTTGGAATTTTAACTGAGTAAAAAGTACAGAAATTGAGGTTTTTCAATATAATTGTATTGAAAAGCTCCTAATCAATTATTTGAACTCCAAATATTCGAATAAAACATTTTTGCGGTCCTTTTTGTAGATGTTTCGGACGAGCAGGTCTAAATGGGCCTTTCACTGGACTCGTTGGAATTTTAACTGAGTAAAAGGTATAGAAATTGAGCTTTTGCAATATAATTGTGTTGAAAAGCTCCTAATCAATTACATGGACTCCTAAAATTTGATTAAAACTTGTTTTGCAGTCCTTTTTGTAGAGGTTGCGGTCGAGCAGGTCGAAATGGGCCTTTCAATGGACCCGTTGGAATTTTAACTGAGTAAAAAGTACATAAATTGAGGTTTTGCAATATAATTGTGTTCAAAAGCTCCTAATCAATTATTTGAACTCCTAATATTTGAATAAAACATTTTTGCGGTCCTTTTTGTAGAGGTTTCGGACGAGCAGGTCTAAATGGGCCTTTCAATGGAACCGTTGGAATTTTAACTGAGTAAAAAGTACAGAAGTACAAGAATTGAGCTTTTGCAATATAATTGTGTTGAAAAGCTCCTAATCAATTACATGAACTCCTAAAATTTGATTAAAACTTGTTTTGCAGTCCTTTTTGTATAGGTTTCGGACGAGGGGTCGAAATGGGCCTTTCAATGGACCCGTTGGAATTTTAACTGAGTAAAAAGTACAGAAATTGAGGTTTTGCAATATAATTGTGTTCAAAAGCTCCTAATCAATTATTTGAACTCCTAATATTTGAATAAAACATTTTTGCGGTCCTTTTTGTAGAGGTTTCGGACGAGCAGGTCTAAATGGGCCTTTCAATGGACCCGTTGGAATTTTAACTGAGTAAAAATTACAGAACTTGAGGTTTTGCAATATAATTGTGTTGAAAAGCTACTAATCAATTACATGAACTCCTAAAATTTGATTAAAACTTGTTTTGTAGTCCCTTTTGTAGAGGTTTCGGACGAACGGGTCGAAATGGCCCTTTCAATGGACCCGTTGAAATTTTAACTGAGTAAAAAGTACAGAAATTGCGGTTTTGCAATATAATTGTGTTGAAAAGCTCCTAATCAATTATTTGAACTCCTAATATTTGATTAAAACTTGTTTTGCGGTCCTTTTTGTAGAGGTTTCGGACGAGCAGGTCTAAATGGGCCTTTCAATGTACCCTTTGGAATTTTAACTGAGAAAAAAGTACATAAATTGAGGTTTTGCAATATAATTGTGTTGAAAAGCTCCTAATCAATTACATGAACTCCTAAAATTTGATTAAAACATGTTTTGCATTCCTTTTTGTAGAGGTTTCGGACGAGCAGGTCTAAATGAGCCTTTCAATGGACCCGTTGGAATTTTAATTGAGTAAAAAGTACAGAAATTTAGGTTTTACAATATAATTGATTTGAAAAGCTCCTAATCAATTATTTGAACTCCTAATATTTGATTAAAACTTGTTTTGCGATCCTTTTGTAGATGTTTCGGACGAGCAGGTCTAAATGGGCCTTTCAATGGACCCATTGGAATTTTAACTGAGTAAAAAGTACATAAATTGAGGTTTTGCAATATAATTGTGTTGAAAAGCTCCTACTCAATTACATGAACTCCTAAAATTTGATTATAACTTGTTTTGCAGTCCTTTTGTAGAGGTTTCGGACGAGCAGGTCTAAATGGGCCTCTAAATGGACCCATTGGAATTTTAACTGAGTAAAAAGTACAGAAATTGAGGTTTTGCATTATAATTGATTTGAAAAGCTCCTAATCAATTATTTGAACTCCTAATATTTGACTAAAACTTATTTTGCGGTCTTTCTTGTATAGGTTTCGGACGAGCAGGACTAAATGGGCCTTTCAATGGACCCGTTGGAATTAGAACTGAGTAAAAAGTATAGAAATTGAGGTTTTGCAATATAATTGTGTTGAAATGCTCCTAATCAATTACATGAACTCCTAAAATTTGATTAAATCTTGTTTTGCAGTCCTTTTTGTAGAGGTTTCAGACGAGCGGGTCGAAATGGGCCTTTCAATGGACCTGTTGGAATTTTAACTGAGTAAAAAGTACAGAAATTGCGGTTTTGCAATATAATTGTGTTGAAAAGCTCCTAATCAATTACATGAACTCCTAATATTTGAATAAAACATTTTTGCGGTCCTTTTTGTAGAGGTTTCGGACGAGCAGGTCTAAATGGGCCTTTCAATGGACCCGTTGGAATTTTAACTGAGTAAAAAGTACAGAAATTGAGCTTTTGCAATATAATTGTGTTGAAAAGCTCATAATCAATTACATGAACTCCTAAAATTTGGTTAAAACTGGTTTTGCAGTCCTTTTTGTAGAGGTTTCGGACGAGCGGGTCGAAATTGGCCTTTCAATGGACCCGTTGGAATTTTAACTGAGTAAAAAGTATAGAAATTGAGGTTTTGCAATTTAATTGTGTTTAAAAGCTCCCAATCAGTTATTTGAACTCCTAATATTTGAATAAAACATTTTTGCGGTCCTTTTTGTAGAGGTTCCGGACGAGCAGGTCTAAATGGGCCTTTCAATGGACCCGTTGGAATTTTAACTGAGTAAAAATTATAGAACTTGATGTTTTGCAATATAATTGTGTTGAAAAGCTACTAATCAATTACATGAACTCCTAAAATTTGATTAAAACCTGTTTTGCAGTCCTTTTTGTAGAGGTTTCGGACGAGCGGGTAGAAATGGCCCTTTCAATGGACCCGTTGGAATTTTAACTGAGTAAAAAGTACAGAAATTGCGGTTTTGCAATATAATTGTGTTGAAAAGCTCCTAATCAATTATTTGAACTCCTAATATTTGAATAAAACATTTTTGCGGTCCTTTTTGTAGAGGTTTCGGACGAGCAGGTCTAAATGGGCCTTTCAATGGACTCGTTGGAATTTTAACTGAGTAAAAAGTATAGAAATTGAGGTTTTGCAATATAATTGATTTGAAAAGCTCCTAATCAATTACATGAACTCCTAATATTTGACTAAAACTTGTTTTGCGGTCCTTTTTGTAGAGGTTTCGGACGAGCAGGTCGAAATGGGCCTTTCAATGGACCCGTTGGAATTTTAACTGAGTAAAAAGTACATAAATTGAGGTTTTGCAATATAATTGTATTGAAAAGCTCCTAATCAATTATTTGAACTCCTAATATTTGAATAAAACATTTTCGCGGTCCTTTTTGTGGAGGTTTCGGACGAGCAGGTCTAAATGGGCCTTTCAATGGACTCGTTGGAATTTTAACTGAGTAAAAGGTATAGAAATTGAGGTTTTTCAATATAATTGTGTTGAAAAGCTCATAATCAATTATTTGAACTCCTAATATTTGATTAAAATTTATTTTGCAGTCCTTTTTGTAGAGGTTTCAGACGAACGGGTCGAAGTGGGCCTTTCAATGGACCCGTTGGAATTTTAACTGAGTAAAAAGTACATAAATTGAGGTTTTGCAATATAATTGTGTTGAAATGCTCCTAATCAATTACATGAACTCCTAAAATTTGATTAAAACTTGTTTTGCGGTCATTTTTTGTAGAGGTTTCGGACGAGCGGGTCGAAATGGGCCTTTCAATGGACCCGTTGGAATTTTTTTTGAAGAAAAGTCCTTATTAAAAACCCCTACTACTGTCCTTCAAGCAAAGCTAGAGGACCCTAAAAGGGGAAAAGAGTGCCCAAGAATTTTATTAATCAAAGAATATTTGGTACAAGATGTTGAATACAATGGGGAATATCCGATTCAAATGATAAAGACGTCATAGAATTCAGAGAAAAGGAAGCCAACGTATGGGCTATAACATTTGCCTCACGGCGTACAAAGGAAGTCGAAGTAAAGTCGAAGTCAAGAAGAGCAGCTTGAATCTGAAGAATAGTTGGTCCCATAGTAGATAGGTCCTGAACAGGATTGTTGATCCTATTCGCAAGAGAGGCGCAGTCCGTTTCGATCTTGATGCGATTCCATCCTCGAGATCGGGCAAGGGTAAGACCAGCAAGGATGCTTTCCCCCTCACTGGTGATAGCGTCCAGACGGCTACCGAGAGGGAAAGCAAGACCACCCACGACTGCTCCGGCAGGGTCACGAGCAACAACGCCGACTGCTGCTGCACGAGTTGAAGGGTTGTAGGCTCCGTCCACATTAATATTGATGTGTGGAGGAGGACAGGAGGGATTGGTATTTATAGATGGAGGTGGAACAGATGAAGTAGAAGATTTACAAAATTCATCATGTAAGCTAATTGAGTTGACTGCAATTAGCCATGAGGGTTGTAAATGGTGGTTGTGGTTCCAATCATTACGTCTATTCCAAATATTCCATAAAACTGTAAGAAAGAGACCAAATTTATCAGGGGGAATAGTGGAGGCTGCTTCCTCTAGCCATTGTAAGGGTGAAGGAGCTAAACTCTTATAGAGAGAGATAGGAATACCACTAATTTGGAGGGCTTCAGTAGCCCCAGGACAGTCACGAAGCGCATGAAGAATTGTTTCCGAATGATTACCACAGATAGAACATAGCCCCGAACTAGGTGAGAAAACTTGCATTTTAGAGCCTACTGGTAGAGCATCAGATGCCATGCGCCAGCCAAAAGTTTTAACTTTGGGTAAAACTTTTATTTTGGATAAAAATTTCCAAAACCGAGAAGGTGGCGAAGGTTGGGAAGAGGAGCGTTGTAAGAAAATATATCCGGAGCGAACTGAGTATATACCCGAGTCATTGGGAGACCATAAAATTGAGTCCCGTTGATCATTTATGATGGGGATACGGAGAATGGCATCCGCATCAATTTGATTGATGTAATTATTCAACTTTACTATATCCCAGGCAGTTTGATTGCGAATCATGAACTCCTTACAACGAATGTGGAATTCGTCAGAAATTTCATAATCCCCAGTTAGCTCAATCGGGGAAGACCCACCCCATATATCTTTGTGTATTCTGATATTACTGTTTATACCAGGGCGATGAAGAAAGTCGGGGAAAAGACGCTGAATAGCGTTATATATACCTTGCCAGGCAAAGGAGCCTCTACTAGGTTTTGGCGCATCCAAGATGTTGCCCGAAGGGAAATATTTGGAACGGTATATCTGACCTAATAAGGAGTGTGATTCACAAATTAGTTTCCAAATTTGCTTACCCAAAAGAGCGATGTTGAAATCGTGTAAGTCTTTGAAGCCCATGCCACCAGCGGATTTAGGCAAACATATATGGTTCCACGGTAACATGTGCCAACCTTTTTTGTTGGATTTACCAGTCCACCAATATTGGCGAATTGATGTAGTCATGTCGTCGATGATATTGTGTGGAAGAAGGTAGCAAGACATCACATATTGTGGGAGAGATTGTAAAACAGCTTTGATGAAAATCTCTCTACCACTAAAGGATAGAAGGTGTTTGTCCCAGCTAGAGAGACGATCGTGTACTTTATCTCGGACAAAGCCTAATGATTCGGTTTTGTTTTTCCCTATTAGGAGCGGGATGCCCAGGTATACTCCGGTGTTAGAAACTTCACGCACTTGTAAAAGGCTATTGATTGCATTCCTTGTTGTAGAAGGTGTACGTGGGTTATAAAAAATTGTGGATTTATCGAAATTTATTGCTTGACCAGAAGCGTTAGCATATACTTGAAGAGCATTTTTTAGAAGGGATGCTTCAGATTGATTGGTATTTATAAATACCAAGCAATCATCAGCAAAAAGAAGGTGGTTAACTTTGGGCCCATGCTTACATGCGCCTAAACCTGGAAGAATATTAGTTTGTTGAGCGGTAGCTAAATAAGCCGAGAGTCCTTGAGTGCAGAATAGGAAAAGAAAAGGGGATAGAGGATCCCCCTGACGAAGACCACATTGAGGTTGAAATGTTGGTGAAAAGGAATTATTAATTTTAACCGAGAAAGAAACAGTGGAAATACAACGCATTATAAGTTCAATCCAATCAGATGCAAAACCCATTCGTGTCATAACGTTTGCAAGGAAAGACCATTCAACTCTGTCGAAGGCTTTTTCCATGTCAAGCTTGAGAGCAGCTCCTTGTGAGGATTTAGTCATACCAGAGTTGATATTGTGAATTATTTCATGCGCAACAAGGATATTGTCCGAGATGTTGCGTCCCTGAACAAAGGCAGCTTGATTAGGGCTAATACAAAGAGGTATAGCATGTTTCATTCTATTAACAATTGTTTTGGCAACAATTTTATAGAGTACAGTACATAGACTAATTGGTCTGAGTTGCTTCATGGATGTTAGGTCCTTAACTTTGGGTATTAGCACTAGAATAGTTTTGTTGACTAAGGACATATCTGCCTTACCATTTAACAGATCCATACAAAGATTAAGAACATCATCACCAACTGTGTCCCAGTGTTGTCGGAAGAAGCTACTAGGCAGGCCGTCGGCACCCGGAGCCTTCCTAGGGTCAATATCTTTAAAGGCATGTAGAATTTCTTCTCTGGTGAACGGCTTGAGAAGGTTGTCGTTAATTGAAGAATTAATGGAGGGTTGGATTTTGTCAAGAATGATTTCCGAAAATTGGGGGTTAGAGGTTGTAAATAGGTTTTTAAAATAATTTGCAGCGATATCCATTATTTCAGATTCAGAGGTACACCAATTAGAGTTGGCGTCATAAAGACCTATGATTGAGTTTTTCTTATTACGATTAGTAGCTCTGGCATGAAAGAATTTGGTATTTTTGTCTCCTTGGGAAAGCCAAAGAGTTCGAGATCTTTGAGCCCAATAAGCTTCTTGTTCTGATAAGAGCTTATTTAATTCCGTTCTATAGTTTAAATAAGTTTGTTTATTTGTGGCTGTTAAGGGACGATAGAGAAGTTTGTTTATTTTTTTGTTAAGGAATTTAATACGTCCTGTTGTTTTGAATCGCTGTTGATTTTGCCAATCATCTAAGTATAACCCTACTGCTTTAATTTTATTAATGGCTGTATCGGGGGTATCAACCCATGCCCTTTTGATTGTTTGGATGTTATCTTTATTATTAGCCCAACAACTTTCAAATCTGAAATTTTTAGGGATTTGTGTTTTGGTTGTATTAGTAGGTTTATCAAATTCAAGAAGAAGGAAACAGTGGTCGGATTTTGCGACATATTCTGAAGTTATACAATGACTAGGGTAGAGATCTTTCCACGCATAGTTAGCAACAAAACGGTCAAGTCGTTCATGAATTACCGGGGTTAAGGGACCTACTTTCGTCCATGTAAACCATCCCGAAGTTGGTTTGCAGTCAAATAAGTTGTTTCGAATAAGACAATTTCGAAAATTTTTGATTTGGGATCTAGCTCTCCGTGGACCCCCTTGTTTTTCTGAATCTGTTAGGATCTCATTAAGATCTCCTCCGATAAGCCAAGGTTCATCTTTAGTAGAAGTGTGTAAGGAATCTATTAATTCCCATGTTTTATATTTTTGGCTAGTTTCCGAAAAACCATGCATTCCAGTGAAAAACATAGTGCTATTATTATTTGTAATTTGAATGTGAATGTAACGCAGCGAATAGGAAATTAAACTTATATTGATATCTTTGGCAGCGAATAAGGAAATACCGGAACACCCTTCCGAGGGGGGGATAGAAATAATGTCTAACATACCTAATGAAAGACATAAGCGGTTACATTCCGCATTATTTAACTTAGTTTCACATAAAAAGATAATATTAGGGTTGGTACGTTGGACATAGGCTCTGAGATGTTGAACCGTCGGGGCTTGTCCAAGGCCCTGACAATTCCAGCAGAGGATCTTCATTTTGCTCGGCGGGGCTGGGAATCAGCCGCCGCTGGAGAGTTTTTAGAGCTGCTCATCCCAGCTTTTGGAGTAGATCCTGATTGTTTGGATTTTTTCGGCGGGAGCGAAACTTGTATTGGGGAGCGGCGTTTCATGCCTCGGTTAGTTTGGGTTGGTGCAGGTGCTGGTGCGGGTGCTGGAACAGGAGCAGGTGCAGGGGCTACATCATTTTGGTAAGTTTTTAGCAACCACTGATTAAAGTCATTGAAAAGTGAATCAGTGGGTTTAGAAGGCTTACTCGATTCAGAGTCAAATTTTTTGATTTGGTCGGCAGTAGGGCTGGTAACACCATAGTCATCATTGGTTTCCCAATCATCATCAGAACCATCTTCCGGAATTGGGTAGATGGTATTCAGGGGTTGGGGCTCAAGAGGAGCCTTTTGTTTCGGATCAGCAGGGGGATCATTGACTGTATTAGGACCATCTTCCATTGTCATGTCAACATTCTGGGCTTCTTCAGTAACTTGTTCCGTGAATGAGGCGGCGTCGCCTTCATTTAGGGAACCTTTAATTTGAAATAAGAGTAATATTAGAGGTTTGTAACTGTTTGTAAGAGAAATGATAAAAGAGTAAAGTGAATTACCCAAGTTGTTCTGGTTATTAGGAGGGCTTGTAAGATTGACCGGGATAGCTGGATTATTCGTCGGATTTGCTACAAAAAAATTAGGGGATGAGAAATTTAAAATGGAGTTTGATAAATAAGAATAAATAAAATCGGTTGTAAATTTAATGGTTGAAAGAAATATACCATTAACTGGAGGAATGTTTGGATTCAGATTCTGTTCAACATTACGGATGCGCCCACGAATTCCAACTGGGCGACGTCTAGGAGGAAGGTAACGGAGCCATTCTCCGTATTGCAGTTTGTTGGGGTTGAGAGAAGATCGGATGGGATAGTTTTCTAAGGTATGACTGATAATTCCACATCCCGGGCAGAGAGTTGGAAGTCGTTCATATTGGAGACGACACATAATTGTGTTCTCACCGGATCCAATGAACACAAATCGAGTAACTGGTCTTGTTATGTTGAGAAAGATTTCAACTCGGAGGAATTCGACCATATTCCCATCAACTTGGCGGGTATCCGTACGGAGAACATTGCCTACCATCGAGCCTAAGGCATGTCCCACCAGATGGGATCGCTCTATATCAGCAAAGAGAGAATCAGGAAGGGAGAAGATTCTGATCCAGATTCGCATTGTGTTGAAGTTGTAGTCATTTAAGGATTTGGCTGGATCGTATTCTGTGACTGCAAGCCATTCATCCTTGTACAGCCAGGGTCCGCGATTTAGAATTTCATAGGAATTCTTAACTTCTTTAAACTTGATCTTGAGAAAGTTGTCTTGTATCACTGAGATTGATACAACTTCATTAGGCTTCCAGATTCCTTCGAAGGCAGTAATAACAGCGTAAATATCTAATGGTTTGGATGATATGAAGCGACCAACGATAAAGAGTTTTGGATCCTCCTTGATAAAATCGAAGTCAGGAGTGTAGAGTAACTTTGATTCTTCATTGGTGAGGCTGATCGAATTGAGTTGGGGGATGGAAGAGGAGGAAGCCATTGGGGGAATACGAGGGTATGAAAAAGGCAATTGAGTAGTAAGTTGTGGTGGCTTAGGATAATTGAAGTATGAATATATAAAGAGAGCTAGGATAGTAAAGGTGTGGAATTTATGGAAAGTGGGATAATAGAGGGAAATCTGGGAGAATGATGATTGTGATTGATAGGATTTTCTGAAAATAGAAGATGTATTATTTGAATTACTTTCCTTAATTGAAAAGTAAGTTATAAATAGTAAAGAAGTAATGGGAGTTATTAAAGAAAGGAAAGTTGAATATTTAAAAAAGTTATGGTAAATATTTAATGGTAATAATGAGAGGATTTGATTAAAAAGTTGATTGTATAAAGTAATTGAACTATGAAATAACAAAAAGAAATTTTTAATAAGAGTAAAACTTTTAAATATTGGGTATTGAAAGCTGGAAAAATAAGATGGTAGAGCAATTGAAGGGGGATTTATTTTGTAACAGCTGAAAATAAATTTCAGTAATTGTATAGCTGTTACTAAATCAGGGGCGTAAATTAATGAAAATGATTTAGGTAAGAAGTTTGATTGAGGTAAACAAAGTAATAGCGAAAAGTTAAAAGTTTCATTGACTGTATTTAAATTTATTTTAAAAGGATATTTATTAGGAATTAAAGAGACAATATAGTAGGGGAAGGATGAATTTAATATATTTAAGAGAAATTAAAATTTGTGAAACCTAAAAAGATTAATAGAACTTTTAAAAGTAGGGTAAATAATGGGGTAATTCAGAGATTTTGGACAAAGTTGAAAAGGATGGTTGTGGGTGAGATTTGGAACTATTTTTTGAGGAATCGAGGAGAATAAAATTAAGAATTTTTTAAAGCAAAGTTGAAATCTGAAAGCGAGTTTCCTTATGGAAAGGATTTGATCAGAATCCCAAAAGTGGGCTTGTGAAATTTCACCTAATAAGGTGTAGAGGAGAGGGGTGTTAAACGAGCATAACAGAAAATCAAAATCGCTTACAGAGTAGCATACATTTAGCAAGTAGTATAAACCATGCATAGCAATAATGATATAAACTAAAAAGCAATTAAAAGCATAGAAAAAATAAAAGGAAAGCAGAAAAGGAAGAAGACAGGAAAAAATAATTACAGACCCAAGGGAAAGAAGAAGCGGGGATAAGAAAATTAATACAATCCAAACGAGCAAAAAGATATAGGGGGATAAAAAAATAACATGATAATTAAATAGATTAAAGTGGAGATGTAACCTAGAAGGAGTAGGGAGTATCCAGTTTTCCTTTAACATCCGTAAAGTAGCTTGTAATATTGCATCCGGTGATGAAGCATAGAGAGGCCCATCAATGAAAAGATCAAAAAGAAAACAAGTACAATGAGTAACAGGGAAACCATTGATAATACTAGTAATACAAAAGAAAAAGGTAATCAAAAGTAAATCGTACAAGACTATAATGGATATTAAGTTTGAAAAAGAGAGATGGACATGAAATTTATTGAAATGATTAGCCAGAATGAAATTTATTGAGATTTGTTGCAAAAATTCAGTTCTAATATTAGAATATTGACCATAGCTTATGCTGATGAACATAGAATACAAATACAGAAAATGAATAAGATGCAAGAAAATTGGGATGGTTAAGCTAATCTGGAGATGTAAATACCACATAAACCGAGTAGGAGGGGCTGTGAAAAGATGAGCATTTCTCAAATCAATCTGAAAGTTAACTAAAATAATATTGACCACTGTAAAAAAATTAGTTAAGGCATTCCTAATTATGCATTGTAAGGTGTATATAAGCATAATGATGATTCCTACAAATATGTTACAAACCAGAGCATATAAGCAGTGTAGGTAAGTATCATAATGAGAATAGATTTTATTAGAGGCTAAATGGTTGTGATACTTGTAACCAGTAACCCAAGGAGTGTATATAGATGATTGAACTAGAGCATTGTAAACACAGTAAAGATAGTACAAAGAGGTGAATATAGAGTATAATATATTGCAATAATAGTTGAAATCATATGTTCCCATAGGATGGGCTTGTTGTATATTCCCTGTAAGGGCTTGAAGAAGAGATAATGTAATAGATAATTTATATGACAGAGTAGTTATCAGAATAGAGTATATGAAAACAATACTAGCAATGTTGAGGAGCAACAAAGGATAAACACAAAAAATGTTTAAGCATATAATAACAATTGAATACAAGCAGATTAGGAAAAGATAGGAAACCCTTAAAATATATAAGCAGCATAAAATTGAGGTATTATACCACAGATGAGATGTTATATCAGTAATGAAAGGACAGAAAGGAAAACTAAAGGGGAGAAAATGGGTGACGTACCAATAGATTCGATATATGAAAACAGAAAAATCCTCTCTTTTGAGGAGGAAAGTTAAGCAAATCTGGAAAAAAGAAAAAAGGATTAATAAAATATTGAAAAGCAAAAATAGAATGAAAATAGAAAAAAAGGGAGAAGAAAACCCTAGCCGACTATGGAGCACCGATCGGAGCCGCCACTCGAACAGATGGAAATGCGACATCGGGGTTTGCAGACTAGCAAAACATGTGATACCTATAACAGATTGCCAACAAAGGAGATTAGAAATAGAAAAAATAAAGATAACCAGAATTGAAAAAAGAGGAAAAAACCCTAAATCACAAAATGATTTTGGGGAATCCTTATGGCGGCGGTGGACGGTGGTCTCCAAAAAAGACCACATGGTTGTTTGCAGATAGACCAAAACCAGCAAGATGAGTGTAGACCAGACGAGTGGATGGGAAAAAACCACCGAGGTCTTAGATCTGCAGAAAAAAGAAAGGATTGTTAAGAGAAAAGGGAAACGGAGTAAAAAGAAAAGAATAACAGAAACGAATAAAAAAGAGAGAAGGTGGAAGGATCTGTGAGATTTCGAGCCGCTGGGAAATAGGGTCTGCATGCAGAGCGCTCCTTGCCGACAGCGTGGAGAAGACGAAGATTCACCACCGGAGACAATCGAAGGATGAATCCCAAAAGCAAAAAAGATAAACGGATTAGAAAAAAACAGAATATAAAATGAATATAGAAAAAAATAAGGGAAAATGTTGATCAAACCTATCGGATTTGATGATTTTCCTGATGAAGAAATGAGGAACAAAAATGGATTCAACCGGCAAATGAAAACCATAGGAAACCAGAAAGTTAGAAAAGCAAAATAATGAAAAAATGAGATAGAAAAACGATAAAAATTAAAGAAGAGGTTATGATGGTGTGAGGCAACTCTTCGCATTCTCTGCCCGAAATCCAAGGAGCACGTTAGGAGATTTGCTTGCAAAATCGGCTGAGATGGAAAAGCCGTGAGGGGAAGGGGAACCGGTGGAAAAGATAGAATATCCACCAAAAAGAACGGAGAAAACAAAACCCAAAAAAGAACCCAGAGAAAATTGAGAGAGAAATGAGAGAGAGAGCCATCACACCCACCCGCGGGACCTACCCGTTGGAATTTTAAATTAGTAAAAAGTACAGAAATTGAGGTTTTGCAATATAATTGTGTTGAATAGCTCATAATCAATTACATGAACTCCTAAAATTTGATTAAAACTTGTTTTGCGGTCCTTTTTGCAGAGGTTTCGGACGAGCAGGTCTAAATGGGCCTTTCAATGGACCCGTTGGAATTTTAACTGAGTAAAAAGTACATAAATTGAGGTTTTGCAATATAATTGTGTTGAAAAGCTCCTAATCAATTACATGAACTCCTAAAATTTGATTAAAACTTGTTTTGCGGTCCTTTTTGTAGAGGTTTCGGACGAGCGGGTCGAAATGGGCCTTTCAATGGACCCGTTGGAATTTTAACTGAGTAAAAAGTACAGAAATTGCTGTTTTGTAATATAATTGTGTTGGAAAGCTCCTAATCAATTACATGAACTCCTAAAGTTTGATTAAAACTTGTTTTGCAGTCCTTTTGTAGAGGTTTCGGACGAGCAACTCTAAATGGGCCTTTCAATTAACCTGTTGGAATTCTAACTGAGTAAAAAGTACAGAAATTGAGGTTTTGCAATAAAATTGTGTTGAAAAGCTCCTAATCAATTATTTGAACTCCTAATATTTGAATAAAACATTTTTGCGGTCGTTTATGTAAAGGTTTCGGACGAGCAGGTCTAAATGGGCCTTTCAATGGACCCGTTGGAATTTTAACTGAGTAAAAAGTACATAAATTGAGGTTTTGCAATATAATTGTGTTGAAAAGCTCCTAATCAATTACTTGAACTCCTAATATTTGAATAAAACATTTTTGTGGTCCTTTTTGTAGAGGTTTCGGACGAGCAGGTCTAAATGGGCCTTTCAATGGACTCGATGGAATTTTAACTGAGTAAAAGGTACATAAATTGAGGTTTTGCAATATAATTGTGTTGAAAAGCTCCTAATCAATTACATTAACTCCTAAAATTTGATTAAAACTTGTTTTGCAGTCCTTTTTGTAGAGGTTTCGGACGAGCGGGTCGAAATGGGCCTTTCAATGGACCCGTTGGAATTTTAAACGAGTAAAAAGTACAGAAATTGAGGTTTTGCAATATAATTGTTTTGAAAAGATCCTAATCAATTATTTGAACTCCTAATATTTGATTAAAACTTTTTTTGCGGTCCTTTTTGTAGAGGTTTCGGACGAGCAGGTCTAAATGGGCCTTTCAATGGACCCGTTGGAATTTTAACTGAGTAAAAAGTACAAAAATTCAGGTTTTGCAATATAATTGTGTTGAAAAGCTCCTAATCAATTATTTGAACTCCTAATATTTGGTTAAAAGTTGTTTTGCGGTCCTTTTTGTAGAGGTTTCGGACGAGCAGGTCAAAATGGGCCTTTCAATGGACCCGTTGGAATTTTAACTGAGTAAAAAGTACAGAAATTGAGGTTTTGCAATATAATTGTGTTCAAAAGCTCCTAATCAATTATTTGAACTCCTAATATTTGAATAAAACATTTTTGCGGTCATTTTTGTAAAGGTTTCGGACGAGCAGGTCTAAATGGGCCTTTCAATGGACCCGTTGGAATTTGAACTGAGTAAAAAGTATAGAAATTGAGGTTTTGCAATATAATTGTTTTGAAAAGCTCCTAATCAATTACATGAACTCCTAAAATTTGATTAAAACTTGTTTTGCAGTCCTTTTTGTAGAGGTTTCAGACGAGCGGGTCGAAATGGGCTGATAGAGTAGCGCAAACTTGGATTTGGAAGCCTTCAATCAAGTTGTTGCAAGAACTAGGGGCTCTAGACTCAATCAAGAAGATTAGGAGCAGATCTGAAAATTCAAGATAAAAGATAAGGGCTTTTCTTGAAAAATTCAGATTCAAGGCTGGAAAATCAAAGAAACAACGATAAGAAAGAAGATTAGGGGATGAATAATTAAAATTAAAACAAAAAGATTGAAAAAGATTGATGGAGAGGTAGATAAAACAAATCTGAAAATTCAGCTTTGTTTATGGCTATGGAGTTGGCATGAAGTTGAAGATGGAGATGGCTTGATGGATTTGTGATGGTTTTGTCCTCGGCACCCTCTTAGACGCAATTACCTAAGCAAGCAACCTCAAGCGGCTCTAACCCACCCTCCTAGACGTGATTACCTAGGCAAGCAGGAGTGTGAAGATGATCTCCCTCACAAGAACTCGTCGAACTTATGTTGAAGAAGACTTCTAAGGCACAAGTAATCGTCACTTGTAAAAAACAAACTCACTAAATATTTCATTAATCAAAGAAAATCTCAATAATCTGAATTACAATGGTGGAGGCTTCATCCTTTTATAGGTGAAGGATAGCCAAAGTAATCTAACTTCAACTAAAACAAGGAAACCCTAATTTAATTAAAAAATAAAAGAAAAACAGCCTTTAAACTCCTTGTGCTTGGGCTGCAAGTGATAAGCTGATAAGTGCAGGTGATAAGTTGATAAGAGTTGCTTGGGAGAAGGGTGGCTGGTTCCTAAAGTATATAAAACCCTAAAAACATAATTTAAATGTTAATAATTAAGTTGGGCTAAGTCTAATTCGTCCAAAAGCCTTATATAATAGCTTTTGCGCTGAATTTTACAAAATCCCGTAATAATCCCGTATCCAGTTTTCTGCATGCGCAGTCTTCACTAAAATGGACGTATCTTGAGTTCCCGATGTCCGATTGATGCGTTTCAAGATGCGTTGGAAAGGTAACTGAATGCCGGTCAATTTGTTAGAAGACAATTTTGCCCAGAAATGCCAGAATCCCATCTGAAATGTCGTCTCAAGTTGGCTGACTTTCCAGACTTCACAAACAAATTCAACTTCTTGTCCAATATGCATTGCTTTAGCCCTCCCATGCATGTATCATTCCCCCACTCCTCAAAAGGATTCGTCCTCGAATCAAAAACAGTAAATGAAGGACGTTTAACAATGGCAATCGAAACGGAATCTTTGTCATAGGTGGAGTGATCCAATTGAGCTCCTCTCAATGGTTCAACAAAATCCTAAAAAAAGAAATCGAAGCCACTCGGAACAATGATGTTATGGTTAGGTCAAAAAAAATCTCTCTTTATCTTTTTCTCGCCTTTTTCATTTGGACTTTGTTCGACTTTTACCTCATGTTTCTTTTCACTCACCAAAATTGGGCAAATAATTTGACTTTTATTGCTCTCGGCCTCTTGACTCTTGGTGTTTTTCAAATAAGGTAACTCACATACCCAATTCCTCTCACAAAAAATATCATCGAAATACAATTTCATTAGAGGATGAAGTGTTTCTAACAGAATGATAGGACGAGAATTAAATAAAGGGTTAGAATCACGCTTACTTTCTTGGGATGTTGTTGATGAATCAAGAGAACTTATTACTAAGCATGAAAGATTGTCTTGATTTATGGGTTCAAATCTTTCTTCTTCCGAAACGTCATCTTCTGAAAGTATTTGCTCATTATTGGGTATGGTTAAACTCTCAGTAGTGACATCTTTCTCATATTCTCGAGGATAATAAATTTCTTCGACATCTTGCTTTCCTTGGTCTTCTTCGACATGACTCACCGATGGTTGTTCATTATCCTGTTGGACTAGCGATGATTCTTCTTCCTTCGGCGACGTACTACTAGAGTCGAATAATGTATTAGTAGGGTTGTGAAAAGATGAAGGTTGAGATGTACCTTTATCAAAAGAGGAGTATTTCGTATGACAAGTCTTGGATTCTTGTTGTTGGTAATGTTTGGGAACGAATCGCTCTCTCATGACCTTTTTAAGTTCAGCCCATGTTCTTATTTTGGCTTCACCATTGAGACGCTTATCTCGTTGTAATAAACGCCACCATAGTACTGCATATTCCTCGAACTTTAGGGCCACTAATGAAGCTTGATCTTCCTCGGGATATCCGTAACAACCAAACAGGAAATCAACCCTATTTTCCCAATCACAATAACCATCAGGATCATACCTTCCTTGAAAAGAAGGTATTCTGAATTTTAGGATGGCCAAAGTGTGTGCGGAGGATCGCCTTGGTTCAGTTCGCCTTTCTTCACAAAAATTGAATGAGTGCCTCGGCTTGGTCAATGAAGGCTTTCTTCGATATGTAGAACCCAAAGTATCATGTTGTTTTGCACGAGTCTTGTCTCTGCGAAACATCCTGGAACAGTCAAATTTACAAAGGTGAAAAAAAAAAAGAAATAAAACTAGAAATCTCACTAAACACTACAAAAAAGAAATACTTAGCGAGGCAAGTAAGCCGATCTTGTACTCTTTAAAGACCTTCCTGCCACAAGTCAACAAGTTATAATCGAAGTTTAATCCTAACAATGAGTCCTATTTGTACTAGGAGTCCAATAAAAGGTATGACACCAATTGAATTCTAGTTGCAAAGAGAAAGAAAGGTATGCAACTTTTAATTTCCTACTAACACAAGAAGAAAGAAAGTGTTAGATAATGTATAGAAGACAATAAAAAAGGTAAAACAAATGAAAACAAGTAGTTAAGAATGAAAGAAGATCAGAAAACCCGAAAAAAACCCTGAAATATGCAGCAACTTGATCCACTTTGTTCGAGATGTTCCCGAAGTCAAAAAATTCTGAAATTTTTTGTGGTGACTCCTACAATAGTGTAGATCTGATCTGGAAATTTTCAGCTCAAAATTCGTTCGTTTGATTTTTGCGATTTTTCTCCTTTTGTTCGAATTTTTCACCCAAAACGCTAAAATTCTTGCCAAGAATCGTCCCAAATCTGATACCAAATGATAGAGTAGCGCAAACTTGGATTTGGAAGCCTTCAATCAAGTTGTTGCAAGAACTAGGGGCTCTAGACTCAATCAAGAAGATTAGGAGCAGATCTGAAAATTCAAGAGAAAAGAGAAGAGCTTTTCTTGAAAAAATCGGATTCAAGGCTGGAAAATCAAAGAAACAAAGATAAGAAAGAAGATTAGGGGATGAATAATAAGAATTAAAACAAAAAGATTGAAAAAGATTGATGGAGAGGTAGATAAAACAAATCTGAAAATTCAGCTTTGTTTATGGCTATGGAGATGGCATGAAGTTGAAGATGGAGATGACTGGATGGATTTGTGATGGTTTTGTCCTCGGCACCCTCTTGATCGTAATTAACAAAGCAAGCAACCTCAAGCGGCTCTAACCCACCCTCTTAGACGTGATTACCTAGGCAAGAAGGAGTGTGAAGATGATCTCCCTCACAAGAACTCGTCGAACTTATGTTGAAGAAGACTTCTAAGGCACAAGTAATCGTCACTTGCAAAAAAAACAAACTCACTAAATATTTCATTAATCAAAGAAAATCTCAATAATCTGAAATACAATGGTGGAGGTTTCATCCTTTTATAGGTGAAGGATAGCCAAAGTAATCTAACTTCAACTAAAACAAGGAAACCCTAATTTAATTAAAAAATAAAAGAAAAACAGCCTTTAAACTCCTTATGCTTGGGCTGCAAGTGATAAGCTGATAAGTGCAGGTGATAAGTTGATAAGAGTTGCTTGGGAGAAGGGTGGTTGGTTCCTAAAGTATATAAAACCCTAAAAACATAATTTAAATGTTAATAATTAAGTTGGGCTAAGTCTAATTCGTCCAAAAGCCTTATACAATAGCTTTTGGGCTTAATTTTACAAAATCCCGTAATAATCCCGTATCAAGTTTTCTGCATGCGCAATCTTCAGTAAAATGGACGTATCTTGAGTTCCAGATGTCCGATTGATGCGTTTCAAGATGCGTTGGAAACGTAACTGAATGCCGGTCAATTTGTTAGAAGACAACTTTGCCCAGAAATGGCAGGATCCCATCCGAAATGTCGTCTCAAGTTGGCTGACTTTCCAGACTTCACAAACAAATTAAACTTCTTGTCCAATATGCATTGCTTTAGCCCTCCCATGCATGTATCATGGGCCTTTCAATGGACCCGTTGGAATTTTAACTGGGTAAAAAGTACAGAAATTGCGGTTTTGCAATATAATTGTGTTGAAAAGCTCCTAATCAATTACATGAACTCCTAATATTTGAATAAAACATTTTTGCGGTCCTTTTTGTAGAGGTTTCGGATGAGCAGGTCTAAATGGGCCTTTCAATGGACCCGTTGGAATTTTAACTTCATAAAAAGTACAGAAATTGAGGTTTTGCAATATAATTGATTTGGAAAGCTCCTAATAAATTATTTCAACTCCTAATATTTGACTAAAACTTGTTTTGCGGTCCTTTTTGTAGAGGTTTCGGACGAGCAGGTCTAAATGGGCCTTTCAATGGAGCCGTTGGAATTTAAACTGAGTAAAAAGTACAGAAATTGAGGTTTTTCAATATAATTGATTTGAAAAGCTCCTAATCAATTATTTCAACTACTAATATTTGACTAAAACTTGTTTTGCGGTCCTTTTTGTAGAGGTTTCGGACGAGCAGGTCTAAATGGGCCTTTCAATAGACCCGTTGGAATTTTAAATGAGTAAAAAGTACAGAAATTGAGGTTTTGCAATATAATTGTGATGAAGAGCTCCTAATCAATTATTTGAACTCCTAATATTTGAATAAAAGATTTTTGCGGTCCTTTTTGTAGAGGTTTCGGACGAGTAGGTCTAAATGGGCCTTTCAATGGACCCGTTGGAATTTTAACTGAGTAAAAAGTACAGAAATAGAGGTTTTGCAATATAATTGTGTTGAAAAGCTCCTATACAATTATTTGAACTACTAATATTTGAATAAAACATTTTTGCGGTCCTTTTTGTAGAGGTTTCGGACGAGCAGGTCCAAATGGGCCTTTCAATGGACCCGTTGGAATTTTAACTAAGTAAAAATTACATAAATTGAGGTGTTGCAATATAATTGTGTTGAAAACCTCCTAATCAATTACATGAACTCCGAAAATTTGATTAAAACTTGTTTTGCGGTCCTTTTTGTAGAGGTTTCGGACGAGCGGGTCGAAATGGGCATTTCAATGGACCCGTTGGAATTTTAATTGTGTAAAAAGTACATAAATTGAGGTTTTGCAATATAATTGTGTTGAAAAGCTCCTAATCACATACATGAACTCTTAAAATTTGATTAAAACCTGTTTTGCGGTCCTTTTTGTAGAGGTTTCGGACGAGCGGGTCGAAATGGGCCTTTCAATGGACCCGTTGGAATTTTAACTGAGTAAAAAGTACAGAAATTAAGGTTTTGCAATATAATTGTGTTCAAAAGCTCCTAATCAATTACTTGAACTCCTAATATTTGAATAAAACATTTTTGCGGTCCTTTTTGTAGAGGTTTCGGACGAGCAGGTCTAAATGGGCCCTTCAATGGACCCGTTGGAATTTTAACTGAGTAAAAAGTACAGAAATTGAGGTTTTGCAATATAATTGTGGTCAAAAGCTCCTAATCAATTATTTGAACTCCTAATATTTGAATAAAACATTTTTGCGGTCCTTTTTGTAGAGGTTTGGGACGAGCAGGTCTAAATGGGCCTTTCAATGGACCCGTTGGAATTTTAATTGAGTAAAAGTACAGAAATTGAGGTTTTGCAATATATTTGTGTTGAAAAGCTCCTAATCAATTACATGAACTCCTAAAATTTGATTAAAACTTGTTTTGCGGTCCTTTTGTAGAGGTTTCGGACGAGCGGGTCTAAATGGGCCTTTCAATGGACCCGTTGGAATTTTAAATGAGTAAAAAGTACATAAATTGAGCTTTTACAATATAATTGTGTTGAAAAGCTCCTAATCAATTATTTGAACTCCTAATATTTGAATAAAACATTTTTGCGGTCCTTTTTGTAGAGGTGTCGGACGAGCGGGTCGAAATGGGCCTTTCAATGGACCCGTTGGAATTTTAAATAAGTAAAAAGTACAGAAATTGAGGTTTTGCAATATAATTGTGTTGAATAGCTCCTAATAGATTATTTGAACTCCTAATATTTGAATAAAACATTTTTGGGTCCTTTTTGTAGAGGTTTCGAACGAGCAGGTGTAAATGGGCCTTTCAATGGACCCATTGGAATTTTAACTGAGTAAAAAGTACAGAAATTGAGCTTTTGCAATATAATTGTGTTGAAAAGCTCCTAATCAATTACATGAACTCCTAAAATTAGATTAAAAATTCTTTTGCAGTCCTTTTTGTAGAGGTTTCGGACGAGCGGGTCTAAATGGGCCTTTCAATGGACCCGTTGGAATTTTAAATGAGTAAAAAGTACATAAATTGAGGTTTTACAATATAATTTTGTTGAAAATCTCCTAATCAATTATTTGAACTCCTAATATTTGAATAAAACATTTTTGCGATCCTTTTTGTAGAGGTTTTGGACGACCAGGTCTAAATGGGCCTTTCAATGGAGCCGTTGGAATTTTAACTGAGTTAAAAGTACATAAATTGAGGTTTTGCAATATAATTGTCTTCAAAAGCTCCTAATCAATTATTTGAACTCTTAATATTTGAATAAAACATTTTTGTGGTCCTTTTTGTAAAGGTTTCGGACGAGCAGATCTAAATGGGCCTTTCAATGGACCCGTTGGAATTTTAACTGAGTAAAAAGTACATAAATTGAGGTTTTGCATTATAATTGTGTTGAAAAGCTCCTAATTAATTATTTGAACTCCTAATATTTGAATAAAACATTTTTGCGGTCCTTTTTGTAGAGGTTTCGGACGAGCAGGTCTAAATGGGCCTTTTAATGAACCCGTTGAAACTTTAACTGAGTAAAAAGTACATAAATTGAGGTTTTGCAATATAATTGTGTTGAAAAGCTACTAATAATTTACAAGAACTCCTAAAATTTGATTAAAACTTGTTTTGCGGTCCTTTTTGTAGAGGTTTCGGACGAGCGGGTCGAAATGGGCCTTTTAATGGACCCGTTGGAATTTTAACTAAGTAAAAAGTACAGAAATTGAGGTTTTGCAATATAATTGTGTTCAAAAGCTCCTAATCAATTATTTGAACTCCTAATATTTGAATAAATCCTTTTTGCGGTCCTTTTTGTAGAGGTTTCGGACGAGCAGGTCTAAATGTGCATTTCAATGGACCAGTTGGAATTTTATCTGAGTAAAAAGTATAAAATTGAGGTTTTTCAATATAATTGTGTTGAAAAGCTCCTAATCAATTATTTGAACTCCTAATATTTTAATAAAACATTTTTGCGGTCCTTTTTGTAGAGGTTTCGGACGATCAGGTCCAAATGGGCATTTCAATGGGCCCGTTGGAATTTTAACTAAGTAAAAAGTATAGAAATTGAGGTTTTGCAATATAATTGTGTTTAAAAGCTCCTAATCAATTACATTAACTCCTAAAATTTGATTAAAACTTGTTTTGCAGTCCTTTTTGTAGAGGTTTCAGACGAGCGGGTCGAAATGGGCCGTTCAATGGACCCGTTGGAATTTTAACTGAGTAAAAAGTACAGAAATTGCGGTTTTGCAATATAATTGTGTAGAAAAGCTCCTAATCAATTATTTGAACTCCTAATATTTGATTAAAACTTGTTTTGCGTTCCTTTTTGTAGAGGTTTCGGACGAGCCGGTCGAAATGGGCCTTTCAATGGACCCGTAGGAATTTTAAATGAGTAAAAAGTACAGAAATTAGGTTTTGCAATATAATTGTGTTGAAAAGCTCCTAATCAATTATTTGAACTCCTAATATTTGAATAAAACATTTTTGCGGTCATTTTTGTAGAGGTTTCGGACGAGCAGGTCTAAATGGGCCTTTTAATGGACCCGTTGGAATTTTAACTGAGTAAAAAGTACAAAAATTGAGGTTTTGCAATATAATTGTGTTGAAAAGCTCCTAATCAATTACTTGAACTCCTAATATTTGATGAAAACTTGTTTTGCAGTCCTTTTTGTAGAGGTTTCGAACGAGCGGGTCGAAATGGGCCTTTCAATGGACCCGTTGTAATTTTAACTGAGTAAAAAGTACAGAAATTGAGGTTTTGCAATATAATTGTGGTCAAAAGCTTCTAATAAATTATTTGAACTCCTAATATTTGAATAAAACATTTTTGCGGTCCTTTTTGTAGAGGTTTCGGACGAGCAGGTCTAAATGGGCCTTTCAATGGACCCGTTGGAATTTTAACTGAGTAGAAATGACAGAAATTAAGGGTTTGCAATATAATTGTGTTGAAAAGCTCCTAATCAATTACATGAACTCCTAAAATTTGATTAAAACTTGTTTTGTAGTCCTTTTTGTAGAGGTTTCGGACGAGCGGGTCGAAATGGGCCTTTCAATGGACCCGTTGGAATTTTAATTGAGTAAAAAGTACAGAAAGTGAGATTTTGCAATATAATTGTGTTGAAAAGCTCCTAATCAATTATTTTAATTCCTAATATTTGAATAAAACATTTTTGCGGTCCTTTTTGTAGAGGTTTCGGACGAGCAGGTCTAAATGGGCCTTTCAATGGACCCGTTGGAATTTTAATTGAGTAAAAAGTACAAAAATTGAGGTTTTGCAATATAAATGTGTTGAAAAGCTCCTAATCAATTACTTGAACTCCTAATATTTGGTGAAAACTTGTTTTGCAGTCCTTTTTGTAGTGGTTTCGGACGAGCGAGTCGAAATGGGCCTTTCAATGGACCCATTGGAATTTTAACTGAGTAAAAAGTACCGAAATTGAGGTTTTGCAATGTAATTGTGTTGAAAAGCTTCTAATCAATTACATGAACTCCTAAAATTTGATTAAAACTTGTTTTCAGTCCTTTTTGTAGAGGTTTCGGACGAGCGGGTCGAAATGGGCCTTTCAATGGACCCGTTGCAATTTTAACTGAGTAAAAAGTACAGAAATTGAGGTTTTGCAATATGATTGTGTTCAAAAGGTCCTAATCAATTATTTGAACTCCTAATATTTGAATAAAACATTTTTGCGATACTTTTTGTAGCGGTTTTGGACGAGCAGGTCTAAATGGGCCTTTCAATGGACCCGTTGGAATTTTAACTGAGTAAAAAGTACAGAAATTGAGGTTTTGCAATATAATTGTGTTGAAAAGCTCCTAATCAATTACACGAACTCTTGAAATTTGATTAAAACTTGTTTTGCAGTCCTTTTTGTAGAGGTTTCGGACGAGCGGGTCGAAATGGGCCTTTCAATGGACCCGTTGGAATTTTAACTGAGTAAAAAGTACAGAAATTGAGGTTTTGCAATATAATCGTGTTGTAAAGCTCCTAATCAATTATTTGAACTCCTAATATTTGAATACAACATTTTTGCGGTCCTTTTTGAAGAGGTTTCGGACGAGCAGGTCTAAATGGGCCTTTTAATGGACCCGTTGGAATTTTAACTGAGTAAAAAGTACAGAAATTGCAGTTTTGCAATATAATTGTGTTGAAAAGCTCCTAATCAATTATTTGAACTCCTAATATTTGAATAAAACATTTTTACGGTCCTTTTTGTAGAGGTTTCGGACGAGCAAGTCTAAATGGGCCTTTCAATGGACCTATTGGAATTTTAACTGAGTAAAAAGTACAGAAATTGAGGTTTTGCAATGTAATTGTGTTGAAAAGCTTCTAATCAATTACATGAACTCCTAAAATTTGATTAAAACTTGTTTTGTGGTCCTTTTTGTAGAGGTTTCGGACCAGCGGGTCGAAATGGGCCTTTCAATGGACCCGTTGGAATTTTAACTACATAAAAAGTACCGAAATTGAGGTTTTGCAATATGATTGTGTTCAAAAGGTCCTAATCAATTATTTGAACTCCTAATATTTGAATAAAACATTTTTGCGGTACTTTTTGTATAGGTTTCGGACGAGCATTCTAAATGGGCCTTTCAATGGACCCGTTGGAATTTTAACTGAGTAAAAAGTACAGAATTTGAGCTTTTGCAATATAATTGTGTTGAAAAGCTCCTAATCAATTACATGAACTCCTAAAATTTGATTAAAACTTGTTTTGCGGTCCTTTTTGTAGAGGTTTCGGACGAGCGGGTTGAAATTGGCCTTTCAATGGACCCGTTGGAATTTTAACTGAGTAAAAAGTACAGAAATTGAGGTTTTGCAATATAATTGTGTTGAAAAGCTCCTAATCAATTATTTGAACTCCTAATATTTGAATAAAACATTTTTGCGGTCCTTTTTGTAGAGGTTTCGGACGAGCCGGTCGAAATGGGCCTTTCAAAGGACCCGTTGGAATTTTAACTACGTAAAAAGTACCGAAATTGAGGTTTTGCAATATGATTGTGTTCAAAGGTCCTAATCAATTATTTGAACTCCTAATATTTGAATAAAACATTTTTGCGGTACTTTTTCTATAGGTGTCGGACGAGCATTCTAAATGGGCCTTTCAATGGACCCGTTGGAATTTTAACTGAGTAAAAAGTACAGAAATTGAGCTTTTGCAATATAATTGTGTTGAAAAGCACCTAATCAATTACATGAACTCCTAAAATTTGATTAAAACTTGTTTTGCGGTCCTTTTTGTAGAGGTTTCGGACGAGTGGGTTGAAATTGGCCTTTCAATGGACCCGTTGGAATTTTAACTGAGTAAAAAGTACAGAAATTGAGGTTTTGCAATATAATTGTGTTGAAAAGCTCCTAATCAATTATTTGAACTCCTAATATTTGAATAAAACATTTTTGCGGTCCTTGTTGTAGAGGTTTCGGACGAGCAGGTCTAAATGGGCCTTTCAATGGACCCGTTGGAATTTTAACTGAGTAAAAAGTACATAAATTGAGGTTTTGCAATATAATTGTGTTGAAAAGCTCCTAATCAATTATTTGAACTCTAAATATTTGAATAAAACCTTTTTGTCGTCCTTTTTGTAGAGGTTTCAGACAAGCAAGTCTAAATGGGCCTTTCAATGGACCCGTTGGAATTTTATCTGAGTAAAAAGTATAAAATTGAGGGTTTTCAATATAATTGTGTTCAAAAGCTCCTAATCAATTATTTGAACTCCTAATATTTGAATAAAACATTTTTGCGGTCCTTTTTGTAGAGGTTTCGGACGAGCAGGCTAAATGGGCCTTTCAATGGACCCATTAGAATTTTAACTGAGTAAAAAGTACAGAAATGGAGGTTTTGCAATGTAATTGTGTTGAAAAGCTTCTAATCAATTACATGAACTCCTAAAATTTGATTAAAACTCGTTTTGCGGTCCTTTTTGTAGAGGTTTCGGACGAGCGGGTTGAAATGGGCCTTTCAATGGACCCGTTCGAATTTTAACTGAGTAAAAAGTACAGAAAGTGTGGTTTTGCAATATAATTGTGTTGAAAAAATCCTAATCAATTATTTGAACTCCTAATACTTGATTAAAACTTGTTTTGCGGTCCTTTTTGTAGAGGTTTCGGACGAGCGGGTCGAAATGAGCCTTTCAATGGACCCGTTGGAATTTTAACTGAGTAAAAAGTACAGAAATTGAGGTTTTGCAATATGATTGTGTTCAAAAGGTCCTAATCAATTATTTGAACTCCTAATATTTGAATAAAACATTTTTGTGGTCCTTTTTGTAGAAGTTTTGGACGAGCAGGTCTAAATGGGCCTTTCAATGGACCCGTTGGAATTTTAACTGAGTAAAAAGTACAGAAATTGAGGTTTTGCAATAAAATTGTGTTGAAAAGCTCCTAATCAATTATTTGAACTCCTAATATTTGAATAAAACCTTTTTGTGGTCCTTTCTGTAGAGGTTTCGGACGAGCAGGTCTAAATGGGCCTTTCAATGGACCCGTTGGAATTTTATCTGAGTAAAAAGTATAAAATTGAGGTTTTTCAATATAATTGTGTTTAAAAGCTCCTAATCAATTATTTGAAGTCCTAATATTTGAATAAAACATTTTTGCGGTCCTTTTTGTAGAGGTTTCGGACGAGTAGGTCTAAATGGGCCTTTCAATGGACCCGTTGGAATTTTAACTAAGTAAAAAGTACAGAAATTGAGGTTTTGCAATGTTATTGCGTTGAAAAGCTTCTAATCAATTACATGAACTCCTAAAATTTGATTAAAACTTGTTTTGCGGTCCATTTTGTAGAGGTTTCGGACGAGCGGGTAGAAATGGGCCTTTCAATGGACCCGTTGGAATTTTAACTGAGTAAAAAGTACAGAAATTGAGGTGTTGCAATATAATTGTGTTGAAATCTGATCTGGAAAGTTTCAGCTCAAAATTCGTTCGTTTGATTTTTGCAAATTTATCTCTTTTGTTCGAATTTTTCACCCAAAACGCCAAAATTCTTGCCAAGAATCGTCCCAAATCTGATACCAAATGATAGAGTAGGGCAAACTTGGATTTGGAAGCCTTCAATCAAGTTGTTGCAAGAACTAAGAGCTCTAGACTCAATCAAGAAAGCTATGGGCAGATATGAAAATTCAATCGAAAAGAGAACGGCTTTTCTTAAAAATTTCATATTTAATGCTAGAAATTTAAAGAAAAGAAGACAATAAGGAAGATTAGAAGATGAATAATAAAATATAACGAAAAAGATTAAAAAGATGAAGAGAAGAGTAGGTAAAACAAATCTGAAATTTCCAGCTTTGTTTATGGAATTATGGGAGATGGCGTGAAGATTGAAGATGAAGATGACTTGATGGTTTTGTCCTCGGCACCCTCTTAGACGCAATTACCTAAGCAAGCAACCTCAAGCGGCTCTAACCCACCCTCCTAGACGTGATTACCTAGGCAAGCAGGAGTGTGAAGAGGATCTCTCTCACAAGAACTCGTCGAACTTATGTTGAAGAAGACTTCTAAGGCACAAGTAATCAGCACTTGCAAAAACAAACTCACTAAATATTTCATTAATCAAAGAAAATCTCAATAATCTGAATTACAATGGTGGGGGCTTTATTCTTTTATAGGTGAAGGATAGCCAAAGTAATCTAACTTCTACAAAAACAAGGAAACCCTAATTTAATTAAAAAAATAAAAGAAAAACAGCCTTTAAAACTCCTTGTGCTTGGGCTGCAAGTGATAAGCTGGTAAGTGCAAGTGATAAGTTGATGAGAGTTGCTTGGGAGAAGGGTGGTTGGTTCCTAAAGTATATAAAACCCTAAAAACATAGTTTAAATGTTAATAATTAAGTTGGGCTAAGTCTAATTCGTCCAAAAGCCTTATATAATAGCTTTTGGGCTGAATTTTACAAAATCCCGTAATAATCCCGTATCCAGTTTTCTGCATGCGCAGTCTTCAGTAAAATATACGTATCTTGAGTTCTCGATGTCCAATTGATGTGTTTGAAGATGCGTTGGAAAGATAACTGAATGACGATCAATTTGTTAGAAGACAACTCTTCCCAGAAATGCCTGGGTCCCATCCGAAAAGTCGTTGCAAGTTGTATGACTTTCCAAACTTCACAAACAGATTCAGCTTCTTGTCCAATATGCATTGCTTTAGCCCTCCCATGCATGTATCAAGATGGATTTGGAATCAATTATTTGATTAAAACTTGTTTTGTAGTCCTTTTTGTAGAGGTTTCGGACGAGCGGGTAGAAATGGGCCTTTCAACGGATCCGTTGGAATTTTAACTGAATAAAAAGTACAAAAATTCAGGTTTTGCAATATAATTGTGTTGAAAAGCTCGTAATCAATTATTTGAACTCCTAATATTTGAATAAAAAAATTTTGCGGTCCTTTTTGTAGAGGTTTCTGACGAGCAGGTCTAAATGGGCCTTTCAATGGACCCGTTGGAATTTTAACTAAGTAAAAAGTACAGAAATTGAAGTTTTGCAATATAATTGTGTTGAAAAAATCCTAATCAATTATTTGAACTCCTAATATTTGAATAAAAGATTTTTGCGGTCCTTATTGTAGAGGTTTCGGACGAGCAGGTCTAAATGGGCCTTTCAATGGACCCGTTGTAATTTTAACCGAGTAAAAAGTACAGAAATTGAGGTTTTGCAATATAATTGTGTTGAAAAGCTCCTAATCAATTATTTGAACTCATAATATTTGAATAAAACCTTTTTGCGGGCCTTTCAATGGACCCGTTGGAATTTTAACTGAGTAAAAAGTATAGAAATTGAGGTTTTGCAATATAATTGTGTTCAAAAGGTCCAAATCAATTATTTGAACTCCTAATATTTGAAGAAAATCTTTTTGCGGTCCTTTTTGTAGAGGTTTCGGACGAGCAGGTCTAAATGGGCCTTTCAATGGACCCGTTGGAATTTTATCTAAGCAAAAAGTATAAAATTGAGGTTTTTCAATATAATTGTGTTTAAAAGCTCCTAATCAATTATATGAACTCCTAATATTTGAATACAACATTTTTGCGGTCCTTTTTGTAGAGGTTTCGGACGAGCAGATCTAAATGGGCCTTTCAATGGACCCTTTGGAATTTTAACAGAGTAAAAAGTACAGAAATTGAGGTTTTGCAATATAATCTTGTTGAAAAGATCCTAATCAATTACATGAACTCCTAAAATTTGATTAAACTTGTTTTGCAGTCCTTTTTGTAGAGGTTTCCGACGAGCGGGTCGAAATGAGCCTTTCAATGGACCCGTTGGAATTTTAATTGAGTAAAAAGTACAGAAATTGCGATTTTGAATATAATTGTGTTGAAAATCTCCTAATCAATTATTTGAACTCCTAATATTTGATTAAAACTTGATTTGCAGTCCTTTTTGTAGAGGTTTCGGACGAGCGGGTCGAAATGGGCCATTCAATGGACCCGTTGGAATTTTAAATGAGTAAAAAGTATAGAAATTGGGGTTTTGCAATATAATTGTGTTGAAAAGCTCCTAATCAATTATTTGAACTCCTCTTATTTGAATAAAACATTTTTGCGGTCTTTTTTGTAGAGGTTTCAGACGAGCAGGTCTAAATGGGCCTTTTAATGGACCCGTTGGAATTTTAACTGAGTAAAAAGTACAGAAATTGCGGTTTTGCAAATATAATTGTGTTGAAAAGCTCCTAATCATTTATTTGAACTCCTAATATTTGAATAAAACATTTTTGCGGTCCTTTTTGTAGAGGTTTCGGACGAGCAAGTCTAAATGGGCCTTTCAATGGACCTATTGGAATTTTAACTGAGTAAAAAGTACAGAAATTGAGGTTTTGCAATGTAATTGTGTTGAAAAGTTTTTAATCAATTACATGAACTCCTAAGATTTGATTAAAACTTGTTTTGCGGTCCTTTTTGTAGAGGTTTCGGACGAGCGGGTCGAAATGGGCCTTTCAATGGACCCGTTGGAATTTTAACTGCGTAAAAAGTACGGAAATTGAGGTTTTGCAATATGATTGTGTTCAAAAGGTCCTAATGAATTATTTGAACTCCTAATATTTGGATAAAACATTTTTGCGGTACTTTTTGTATAGGTTTCGGACGAGCAGGCTAAATGGGCCTTTCAATGGACCCGTTGGAATTTTAACTGAGTAAAAAGTACAGAAATTGAGGTTTTGCAATATAATTGTGTTGAAAAGCTCCTAATCAATTACATGAACTCCTAAAATTTGATTAAAACTTGTTTTGCGGTCCTTTTTGTAGAGGTTTCGGACGAGCGGATTGAAATTGGCCTTTCAATGGACCCGTTGGAATTTTAACTGAGTAGAAAGTACAGAAATTGAGGTTTTGCAATATAATTGTGTTGAAAAGCTCCTAATCAATTATTTGAACTCCTAATATTTGAATCAAACATTTTTGCGGTCCTTGTTGTAGAGGTTTCGGACGAGCAGGTCTAAATGGGCCTTTCAATGGACCCGTTGGAATTTTAACTGAGTAAAAAGTACAGAAATTGAGGTTTTGCAATATAATTGTGTTGAAAAGCTCCTAATCAATTATTTGAACTCTAAATATTTGAATAAAACCTTTTTGTCGTCCTTTTTGTAGAGGTTTCAGACGAGCAAGTCTAAATGGGCCTTTCAATGGACCTATTGGAATTTTAACTGAGTAAAAAGTACAGAAATTGAGGTTTTGCAATGTAATTGTGTTGAAAAGTTTTTAATCAATTACATGAACTCCTAAGATTTGATTAAAACTTGTTTTGCGGTCCTTTTTGTAGAGGTTTCGGACGAGCAGGCTAAATGGGTCGTTCAATGGACCCGTTAGAATCTTAACTCAGTAAAAAGTACAGAAATTGAGGTTTTGCAATGTAATTGTGTTGAAAAGCTTCTAATCAATTACATGAACTCCTAAAATTTGATTAAAACTCGTTTTGCGGTCCTTTTTGTAGAGGTTTCGAACGAGCGGGTTGAAATGGGCCTTTCAATGGACCCGTTGGATTTTTAACTGAGTAAAAAGTACAGAAAGTGTGGTTTTGCAATATAATTGTGTTGAAAAACTCCTAATCAATTATTTAAACTCCTAATATTTGATTAAAACTTGTTTTGCGGTCCTTTTTGTAGAGGTTTCGGACGAGCGGGTCAATATGGGCCTTTCAATGGACCCGTTGGAATTTTAACTGAGTAAAAAGTACCGAAATTGAGGTTTTGCAATATGATTGTGTTAAAAAGGTCCTAATCAATTATTTGAACTCCTAATATTTGAATAAAACATTTTTGCGGTCCTTTTTGTAGAAGTTTTGGACGAGCAGGTCTAAATGGGCCTTTCAATGGACCCGTTGGAATTTTAACTGAGTAAAAAGTACAGAAATTGAGGTTTTGCAATAAAATTGTGTTGAAAAGCTCCTAATCAATTATTTGAACTCCTAATATTTGAATAAAACCTTTTTGTGGTCCTTTCTGTAGAGGTTTCGGACGAGCAGGTCTAAATGGGCCTTTCAATGGACCCGTTGGAATTTTATATGAGTAAAAAGAATAAAATTGAGGTTTTTCAATATAATTGTGTTTAAAAGCTCCTAATCAATTATTTGAACTCCTAATATTTGAATAAAACATTTTTGCGGTCCTTTTTGTAGAGGTTTCGGACGAGCAAGTCTAAATGGGCCTTTCAATGGACCCGTTGGAATTTTAACTGAGTAAAAAGTACAGAAATTGAGGTTTTGCAATGTAATTGTGTTTAAAAGCTCCTAATCAATTACATGAACTCCTAAAATTTGATTAAAATTTGTTTTGCAGTCCTTTTTGTAGAGGTTTCGGACGAGCGGGTAGAAATGGGCCTTTCAATGGACCCGTTGGAATTTTAACTGAGTAAAAATTACAGAAATTGAGGTTTTGCAATATAATTGTGTTGAAAAGCTCCTAATCAATTAGATGAACTCCTAAAATTTGATTAAAACTTGTTTTGCAGTCTTTTTTGTAGAAGTTTCGGACGAGCGGGTTGAAATGGGCCTTTCAATGGACCCGTTGGAATTTTAACTGAGTAAAAAGTACAGATATTGAGGTTTTGCAATATAATTGTGTTGAAAAGCTTCTAATCAATTACATGAACTCCTAAAATTTGATTAAAACTTGTTTTGCGGTTCTTTTTGTAGAGGTTTCGGACGAGCGGCTAGAAATTGGCCTTTCAATGGACCCGCTAGAATTTTAACTGAGTAAAAAGTACAAAAATTAAGGTTTTGCAATATAATTGTGTTGAAAAGATTCTAATCAATTATTTGAACTCCTAATAGTTGAATAAAACATTTTTGCGGTCCTTTTTGTAGAGGTTTCGGACGAGCAGGTCTAAATGGGCCTTCCAATGGACCCATTGGAATTTTAACTCAGTAAATAGTATAGAAATTGAAGTTTTGTAATGTAATTGTGAGGAAAAGCTTCTAATCAATTACATGAACTCCTAAAATTTGATTAAAACTTGTTTTGCGGTCCTTTTTGTAGAGGTTTCGGACGAGCGGGTAGAAATGGGCCTTTCAATGGACCCGTTGGAATTTTAACTGAGTAAAAAGTACCGAAATTGAGGTTTTGCAATATAATTGTGTTGAAAAGCTCCTAATTAATTAGATGAACACCTAAAATTTGATTAAAACTTGTTTTGCAGTCCTTTTTGTAGAGGTTTCGGACGAGCGGGTTGAAATGGTCCTTTCAATGGACCCGTTGGAATTTTAACTGAGTAAAAAGTACAAAAATTGAGGTTTTGCAATATAATTGTGTTGAAAAGCTCCTAATCAATTATTTTAACTCCTAATAGTTGAATAAAACATTTTTGTGGTCCTTTTTGTAGAGGTTTTGGACGAGTAGGTCTAAATGGGCCTTCCAATGGACCCGTTGGAATTTTAACTGAGAAAAAGTACAGAAATTGAGGTTTTGCAATGTAATTGTGTTGAAAAGATTCTAATCAATTACATGAACTCCTAAAATTTGATTAAAATTTTTTTTGCGGTCCTTTTTGTAGAGGTTTCGGACGAGCGGGTAGAAATGGGCCTTTCAATGGACCCGTTGGAATTTTTTTTTTGAGCAACTGAAAATGGATGCTCTTGAATCAGCTCCCCCTTTCCTTGAGACACTTGCATTAGTTGGGAAATTGGAGAAGGCGCCGCATTGGTTTAACTCGCTCGAAAGCCTCAGATTTCTGTTTTTACAGGGGTCTAGATTGAGGGATGGTTTTCTTCTTCATATCCAAGCATTGCCTAATCTCAGATATTTCTTCCTACTAAATGCATGCGAGGGAGATCGATTAGACTTCCTTGAAGGATTCCAGAAGCTTAAGAGATTAAGAATCGAGGGAAGCCCTCGAATGAAAGAGATGGTGATCAACAAAGGAGTGATGCCTGGTCTTCAACAGCTAAATATCGATCAATGCCAAGAGTTAACGACACTGCCGCATGGTTGGGAAAGTCTACCTGATCTAAAACAAGTTTATATGTCCAATGTTTCACCTGAGCTTATTCAGAAAATATGCAGATCAAAAGGGATTGATCGACAAACAATCACAGGCATGGTGTTAAGTAGACAAGAAGGCACTAAAGCCATATTCAATATAACCAGATGGCATTGATGATATCCACAGAACAAGACGAATGCTTGCACTTCTTATGTTTCAAGTCTTGAAGAATCATTTGCTTTTCATATTTTGCTGATTCTGACCAAGAAACTCGGTATCGATGGCTTCTCTCTGCAATGCTTCTGATCCTTTTGTCGATGCCTTGTAACCAGCAGATCCTTGGGAAAATGAATGATCTTCAAGAAAAACCTGGAGGGTTTACCCCTCCATTGTTGTTGCTTGTTGAAATGGTACATGAATTCGTCCACAACAACGTCTCTGACGTTTGTGAGCCATTGTTTATCCGTTTCAGAGAAGGGCACTGCTCCTAATCTTGTGTCAGCATCCTCAACGAAAGCTCTAATGGCCTTGAGCTCGAGCTTGATATCATCAATTTAAGCTCCAACCTCTGTCAGCAACAAAACTTCATTGATCATCAAACTCCCGCAAATAGTGATGGACGTTTAAGGAGAGAAAATAGTGATTTACAGAATGAATCATGGCAAATAATTTTATCCAAAGCAACAGACCCGTTGGAATTTTAACTAAGTAAAAAGTACAGAAATTGAGGTTTTGCAATATAATTGTGTTGAAAAGCTCCTAATCAATTAGATGAACACCTAAAATTTGATTAAAACTTCTTTTGCAGTCCTTTTTGTAGAGGTTTCGGACGATCGGGTTGAAATGGGCTTTTCAATGGACCCGTTGGAATTTTAACTGAGTAAAAAGTACAGAAAATGAGGTTTTGCAATATAATTGTGTTGAAAAGCTCCTAATCACTTATTTGAACTCCTAATATTTGATTAAAACTTGTTTTGTAGTCCTTTTTGTAGAGGTTTCGGACGAGCGGGTCGAAATGGGCCTTTCAATGGACCCGTTGGAATTTTAACTGAGTGAAAAGTACAGAAATTTAGGTTTTGCAATATAATTGTGTTCAAAAGCTCCTAATCAATTATTTGAACTCCTAATATTTGAATAAAACATTTTTGCGGTCCTTTTTGTAGAGGTTTCGGACGAGCAGGTCTAAATGGGCCTTTCAATGGACTCGTTGGAATTTTAACTGAGTAAAAAGTACAGAAATTGAGGTTTTGCAATATAATTGTGTTGAAAAGCTCCTAATCAATTATTTGAACTCCTAATATTTGAATAAAACATTTTTGCGATTCTTTTTGTAGAGGTTTCGGACGAACAGGTGTAAATGGGCCTTTCAATGGACCCGTTGGAATTTTAACTGAGTAAAAAGTACAGAAATTGAGGTTTTGCAATATAATTGTGTTGAAAAGCTCCTAATCAATTACATGAACTCCTAAAATTTGATTAAAACTTGTTTTGCAGTCCTTTTTGTAGAGGTTTTGGACGAGCGGGTCGAAATAGGCCTTTCAATGGACCCGTTGGAATTTTAAATGAGTAAAAAGTACAGAAATTGAGGTTTTGCAATATAATTGTGTTGAAAAGCTCATAATTAATTATTTGAACTTCTAATATTTGAATAAAACATTTTTGCGGTCCTTTTTGTAGAGGTTTCGGACGAGCAGGTCTAAATGGGCCTTTCAATGGACCCGTTGGAATTTTAACTGAGTAAAAAGTATAGAAATTGAGGTTTTGCAATATAATTGTGTTGAAAAGCTCCTAATCATTTACATGAACTCCTAAAATTTGATTAAAACTTGTTTTGTAGTCCTTTTTGTAGAGGTTTTGGACGAGCGGGTCGAAATGGGCCTTTCAATGGACCCGTTGGAATTTTAAATGAGTAAAAAGTACAGAAATTGAGGTTTTGTAATATAATTGTGTTGAAAAGCTCATAATAAATTATTTGAACTTCTAATATTTGAATAAAACATTTTTACGGTCATTTTTGTAGAGGTTCCGGACGAGCAGGTCTAAATGGGCCTTTCAATGGACCCGTTGGAATTTTAACTGAGTAAAAAGTATAGAAATTGAGGTTTTGCAATATAATTGTGTTGAAAAGCTCCTAATCAATTACATGAACTCCTAAAGTTTTATTAAAACTTGTTTTGCAGTCCTTTTTGTAGAGGTTTTGGACGAGCGGGTCGAAATGGGCCTTTCAATGGACCCGTTGGAATTTTAACTAAGTAAAAAGTATTGAAATTACGGTTTTGCAATATAATTGTGTTGAAAAGCTCCTAATAAATTATTTCAACTCCTAATATTTGATTAAAACTTGTTTTGCGGTCATTTTTGTAGAGGTTTCGGACGAGCAGGTCTAAATGGGCCTTTCAATGTACCCGTTTGAATTTTAACTGAATAAAAAGTACAGAACTTGCGGTTTTGCAATATAATTGTGTTGAAAAGCTCCTAATAAATTACATGAATTCCTAAAATTTGATTAAAACTTGTTTTGCAGTCCTTTTTGTAGAGGTTTCGGACGAGCGGGTCGAAATAGGCCTTTCAATGGACCCGTTGGAATTTTAAATGAGTAAAAAGTACATAAATTGGGGTTTTGCAATATAATTGTGTTGAAAAGCTCCTAATCAATTATTTGAACTCCTAATATTTGAATAAAATATTTTTGCGGTCCTTTTTGTAGAGGTTTCGGACGAGCAGGTCTAAATGGGCCTTTCAATGGACCCGTTGGAATTTTAACTGAGTAAAAAGTACAGAAATTGAGGTTTTGCAATATAATTGTGTTGAAAAGCTCCTAATCAATTATTTGAACTCCTAATATTTGAATAAAACATTTTTGCGGTCCTTTTTGTAGAGGTTTCGGACGAGCAGGTCTAAATGGGCCTTTCATGGACCCGTTGGAATTTGAACTGAGTAAAAAGTACAGAAATTGAGGTTTTGCTATATAATTGTGTTGAAAAGCTCCTAATCAATTATTTGAACTCCTAATATTTGATTAAAACTTGTTTTGCAGTCCTTTTTGTAGAGGTTTCAGACGAGCGGGTCGAAATGGGCCTTTCAATGGACTCGTTGGAATTTTAACTGAGTAAAAAGTACAGAAATTGAGGTTTTGCAATATAATTGTGTTGAAAATGATAGAGTAGCGCAAACTTGGATTTGGAAGCCTTCAATCAAGTTGTTGCAAGAACTAAGAGCTCTAGACTCAATCAAGAAAGCTATGGGCAGATATGAAAATTCAATAGAAAAGAGAAGGGCTTTTCTTGAAAATTTCATATTTAATGCTGGAAATTTAAAGAAATGAAGACAATAAGGAAGATTAGAAGATGAATAATAAAATATAACGAAAAAGATTAAAAAGATGAAGAGAAGAGTAGGTAAAACAAATCTGTAATTTCCAGCTTTGTTTATGGAATTATGGGAGATGGCGTGAAGATTGAAGATGAAGATGACTTGATGGTTTTGTCCTCGGCACCCTCTTAGACGCAATTACCTAAGCAAGCAACCTCAAGCGGCTCTAACCCACCCTCCTAGACGTGATTACCTAGGCAAGAAGGAGTGTGAAGATGATCTCACTCACAAGAACTCGTCGAACTTATGTTGAAGAAGACTTCTAAGGCACAAGTAATCAGCACTTGCAAAAACAAACTCACTAAATATTTCATTAATCAAAGAAAATCTCAATAATCTGAATTACAATGGTGGAGGCTTTATCCTTTTATAGGTGAAGGATAGCCAAAGTAATCTAACTTCTACTAAAACAAGGAAACCCTAATTTAATTAAAAAAATAAAAGAAAAATAGCCTTTAAACTCCTTGTGCTTGGGCTGCAAGTGATAAGCTGATAAGTGCAAGTGATAAGTTGATGAGAGTTGCTTGGGAGAAGGGTGGCTGGTTCCTAAAGTATATAAAACCCTAAAAACATAATTTAAATGTTAATAATTAAGTTGGGCTAAGTCTAATTCGTCCAAAAGCCTTATATAATAGCTTTTGGGCTGAATTTTACAAAATCCCGTAATAATCCCGTATCCAGTTTTCTGCATGCGCAGTCTTCAGTAAAATGGACGTATCTTGAGTTCCCGATGTCCAATTGATGTGTTTGAAGATGCGTTGGAAAGGTAACTGAATGGCGGTCAATTTGTTAGAAGACAACTCTTCCCAGAAATGCCTGGATCCCATCCGAAAAGTCGTCGCAAGTTGTATGACTTTCCAAACTTCACAAACAGATTCATCTTCTTGTCCAATATGCATTGCTTTAGCCCTCCCATTCATGTATCATTCCACCTCTCCTCAAAATGATTCGTCCTCGGATTAAAAACATCAAAATAATGACGTTTAACAATGACAATCAAAGAGGAATCTTTGTCATAGGTGGAGTGATCCAATTGAGCTCCTCTCAATGGTTCAACAAAATCCTGAAAAAAGAACTCAAAGCCACTCGAAACAATGATGTTATGGTTAGGTCGAAAAAAATCTCTCTTTATCTTTCTCTCTCTTTTTTTATTTGGAAATTGTTCGACTTTTACCTCATGTTTCTTTTCGCTCACCAAAATTGGGCCATTAATTTGACTTTTATTGCTCTCAGCCTCTTGACTCTCGGTCTTTTTCAAATAAGATAACTCACATACCCAATTCCTCTCACAAATAATAACATTGAAATACAATTTCTGTAGAGGATGAAGTGTTTCTAACATAATGATAGGACAAGAATCAAATAAAGGGTTAGAATCACACTTACTTTCTTGGGAGGTTGTTGATGAATCAAGATAATTGGCTACTAAGCATGAAAGATTGTCTTGATTTATGGGTTCAAGTGTTTCTTCTTCTGAAACGTCATCTTCTGGGAGTATTTGCTCATTATTGGGTAAGGTTAAACTCTCAGTAGTGACATCTTCCCCATGTTCTCGAGGATAACAAATTTCTTCGACATCTTGCTTTCCTCGGTCTTCTTTGACATGACTCACCGACGGTTGTTCATTATCCTTTTGGAATAGCGATGATTCTTCTTCCTTCGGCGTCGTACTACTAGAGTCGAATAGTGCATTAGTAGGGATATGAAAAGATGAAGGTTGAGATGTACCTTTATCAAAAGAGGAGTATTTCTTCCGACAAGTCTTGGATTCTTGTTGTTGGTAATGTTTGGGAACGAATCGCTCTCTCATGACCTTTTTAAGTTCATCCCATGTTCTTATTTTGGCTTCACCATTGAGACATCTATCTCGTTGTAATAAATGCCACCATAGTACTGCATATTCCTCGAACTTTAGGGCCACTAATGAAACTTGATCTTCCTCGGGATATCCGTAACAACCAAACATGAAATCAACCCTATTTTCCCAATCACAATAACCATCAGGATCATACCTTCCTTGAAAAGAAGGTATTCTGAATTTTGGGATTGCCAAAGTGTGTGCGGTTCGCCTTGGTTCAGTTCGCCTTTCTTCACAAAAATTGAACGAATGCCTCGGCTTGGTCAATGAAGGCTTTCCTCGATAAGTAGAACCTAAAGTATCATGTTGTTTTGCACGAGGCTTGTCTCTGCGAAACATCCTAAAACACTCAAATTTACAAAGGTGAAAATAAAAGAAAGAAAACTAGGAATCTCACTAAACACTCCAAGAAAGAAATACTTAGAGAGGCAAGCAAGTTGATCTTGTGCTCTATAAAGACCTTCCTATCACAAGTTCAAAAAAGATATAACTGGAGTTCAATCCTAACAATGAATCCTAAAGGCTTTAATAATCCAAAGAAAAGTTTGACACCAATTGAATTAGTTTCAAAGAGAAATAAAAGTATGCAACTTTTAATTTCCTACTAACACAAGAAGCAAGAAAGTGTTAGATAATGTATAGAAGACAATAAAAAGGTAAAACAAATGAAAAACATGTTGTTAAGAATGAAAGAAGATCAGAAAACCCGAAAAAACCCTGAAATTTGCAGCAACTTGATCCACTTTGTTCGAGATGTTCCCAAAGTCAAAAAATTCTGAAATTTTTTGTGGTGACTCCTACAATAGTGTAGATCTGATCTGGAAAGTTTCAGCTCAAAATTCGTTCGTTTGATTTTTGCAAATTTACCTCTTTTATTCGAATTTTTCACCCAAAACGATAAAATTCTTGCCAAGAATCGTCCCAAATCTGATACCAAATGATAGAGTAGCGCAAACTTGGATTTGGAAGCCTTCAATCAAGTTGTTGCAAGAACTAAGAGCTCTAGACTCAATCAAGAAAGCTATGGGCAGATATGAAAATTCAATAGAAAAGAGAAGGGCTTTTCTTAAAAATTTCATATTTAATGCTGGAAATTTAAAGAAAAGAAGACAATAAGGAAGATTAGAAGATGAATAATAAAATATAACGAAAAAGATTAAAAAGATGAAGAGAAGAGTAGGTAAAACAAATCTGAAATTTCCAGCTTTGTTTATGGAATTATGGGAGATGGCGTGAAGATTGAAGATGAAGATGACTTGATGGTTTTGTCCTCGGCACCCTCTTAGACGCAATTACCTAAGCAAGCAACCTCAAGCGGCTCTAACCCACCCTCCTAGACGTGATTACCTAGGCAAGAAGGAGTGTGAAGATGATCTCACTCACAAGAACTCGTCGAACTTATGTTGAAGAAGACTTCTAAGGCACAAGTAATCAGCACTTGCAAAAACAAACTCACTAAATATTTCATTAATCAAAGAAAATCTCAATAATCTGAATTACAATGGTGGAGGCTTTATCCTTTTATAGGTGAAGGATAGCCAAAGTAATCTAACTTCTACTAAAACAAGGAAACCCTAATTTAATTAAAAAAATAAAAGAAAAACAGCCTTTAAACTCCTTGTGCTTGGGCTGCAAGTGATAAGCTGATAAGTGCAAGTGATAAGTTGATGAGAGTTGCTTGGGAGAAGGGTGGCTGGTTCCTAAAGTATATAAAACCCTAAAAACATAATTTAAATGTTAATAATTAAGTTGGGCTAAGTCTAATTCGTCCAAAAGCCTTATATAATAGCTTTTGGGCTGAATTTCACAAAATCCCGTAATAATCCCGTATCCAGTTTTCTGCATGCGCAGTCTTCAGTAAAATGGACGTATCTTGAGTTCCCAATGTCCAATTGATGTGTTCGACGATGCGTTGGAAAGATAACTGAATGACGGTCAATTTGTTAGAAGACAACTCTTCCCACAAATGCCTGGGTCCCATCCGAAAAATCGTTGCAAGTTGTATGACTTTCCAAACTTCAAAAACAGATTCAGCTTCTTGTCCAATATGCATTGCTTTAGCCCTCCCATGCATGTATCAAGATGGATTTGGAATCAATTATTTGATTAAAACTTGTTTTGTAGTCCTTTTTGTAGAGGTTTCGGACGAGCGGGTAGAAGTGGGCCTTTCAACGGACCCGTTGGAATTTTAACTGAGTAAAAAGTACAAAAATTCAGGTTTTGCAATATAATTGTGTTGAAAAGCTCGTAATCAATTATTTGAACTCCTAATATTTGAATAAAAAAAATTTGCAGTCCTTTTTGTAGAGGTTTCGGACGAGCAGGTCTAAATGGGCCTTTCAATGGACCCGTTGGAATTTTAACTAAGTAAAAAGTATAGAAATTGAGGTTTTGCAATATAATTGTGTTGAAAAGCTCCTAATCAATTATTTGAACTCCTAATATGTGAAGAAAAACTTTTTGCGGTCCTTTTTGTAGAGGTTTCAGACGAGCAGGTCTAAATGGGCCTTTCAATGGACCCGTTGGAATTTTATCTGAGTAAAAGGTATAAAATTGAGGTTTTTCAATATAATTGTGTTTAAAAGCTCCTAATCAATTAGTTGAACTCCTAATATTTGAATAAAACATTTTTGCGGTCCTTTTTGTAAAGGTTTCGGACGAGCAGGTCTAAATGGGCCTTTCAATGGACCCGTTGGAATTTTAACTGAGTAAAAAGTACAGAAATTGAGGTTTTACAATATAATTGTGTTGAAAAGCTCCTAATCAATTACATGAACTCCTAAAATTTGATTAAAACTTGTTTTGCAGTCCTTTTTGCAGAGGTTTCGGACGAGCGGGTCGAAATGGGCCTTTCAATGGACCCGTTGGAATTTTAACTGAGTAAAAACTACAGAAATTGCGGTTTTTCAATATAATTGTGTTTAAAAGCTCCTAATCAATTATTTGAACTCGTAATATTTGAATAAAACATTTTTGTGGTCCTTTTTATAGAGGTTTCGGATGAGCAGGTCTAAATGGGCCTTTCAATGGACCCGTTGGAATTTTAACTGAGTAAAAAGTACAGAAATTGTGGTTTTGCAATATAATTGTGTTGAAAAGCTCCTAATCAATTACATGAACTCCTAAAATTTGATTAAAACTTGTTTTGTAGTCCTTTTTGTAGAGGTTTCGGACGAGCGGGTCGAAATGGGCCTTTCAATGGACCCGTTGGAATTTTAACTAAGTAAAAAGTACAGAAATTGAGGATTTTCAATATAATTGTGTTCAAAAGCTCCTAATCAATTATTTGAACTCCTAATATTTGAATAAAACATTTTTGCGGTCCTTTTTGTAGAGGTTTCGGACGAGCGGGTCGAAATTGGCCTTTCAATGGACTCGTTGGAATTTTAACTAAGTAAAAAGTACAGAAATTGAGGATTTGCAATATAATCGTGTTGAAAAGATCCTAATCAATTACATGAACTCATAAAATTTGATTAAACTTGTTTTGCAGTCCTTTTTGTAGAGGTTTCCGACGAGCGGGTCGAAATGAGCCTTTCAATGGACCCGTTGGAATTTTAATTGAGTAAAAAGTACAAAAATTGCGATTTTGCAATATAATTGTGTTGAAAATCTCTTAATCAATTATTTGAACTCCTAATATTTGATTAAAACTTGATTTGCAGTCCTTTTTGTAGAGGTTTCGGACGAGCGGGTCGAAATGGGCCTTTCAATGGACCCGTTGGAATTTTAAATGAGTAAAAAGTATAGAAATTGAGGTTTTGCAATATAATTGTGTTGAAAAGCTCCTAATCAATTATTTGAACTCCTCTTATTTGAATAAAACATTTTTGCGGTGTTTTTTGTAGAGGTTTCAGACGAGCAGGTCTAAATGGGCCTTTCAATGGACCCGTTGGAATTTTAACTGAATAAAAAGTATAGAAATTGAGGTTTTGCAATATAATTGTGTTCAAAAGCTCCTAATCATTATTTAAACTCCTAATATTTGAATAAAACATTTTTGCGGTCCTTTTTGTAGAGGTTTCAGACGAGCAGGTCTAAATGGGCCTTTCAATGGACCCGTTGGAATTTTAACTGAGTAAAAAGTACAGAAATTGAGGTTTTGCAAATTAATTGTGTTGAAAAGCTTCTAATTAAATTACATGAACTCCTAAAATTTGATTAAAACTTGTTTTGCGGTCCTTTTTGTAGAGGTTTCGGACGAGCGAGTCGAAATGGGCCTTTCAATGGACCCGTTGGAATTTTAACTGATTAAGAAGTACAGAAATTGAGGTTTTGCAATATAATTGTGTTGAAAAGCTCCTAATCAATTACATGAACTCCTAAAATTTGATTAAAACTTGTTTTGTAGTCCTTTTTGTAGAGGTTTCGGACGAGCGGGTCTAAATGGGCCTTTCAATGGACCCGTTGGAATTTTAACTAAGTAAAAAGTACAGAAATTGAGGATTTGCAATATAATTGTGTTCAAAAGCTCCTAATCAATTATTTGAACTCGTAATATTTGAATAAAACATTTTTGTGGTCCTTTTTATAGAGGTTTCGGATGAGCAGGTCTAAATGGGCCTTTCAATGGACCCGTTGGAATTTTAACTGAGTAAAAAGTACAGAAATTGTGGTTTTGCAATATAATTGTGTTGAAAAGCTCCTAATCAATTACATGAACTCCTAAAATTTGATTAAAACTTGTTTTGTAGTCCTTTTTGTAGAGGTTTCGGACGAGCGGGTCGAAATGGGCCTTTCAATGGACCCGTTGGAATTTTAACTAAGTAAAAAGTACAGAAATTGAGGATTTGCAATATAATTGTGTTCAAAAGCTCCTAATCAATTATTTGAACTCCTAATATTTGAATAAAACATTTTTGCGGTCCTTTTTGTAGAGGTTTCGGACGAGCGGGTCGAAATTGGCCTTTCAATGGACCCGTTGGAATTTTAACTAAGTAAAAAGTACAGAAATTGAGGATTTGCAATATAATTGTGTTCAAAAGCTCCTAATCAATTATTTGAACTCCTAATATTTGAATAAAACATTTTTGCGGTCCTTTTTGTAGAGGTTTCGGACGAGCAGATCTAAATGGGCCTTTCAATGGACCCTTTGGAATTTTAACAGAGTAAAAAGTACAGAAATTGAGGTTTTGCAATATAATCGTGTTGAAAAGATCCTAATCAATTACATGAACTCATAAAATTTGATTAAACTTGTTTTGCAGTCCTTTTTGTAGAGGTTTCCGACGAGCGGGTCGAAATGAGCCTTTCAATGGACCCGTTGGAATTTTAATTGAGTAAAAAGTACAAAAATTGCGATTTTGCAATATAATTGTGTTGAAAATCTCTTAATCAATTATTTGAACTCCTAATATTTGATTAAAACTTGATTTGCAGTCCTTTTTGTAGAGGTTTCGGACGAGCGGGTCGAAATGGGCCTTTCAATGGACCCGTTGGAATTTTAAATGAGTAAAAAGTATAGAAATTGAGGTTTTGCAATATAATTGTGTTGAAAAGCTCCTAATCAATTATTTGAACTCCTCTTATTTGAATAAAACATTTTTGCGGTGTTTTTTGTAGAGGTTTCAGACGAGCAGGTCTAAATGGGCCTTTCAATGGACCCGTTGGAATTTTAACTGAATAAAAAGTATAGAAATTGAGGTTTTGCAATATAATTGTGTTCAAAAGCTCCTAATCATCATTTAAACTCCTAATATTTGAATAAAACATTTTTGCGGTCCTTTTTGTAGAGGTTTCAGACGAGCAGGTCTAAATGGGCCTTTCAATGGACCCGTTGGAATTTTAACTGAGTAAAAAGTACAGAAATTGAGGTTTTGCAAATTAATTGTGTTGAAAAGCTTCTAATTAAATTACATGAACTCCTAAAATTTGATTAAAACTTGTTTTGCGGTCCTTTTTGTAGAGGTTTCGGACGAGCGGGTCGAAATGGGCCTTTCAATGGACCCGTTGGAATTTTAACTGATTAAGAAGTACAGAAATTGAGGTTTTGCAATATAATTGTGTTGAAAAGCTCCTAATCAATTACATGAACTCCTAAAATTTGATTAAAACTTGTTTTGTAGTCCTTTTTGTAGAGGTTTCGGACGAGCGGGTCTAAATGGGCCTTTCAATGGACCCGTTGGAATTTTAACTAAGTAAAAAGTACAGAAATTGAGGATTTGCAATATAATTGTGTTCAAAAGCTCCTAATCAATTATTTGAACTCCTAATATTTGAATAAAACATTTTTGCGGTCCTTTTTGTAGAGGTTTCAGACGAGCAGGTCTAAATGGGCCTTTAAATGGACCCGTTGGAATTTTATATGAGTAAAAAGTATAAAATTGTGGTTTTTCAATATAATTGTGTTTAAAAGCTCCTAATCAAAATATTTGAACTCCTAATATTTGAATAAAACATTTTTGCGATTCTTTTTGTAGAGGTTTCGGACGAGCAGGTCTAAATGGGCCTTTCAATGGACCCGTTGGAATTTTAACTAAGTAAAAAGTATAGAAATTGAGGTTTTGCAATATAATTGAGTTGAAAAGCTCCTAATCAATTATTTGAACTCCTAATATGTGAAGAAAAACTTTTTGCGGTCCTTTTTGTAGAGGTTTCAGACGAGCAGGTCTAAATGGGCCTTTCAATGGACCCGTTGGAATTTTATCTGAGTAAAAGGTATAAAATTGAGGTTTTTCAATATAATTGTGTTTAAAAGCTCCTAATCAATTAGTTGAACTCCTAATATTTGAATAAAACATTTTTGCGGTCCTTTTTGTAAAGGTTTCGGACGAGCAGGTCTAAATGGGCCTTTCAATGGACCCGTTGGAATTTTAACTGAGTAAAAAGTACAGAAATTGAGGTTTTACAATATAATTGTGTTGAAAAGCTCCTAATCAATTACATGAACTCCTAAAATTTGATTAAAACTTGTTTTGCAGTCCTTTTTGCAGAGGTTTCGGACGAGCGGGTCGAAATGGGCCTTTCAATGGACCCGTTGGAATTTTAACTAAGTAAAAACTACAGAAATTGCGGTTTTTCAATATAATTGTGTTTAAAAGCTCCTAATCAATTATTTGAACTCGTAATATTTGAATAAAACATTTTTGTGGTCCTTTTTATAGAGGTTTCGGATGAGCAGGTCTAAATGGGCCTTTCAATGGACCCGTTGGAATTTTAACTGAGTAAAAAGTACAGAAATTGAGGTTTTGCAATGTAATTGTGTTGAAAAGCTTCTAATAAATTACATGAACTCCTAAAATTTGATTAAAACTTGTTTTGCGGTCCTTTTTGTAGAGGTTTCGGACGAGCGGGTCGAAATGGGCCTTTCAATGGACCCGTTGGAATTTTAACTGAATAAAAGGTACAGAAATTGAGGTTTTGCAATATAATTGTGTTGAAAAGCACCTAATCAATTATTTGAACTCCTAATATTTGATTAAAACTTGTTTTGCAGTCCTTTTTGTAGAGGTTTCGGACGAGGGGGTCGAAATGGGCCTTTCAATGGACCCGTTGGAATTTTAAATGAGTAAAAAGTACAGAAATTGAGGTTTTGCAACATAATTGTGTTGAAAAGCTCCTAATCAATTATTTGAACTCCTAATATTTGAATAAAACATTTTTGCGGTCCGTTTTGTAGAGGTTTCGGACGAGCAGGTCTAAATGGGCCTTTCAATGGACCCGTTGGAATTTTAACTGAGTAAAAAGTACATAAATTGAGGTTTTGCAATATAATTGTGTTTAAAAGCTCCTAATCAATTATTTGAACTCCTAATATTTGAATAAAACATTTTTGTGGTCCTTTTAGTAGAGGTTTCCGACGAGAAGGTCCAAATGGGCCTTTCAATGGACCCGTTGGAATTTTAACTGTGTAAAAAGTACAGAAATTGAGGTTTTGCAATATAATTGTGTTGAAAAGCTCCTAATCAATTACATGAACTCCTAAAATTTGATTAAAACCTGTTTTGCAGTCCTTTTTGTAGAGGTTTCGGACGAGCGGGTCGAAATAGGTCTTTCAATGGACCCGTTGGAATTTTAAATGAGTAAAAAGTACAGAAATTGAGGTTTTGCAATATAATTGTGTTCAAAAGCTCCGAATCAATTATTTGAACTCCCAATATTTGAATAAAACATTTTTGCGGTCCTTTTTGTAGAGGTTTCGGACGAGTAGGTCTAAATGGGCCTTTCAATTGATCCGTTGGAATTTTAACTGAGTAAAAAGTACAGAAATTGAGGTTTTGCAATATAATTGTGTTGAAAAGCTCCTAATCAATTACATCAACTCCTAAAATTTGATTAAAACTTGTTTTGCAGTCCTTTTTGTAGAGGTTTCGGTCGAGCGGGTCGAAATGGGCCTTTCAATGGACCCGTTTGAATTTTAACTAAGTAAAAAGTACAGAAATTGTCGTTTTGCAATATAATTGTGTTGAAAAGCTCCTAATCAATTATTTGAACACCTAATATTTGATTAAAACTTGTTTTGCGATCCTTTTTGTAGAGGTTTCGGACGAGCAGGTCTAAATGGACCTTTCAATGGACCCGTTGGAATTTTAACTGAGTAAAAAGTACAGAAATTGCGGTTTTGCAATATAATTGTGTTGAAAAGCTCGTAATCAATTACATGAATTCCTAAAATTTGATTAAAACTTATTTTGCAGTCCTTTTTGTAGAGGTTTCGGACGAGCAGGTCTAAATGGGCCTTTCAATTGACCCGTTGGAATTTTAATTGAGTAAAAAGTACAAAAATTGAGGTTTTGAGATATAATTGTGTTGAAAAGCCCCTAATCAATTACATGAACTCCTAATCAATTATTTGAACTCCTAATATTTGAATAAAACATTTTTCCAGTCCTTTTTGTTGAGGTTTCGGACGAGCAGGTCTAAATAGGCCTTTCAATGGACCCGTTGGAATTTTAACTGAGTAAAAAGTACAGAAATTGAGGTTTTGCAATATAATTATGTTGAAAAGCTCCTAACCAATTACATGAACTCCTAAAATTTGATTAAAACTTGTTTTGCATTCCTTTTTGTAGAGGTTTCGGACGAGCGGGTCAAAATGGGCCTTTCAATGGACCCGTTGGAATTTGAAATGAGTAAAAAGTACAGAAATTGAGGTTTTGCAACATAATTATGTTGAAAAGCTCCTAATCAATTATTTGAATTCATAATATTTGAATAAAACATTTTTGCGGTCCTTTTTGTTGAGGTTTCGGACGAGCATGTCTAAATTGGCCTTTCAATGGACCCGTTGGAATTTTAACTGAGTAAAAAGTACAGAAATTCAGGTTTTACAATATAATTGTGTTGAAAAGCTCCTAATCAATTACATGAACTCCTAAAATTTGATTAAAACTTGTTTTGTAGTCCTTTTTGTAGAGGTTTCGGACGAGCGGGTCGAAATGGGCCTTTCAATGGACCCGTTGGAATTTTAACTGAGTAAAAAGTACAGAAATTGATGTTTTGCAATATAATTGTGTTGAAAAACTCCTAATCAATTACATGAACTCCTAAAATTTGATCAAAACTTGTTTTGCATTCCTTTTTGTAGAGGTTTCGGAAGAGCGGGTCGAAATGGGCCTTTCAATGGACTTGTTGGAATTTTAAATCAGTAAAAAGTACAGAAATTGAGGTTTTGCAATATAATTGTGTTGAAAAGCTCCTAATCAATTATTTGAACTCCTAATATTTGAATAAAACATTTTTGCGGTCCTTTTTGTAAAGTTTTCGGACGAGCAGGTCTAAATGGGCCTTTCAATGGGCCCGTTGGAATTTTAACTAAGTAAAAAGTACATAAATTGAGGTTTTGCAATATAATTCTGTTGATAAGCTCCTAATAAATTACAGGAACTCCTAAAATTTGGTTAAAACTTATTTTGCAGTCTTTTTTGTAAATGTTTCGGACGAGCGGGTCTAAATGGGCCTTTCAATGGACCCGCTGGAATTTTAACTTAGTAAAAAGTACAGAAATTGTGGTTTTGCAATATAATTGTGTTGAAAAGCTCCTAATCAATTATTTGAAGTCCTAATATTTGAATAAAACATTTTTGCGGTCCGTTTTGTAGAGGTTTCGGACGAGCAGGTCTAAATGGGCCTTTCAATGGACCCGTTGGAATTTTAACTAAGTAAAAAGTACAGAAATTGAGGTTTTGCAATATAATTGTGTTTAAAAGCTCCTAATCAATTATTTGAAGTCCTAATATTTGATTAAAACTTATTTTGCAGTCCTTCTAGTAGAGGTTTCGGACGAGCAGGTCTAAATGGGCCTTTCAATGGACCCGTTGGAATTTTAACTGAGTAAAAAGTACCGAAATTGCGGTTTTGCAATATAATTGTGTTTAAAAGCTCCTAATCAATTACATGAACCCCTAAAATTTGATTAAAACTTGTTTTGCAGTCCTTTTTGTAGAGGTTTCGGACGAGCGGGTCGAAATGGGCCTTTCAATGGACCCGTTGGAATTTTAAATGAGTAAAAAGTACAAAAATTGAGGTTTTGCAATATAATTGTATTGAAAAGCTCCTAATGAATTATCTGAACTCCTAATATTTGAATAAAACATTTTTGCGGTCCATTTTGTAGAGGTTTCGGACGAGCAGGTCTAAATGGGCCTTTCAATGGACCCGTTGGAATTTTAACTAAGTAAAAAAAACAGAAATTGAGGTTTTGCAATATAATTGTGTTGAAAAGCTCCTAATCAATTACATGTACTCCTAAAATTTGATTAAAACTTGTTTTGCATTCCTTTTTGTAGAGGTTTCGGACGAGCGGGTCGAAATGGGCCTTTCAGTAGACCCGTTGGAATTTTTAATGAGTAAAAAGTACAGAAATTGAGGTTTTGCAATATAATTGTGTTGAAAAGCTCCTAATCAATAATTTGAACTCCTAATATTTGAATAAAACATTTTTTGCGGTCCTTTTTGTAGAGGTTTCAGACGAGCAGGTCTAAAAGGGCCTTTCAATGGACACGTTGGAATTTTAACTGTGTAAAAAGTACAGAAATTGAGGTTTTGCAATATAATTGTGTTGAAAAGCTCCTAATCAATTACATGAACTCCTTGAATTTGATTAAAACTTGTTTTGCGGTCCTTTTTGTAGAGGTTTCGGACGAAAGGGTCGAAATGGGCCTTTCAATGGACCCGTTGGAATTTTAACTGAGTAAAAAGTACAAAAATTGATGTTTTGCAATATAATTGAGTTCAAAAGCTCCTAATCAATTATTTGAACTCCTAATATTTGAATAAAACATTTTTGCGGTCCTTTTAGTAGAGGTTTCCGACGAGAAGGTCCAAATGGGCCTTTCAATGGACCCGTTGGAATTTTAACTGTGTAAAAAGTACAGAAATTGAGGTTTTGCAATATAATTGTGTTGAAAAGCTCCTAATCAATTACATGAACTCCTAAAATTGGATTAAAACTTGTTTTGCAGTCCTTTTTGTAGAGGTTTCGGACGAGCGGGTCGAAATAGGTCTTTCAATGGACCCGTTGGAATTTTAAATGAGTAAAAAGTACAGAAATTGAGGTTTTGCAATATAATTGTGTTCAAAAGCTCCGAATCAATTATTTGAACTCCTAATATTTGAATAAAACATTTTTGCGGTCCTTTTTGTAGAGGTTTCGGACGAGCAGGTCTAAATGGGCCTTTCAATGGACCCGTTGGAATTTTAACTGAGTAAAAAGTACAGAAATTGAGGTTTTGCAATATAATTGTGTTGAAAAGCTCCTAATCAATTACATCAACTCCTAAAATTTGATTAAAACTTGTTTTGCAGTCCTTTTTGTAGAGGTTTCAGTCGAGCGGGTCGAAATGGGCCTTTATATGGACCCGTTTGAATTTTAACTGAGTAAAAAGTACAGAAATTATCGTTTTGCAATATAATTGTGTTGAAAAGCTCCTAATCAATTATTTGAACACCTAATATTTGATTAAAACTTGTTTCGCGGTCCTTTTTGTAGAGGTTTCGGACGAGCAGGTCTAAATGGGCCTTTCAATGGAGCCGTTGGAATTTTAACTGAGTAAAAAGTACAGAAATTGCGGTTTTGCAATATAATTGTGTTGAAAAGCTCCTAATCAATTACATGAATTCCTAAAATTTGATTAAAACTTATTTTGCAGTCCTTTTTGTAGAGGTTTCGGACGAGCAGGACTAAATGGGCCTTTCAATGGAACCGTTGGAATTTTAATTGAGTAAAAAGTACAAAAATTGAGGTTTTGCAATATAATTGTGTTGAAAAGCCCCTAATCAATTACATGAACTCCTAAAATTTGATTAAAACTTGTTTTGCAGTCCTTTTTGTAGAGGTTTCGGACGAGCGGGTCGAAATGGGCCTTTCAATGGACCCGTTGGAATTTGAAATGAGTAAAAAGTACAGAAATTGAGGTTTTGCAATATAATTGTGTTGAAAATCTCCTAATCAATTATTTGGACTCCTAATATTTGAATAAAACATTTTTGCAGTCCTTTTTGTAGAGGTTTCGGACGATCAGGACTAAATGGGCCTTTCAATGGACCCGTTGGAATTTTAATTGAGTAAAAAGTACAGAAATTGAGGTTTTTCAATATAATTATGTTGAAAAGCTCCTAATCAATTACATGAACTCCTAAAATTTGATTAAAACTTGTTTTGCATTCCTTTTTGTAGAGGTTTCGGACGAGCGGGTCAAAATGGGCCTTTCAATGGACCCGTTGGAATTTGAAATGAGTAAAAAGTACAGAAATTGAGGTTTTGCAACATAATTGTGTTGAAAAGCTCCTAATCAATTATTTGAATTCCTAATATTTGAATAAAACATTTTTGCGGTCCTTTTTGTTGAGGTTTCGGACTAGCAGGTCTAAATTGGTCTTTCAATGGACCCGTTGGAATTTTAACTGAGTAAAAAGTACAAAAATTTAGGTTTTACAATATAATTGTGTTGAAAAGCTCCTAATCAATTACAAGAACTCCTAAAATTTGATTAAAACTTGTTTTGCAGTCCTTTTTGTAGAGGTTTCGGACGAGCGGGTCGAAATGGGCCTTTCAATGGACCCGTTGGAATTTAACTTAGTAAAAAGTACAGAAATTGAGGTTTTGCAATATAATTGTGATGAAAAGCTCCTAATCAATTACATGAACTCCTAAAATTTGATCAAAACTTGTTTTGCATTCCTTTTTGTAGAGGTTTCGGAAGAGCGGGTCGAAATGGGCCTTTCAATGGACCTGTTGGAATTTTAAATCAGTAAAAAGTACAGAAATTGAGGTTTTGCAATTTAATTGTGTTGAAAAGCTCCTAATCAATTATTTGAACTCCTAATATTTGAATAAAACATTTTTGCGGTCCTTTTTGTAGAGGTTTCGGACGAGCAGGTCTAAATGGGCCTTTCAATGGGCCCGTTGGAATTTTAACTAAGTAAAAAGTACATAAATTGAGGTTTTGCAATATAATTGTGTTGAAAAGCTCCTAATCAATTACATGAATTCCTAAAATTTGATTAAAACTCGTTTTGCAGTCCTTTTTGTAGAGGTTTCGTACCAGCGGGTCGAAATGGGCCTTTCAATGGACCCGTTGGAATTTTAACTGAGTAAAAAGTACAGAAATTGAGGTATTGCAAAATAATTGTGTTGAAAAGCTCCTAATCAATTATTTGAACTCCTAATATTTGATTAAAACTTGTTTTGCAGTCTTTTTTGTAGAGGTTTCGGATGAGCGGGTCGAAATGGGCCTTTCAATGGAACCGTTGGAATTTTAACTGAGTAAAAAGTACAGAAATTGAGGTTTTGCAATATAATTGTGTTGAAAAGCTCCTAATTATTTACATGAACTCCAAAAGTTTGATTAAAACTTGTTTTGCAGTCCTTTTTGTAGTGGTTTCGGACGAGCAGGTCGAAATGGGCCTTTCAATGGACCCGTTGGAATTTTAAATGAGTAAAAAGTACAGAAATTGAGGTTTTGCAATATAATTTTGTTGAAAAGCTCCTAATCAATTATTTGAACTCCTAATATTTGAATAAGACATTTTTGCGGTACTTTTTGTAGTGGTTTCGGACGAGCAGGTCTAAATGGGCCTTTTAATGGACCCGTTGGAATTTTAATTGAGTAAAAAGTACAGAAATTGAGGTTTTGCAATATAATTGTGTTGAAAAGCTCCTTATCAATTATTTGAACTCCTAATATTTGAATAAAACCTTTTTGCGTCCTTTTTGTAGAGGTTTCAGACGAGCAGGTCTAAATGGGCCTTTTAATGGACCCGTTGGAATTTTAACTGAGTAAAAAGTACATAAATTGAGGTTTTGCAATATAATTGTGTTGAAAAGCTCCTAATCAATTATTTTAACTCCTAATACTTGAATAAAACATTTTTGCGGTCCTTTTTGTAGAAGTTTCGGACGAGCAGGTCTAAATGGGCCTTTCAATGGACCCGTTGGAATTTTAACTGAGTAAAAAGTACTGAAATTGCGGTTTTGCAATATAATTGTGTTGAAAAGCTCCTAATCAATTACATGAATTCCTAAAATTTGATTAAAACTTGTTTTGTAGTCATTTTTGTAGAGGTTTCAGACGAGCGGGTCGAAATGGGTCTTTCAATGGACCCGTTGGAATTTTAACTGAGTAAAAAGTACAGAAATTGAGGTTTTGCAACATAATTGTGTTGAAAAGCTCCTAATAAATTACATGAACTCCTAATATTTGATCAAAACTTGTTTTGCATTCCTTTTTGTAGAGGTTTCGGAAGAGCGGGTCGAAATGGGCCTTTCAATGGACCTGTTGGAATTTTAAATCAGTAAAAAGTACAGAAATTGAGGTTTTGCAATATAATTGTGTTGAAAAGCTCCTAATCAATTATTTGAACTCCTAATATTTGAATAAAACATTTTTGCTATCCTTTTTGTAGAGGTTTCGGACGAGCAGGTCTAAATGGGTCTTTCAATGGACCCGTTGGAATTTTAACTAAGTAAAAAGTACATAAATTGAGGTTTTGCAATATAATTGTGTTGAAAAGCTCCTAATCAATTACATGAATTCTTAAAATTTCATTAAAACTCGTTTTGCAATCCTTTTTGTAGAAGTTTCGTACGAGCGGGTTGAAATGGGCCTTTCAATGGACCCGTTGGAATTTTAACTGAGTAAAAAGTACATAAATTGCGGTTTTACAATATAATTGTGTTGAAAAGCACCTAATCAATTATTTGAACTCCTAATATTTGATTAAAACTTGTTTTGCGGTCCTTTTTGTTGAGGTTTCGGACGAGCAGGTCTAAATGGGCCTTTCAATGGACCCGTTGGAATTTTAACTGAGTAAAAAGTATAGAAATTGCGGTTTTTCAATATAATTGTGTTTAAAAGCTCCTAATCAATTATTTGAACTATTAATATTTGAATAAAACATTTTTGCGATCCTTTTTGTAGAGGTTTCGGACGAGCAGGTCTCAATGGGCCTTTCAATGGACCCGTTGGAATTTTAACTGAGTAAAAAGTACAGAAATTGAGGTTTTGCAATGTAATTGTGTTGAAAAGCTTCTAATCAATTACATGAACTCTTAAAATTTGATTAAAACTTGTTTTGCGGTCCTTTTTGTAGATGTTTCAGACGAGCGGGTCGAAATGGGCCTTTCAATGGACCCGTTGGAATTTTAACTTAGTAAAAAGTACAGAAATTGAGGTTTTGCAATATAATTGTGTTGAAAAGTTCCTAATCAATTACATGAACTCCTAAAATTTGATTAAAACTTGTTTTGCAGTCCTTTTTGTAGAGGTTTCGGACGAGCGGGTTGAAATGGGCCTTTCAATGGACCTGTTGGAATTATAACTGAATAAAAAGTACAGAAATTGAGGTATTGCAATATAATTGTGTTGAAAAGCTCCTAATCAATTATTTGAACTCCTAATATTTGATTAAAACTTGTTTTGCAGTCCTTTTTATAGAAGTTTCGGACGAGCGGGTCGAAATGGGCCTTTAAATGGACCCGTTGGAATTTTAACTGTGTAAATAGTATAGAAATTAAGGTTTTGCAATATAATTGTGTTGAAAAGCTCCTAATCAATTATTTGAACTCCTAATATTTGAATAAAACCTTTTTGCGGTCGTTTTTGTAGAGGTTTCGGTTGAGCAGGTCTAAATGGGCCTTTCAATGGACCCGTTGGAATTTTAACTGAGTAAAAAGTATAGAAATTTAGGCATTGCAATATAATTGTGTTGAAAAGCTCCTAATCAATTATTTGAACTCCTAATATTTGATTAAAACTTGTTTTGCAGTCCTTTTTATAGAGGTTTCGGACGAGCGGGTCGAAATGGGCCTTTCAATGGACCCGTTGGAATTTTAACTGTGTAAATAGTACAGAAATTGAGGTTTTGCAATATAATTGTGTTGAAAAGCTCCTAATCAATTACATGAACTCCTAAAATTTGATTAAAACTTGTTTTGTAGTCCTTTTTGTAGAGGTGTCGGACGAGCAGGTCTAAATGGGCCTTTCAATGGAACCGTTGGAATTTTAACTAAGTAAAAAGTACAGAAATTGAGGTTTTGCAATGTAATTGTGTTGAAAAGCTTCTAATCAATTACATGAACTCCTAAAATTTGATTAAAACTTGTTTTGCGGTTCTTTTTGTAGAGGTTTCGGACGAGCAGATCTAAATGGGCCTTTCAATGGACCCGTTGGAATTTTAACTGAGTAAAAAGTACAGAAATTGAAGTTTTGCATTGTAATTGTGTTGAAAAGCTTCTAATCAATTACATGAACTCCTAAAATTTGATTAAAACTTGTTTTGCGGTCCTTTTTGTAGAGGTTTCGGACGAGTAGGTCTAAATGGGCCTTTCAATGGACCCGTTGGAATTTTAACTGAGTAAAAAGTATAGAAATTGAAGTTTTTCAATATAATTGTGTTGAATAGCTTCTAATCAATTACATAAACTCCTAAAATTTGATTAAAACTTGTTTTGCAGTCCTTTTTGTAGAGGTTTCGGACGAGTGGGTCGAAATGGGCCTTTCAATGGACCCGTTGGAATTTTAACTGAGTAAAAAGTACAGAAATTGAGGTTTTGCAATATAATTGTGTTGAAAAGCTCCTAATCAATTATTTGAACTCCTAATATTTGACTAAAACCTTTTTGCGGTCCTTTTTGTAGAGGTTTCGGACGAGCAGGTCTAAATGGGCCTTTCAATGGACCCGTTGGAATTTTATCTGAGTAAGAAGTATAAAATTGAGTTTTTTCAATATAATTGTGTTTAAAAGCTCCTAATCAATTATTTAAACTCCTAATATTTGAATAAAACATTTTTGCTGTCCTTTTTGTAGAGGATTTGGACGAGTAGGTCTAAATGGGCCTTTCAATGGACCCGTTGGAATTTTAACCGAGTAAAAAGTACAGACATTGAGGTTTTGCAATGTAATTGTGTTGAAAAGCTTCTAATCAATTACATAAACTCCTAAAATTTGATTAAAACTTGTTTTGCAGTCCTTTTTGTAGAGGTTTCAGAAGAGCAGTTCTAAATGGCCCTTTCAATGGACCCGTTGGAATTTTAACTGAGTAAAAAGTACAGAAACTGAGGTTTTGCAATGTAATTGTGTTGAAAAGCTTCTAATCAATTATTTGAACTCCTAATATTTGAAAAAAAAACATTTTTGTGGTTCTTTTTGTAGAGGTTTCGGACGAGCAAGTCTAAATGGACCTTTCAATGGACCCGTTGGAATTTTAACTGAGTAAAAAGTACAGAAATTGAGGTTTTGCAATGTAATTGTGATGAAAATATTCTAATCAATTACATGAACTCCTAAAATTTGATTAAAACTTGTTTTGCAGTCCTTTTTGTAGAGGTTTCGGATGAGCAGGTCTAAATGGGCCTTTCAATGGACCCGTTGGAATTTTAACTGAGTAAAAAGTATAGAAATTGAGGTTTTTCAATATAATTGTGTTAAAAAGCTTCTAATCAATTACATGAACTCCTAAAATTTGATTAAAACTTGTTTTGCAGTCCTTTTTGGAGAGGTTTCGGACGAGCCGGTCGAAATGGGCCTTTCAATGGACCCGTTGGAATTTTAACTGAGTAAAAAGTATATAAATTGAGGTTTTGCAATGTAATTGTGTTGAAAAGCTTCTAATCAATTACATGAACTCCTAAAATTTGATTAAAACTTGTTTTGCAGTCCTTTTTGTAGAGGTTTCGGACGAGCGGGTCGAAATGGGCCTTTCAATGGACCCGTTGGAATTTTAAATGAGTAAAAAGTACAGAAATTGAGGTTTTGCAATATAATTGTGTTGAAAAGCTCCTAATCAATTATTTGAACTCCTAATATTTGAATAAAACATTTTTGCGGTCCTTTTTGTAGAGGTTTCGGACGAGCAGGTCTAAATGGGCCTTTCAATTGACCCGTTGGAATTTTAACTTAGTAAAAAGTACAGAAATTGAGGTCTTGCAATATAATTGTGTTGAAAAGCTCCTAATCAATTACATGAACTCCTAAAATTTGATTAAAACTTGTTTTGCAGTCCTTTTTGTAGAGGTTTCGGACGAGCAGGTCTAAATGGGCCTTTCAATGGACCCGTTGGAATTTTAACTGAGTAAAAAGTACAGAAATTGAGGTTTTGCAATATAATTGTGTTGAAAAGCTCCTATTCAATTATTTGAACTCCTAATATTTGAATAAAACCTTTTTGCGGTCCCTTTTGAAGGGGTTTTGGACGAGCAGGTCTTAATGGGCCTTTCAATGGACCCGTTGGAATTTTAACTGAGTAAAAAGTACAGAAAATGAGGTTTTGCAATATAATTGTGTTGAAAAGCTCCTAATCAATTACATGAATTCCTAGAATTTGATTAAAACTTGTTTTGCAGTCCTTTTTATAGAGGTTTCGGACGAGCGGGTCGAAATGGGACTTTCAATGGACCCGTTGGAATTTTAACTGAGTAAAAAGTACAGAAATTGAGGTTTTGCAATATAATTGTGTTGAAAAGCTCCTAATTAATTACATGAACTCCAAAAGTTTGATTAAAACTTGTTTTGCAGTCCTTTTTGTAGTGGTTTCGGACGAGCAGGTCGAAATGGGCCTTTCAATGGACCCGTTGGAATTTTAAATGAGTAAAAAGTACAGAAATTGAGGTTTTGCAATATAATTTTGTTAAAAAGCTCCTAATCAATTATTTGAACTCCTAATATTTGATTAAAACTTGTTTTGCAGTCTTTTTTATAGAGGTTTCGGACGAGCGGGTCGAAATGGGCCTTTAAATGGACCCGTTGGAATTTTAACTGTGTAAATAGTACAGAAATTGAGGTTTTGCAATATAATTGTGTTGAAAAGCTCCTAATCAGTTATTTGAACTCCTAATATTTGAATAAAACCTTTTTGCGGTCGTTTTTGTAGAGGTTTCGGCTGAGCAGGTCTAAATGGGCCTTTCAATGGACCCGTTGGAATTTTAACTGAGTAAAAAGTATAGAAATTTAGGTATTGCAATATAATTGTGTTGAAAAGCTCCTAATCAATTTTTTGAACTCCTAATATTTGATTAAAACTTGTTTTGCAGTCCTTTTTATAGAGGTTTCGGACGAGCGGGTCGAAATGGGCCTTTCAATGGACCCGTTGGAATTTTAACTGTGTAAATAGTACAGAAATTGAGGTTTTGCAATATAATTGTGTTGAAAAGCTCCTAATCAATTACATGAACTCCTAAAATTTGATTAAAACTTGTTTTGCAGTCCTTTTTGTAGAGGTTTCGGACGAGCGGATCAAAATTGGCCTTTCAATGGACCCGTTGGAATTTTAACTGAGTAAAAAGTACAGAAATTGCGGTTTTGCAATATAATTGTGTTGAAAAGCTCCTAATCAATTATTTGAACTCCTAATATTTGATTAAAACTTGTTTTGCGGTCCTTTTTGTAGAGGTTTCGGACGAGCAAGTCTAAATGGGCATTTCAATGGACCCGTTGGAATTTTAACTGAGTAAAAAGTACCAAAATTGCGGTTTTGCAATATAATTGTGTTGAAAAGCTCTTAATAAATTACATGAATTCCTAAAATTTGATTAAAACTTGTTTTGCAGTCCTTTTTGTAGATGTTTCGGAAGAGCGGGTCGAAATGGGCCTTTCAATGGACCCGTTGGAATTTTAACTGAGTAAAAAGTACAGAAATTGAGGTTTTGCAATATAATTGTGTTGAAAAGCTCCTAATCAATTACATGAACTCCTAAAATTTGATTAAAACTTGTTTTGCAGTCCTTTTTGTAGAGGTTTCTGACGAGCGGGTCGAAATGGGCCTTTCAATGGAACCGTTGGAATTTTAAATGATTAAAAAGTACATAAATTGAGGTTTTGCAATATAATTGTGTTGAAAAGCTACTAATCAATTATTTGAACTCCTAATATTTGAGTAAAACATTTTTGCGGTCCTTTTTGTAGAGGTTTCGGACGACCAGGTCTAAATGGGCCTTTCAATGGAACCGATGGAATTTTAACTGAGTAAAACGTACAGAAATTTAGGTTTTGCAATATAATTGTGTTGAAAAGCTACTTATCAATTATTTGAACTTCTAATATTTGAATAAAACATTTTTGCGGTCCTTTTTGTAGAGGTTTCGGAGGAGAAGGTCTAAATGGGCTTTTCAATAGACCCGTTGGAATTTTAACAAAGTAAAAAGTACAGAAATTGAGGTTTTGCAATGTAATTGTGTTGAAAAGTTTCTAATCAATTATATGAACTCCGAAAATTTGATTAAAACTTGTTTTGCGGTCCTTTTTGTAGAGGTTTCGGACGAGCAGGTCTAAATGGGCCTTTCAATGGACCCGTTGGAATTTTAACTGAGTAAAAAGTACAGAAATTGAGGTTTTGCAATGTAATTGTGTTGAAAAGCTTCTAATCAATTACATGAACTCCTAAAATTTGATTAAAACTTGTTTTGCGGTCCTTTTTGTAGATGTTTCAGACGAGCGGGTCGAAATGGGCCTTTCAATGGACCCGTTGGAATTTTAACTTAGTAAAAAGTACAGAAATTGAGGTTTTGCAATATAATTGTGTTTAAAAGCTCCTAATCAATTATCTGAACTCCTAATATTTGAATAAAACATTTTTGCGGTCCTTTTTGTAGAGGTTTCGGACGAGCAGGTCTAAATGGGCCTTTCAATGGACCCGTTGGAATTTTAACTGAGTAAAAAGTATAGAAATTGAGGTTTTTCAATATAATTGTGTTGAAAAGCTTCTAATCAATTACATAAACTCCTAAAATTTGATTAAAACTTGTTTTGCAGTCCTTTTTGTAGAGGTTTCGGACGAGCGGGTCGAAATGGGCCTTTCAATGGACCCGTTGGAATTTTAACTGAGTAAAAAGTACAAAAATTGAGGTTTTGCAATATAATTGTGTTGAAAAGCTCCTAATCAATTATTTGAACTCCTAATATTTGACTAAAACCTTTTTGCGGTCCTTTTTGTAGAGGTTTTGGACGAGCAGGTCTAATTGGGCCTTTCAATGGACCCGTTGGAATTTTATTTGAGTAAGAAGAATAAAATTGAGTTTTTTTCAATATAATTGTGTTTAAATGCTCCTAATCAATTATTTAAACTCCTAATATTTGAATAAAACATTTTTGCTGTCCTTTTTTTAGAGGTTTCGGACGAGTAGGTCTAAATGGGCCTTTCAATGGACCCGTTGGATTTTTAACCGAGTAAAAAGTACAGACATTGAGGTTTTGTAATGTAATTATGTTGAAAAGCTTCTAATCAATTACATAAACTCCTAAAATTTGATTAAAACTTGTTTTGTAGTCCTTTTTGTAAAGGTTTCAGACGAGCAGTTCTAAATGGGCCTTTCAATGGACTCGTTGGAATTTTAACTGAGTAAAAAGTACAGAAATTGAGGTTTTGCAATGTAATTGTGTTGAAAAGCTTCTAATCAATTATTTGAACTTTTAATATTTGAATAAAACATTTTTGCGGTCCTTTTTGTAGAGGTTTCGGACGAGTAGGTCTAAATGGACCCGTTGGAATTTTAACTGAGTAAAAAGTACAGAAATTGAGGTTTTGCAATGTAATTGTGTTGAAAATATTCTAATCAATTACATGAACTCCTAAAATTTGATTAAAACTTGTTTTGCAGTCCTTTTTGTAGAGGTTTCGGACGAGCGGGTCGAAATGGGCCTTTCAATGGACCCGTTGCAATTTTAAATGAGTAAAAAATACAGAAATTGAGGTTTTGCAATATAATTGTGTTGAAAAGCTCCTAATCAATTACATGAACTCCTAAAATTTGAATAAAACATTTTTGCGATTCTTTTTGTAGAGGTTTCGGACGAACAGGTGTAAATGGGCCTTTCAATGGACCCGTTGGAGTTTTAACTGAGTAAAAAGTACCGAAATTGCGGTTCTGCAATATAATTGTGTTGAAAAGCTCCTAATAAATTACATTAACTCCTAAAATTTGATTAAAACTTGTTTTGCAGTCCTTTTGTAGAGGTTTCGGACGAGCGGGTCGAAATGGGCCTTTCAATGGACCCGTTGGAATTTTAACTGAGTAAAAAGTACAGAAATTGAGGTCTTGCAATATAATTGTGTTGAAAAGATCCTAATCAATTACATGAACTCCTAAAATTTGATTAAAACTTGTTTTGCAGTCCTTTTTGTAGAGGTTTAGGACGAGCGGGTCGAAATGGGCCTTTCAATAGACCCGTTGGAATTTTAAATGACTAAAAAGTACAGAAATTGAGGTTTTGCAATATAATTGTGTTGAAAAGCTACTAATTAATTATTTGAACTCCTAATATTCGAATAAAACATTTTTGCGGTCCTTTTTGTAGAGGTTTCGGACGAGCAGGTCTAAATGGGCCTTTCAATGGACCCGTTGGAATTTTAACTGAGTAAAAAGTATAGAAATTGAGCTTTTGCAATATAATTGTGTTGAAAAGCTACTAATCAATTATTTAAACTCCTAATATTTGAATAAAACATTTTTGCGGTCCTTTTTGTAGATGTTTCGGACGAGCAAGTCTAAATGGGCCTTTCAATGGACCCGTTGGAATTTTAACTATGTAAAAAGTACAGAAATTGAGGTTTTGCAATGTAATTGTGTTGAAAAGCTTCTAATCAATTACATGAACTCGTAAAATTTGATTAAAACTTGTTTTGCGGTCCTTTCTGTAGAGGTTTCGGACGAGCAGATCTAAATGGGCCTTTCAATGGACCCGTTGGAATTTTAACTGAGTAAAAAGTATATAAATTGAGGTTTTGCAATGTAATTGTGTTGAAAAGCTTCTAATAAATTACATGAACTCCTAAAATTTGATTAAAACTTGTTTTGCATTCCTTTTTGTAGAGGTTTCGGACGAGCGGGTCGAAATGGGCCTTTCAATGGACCCGTTGGAATTTTAACTTAGTAAAAAGTACAGAAATTGAGGTTTTGCAATATAATTGTGTTTAAAAGCTCCTAATCAATTATTTGAACTCCGAATATTTGAATAAAACATTCTTGCGGTCCTTTTTGTAGAGGTTTCGGACGAGCAGGTCTAAATGGACCTTTCAATGGACCGGTTGGAATTTTAACTGAGTAAAAAGTACAGAAATTGAGGTTTTGCAATATAATTGTGTTGAAAAGCTCCTAATCAATTACATGAACTCCTAAAATTTGAATAAAACATTTTTGTGATTCTTTTTGTAGAGGTTTCGGACGAACAGGTGTAAATGGGCCTTTCAATGGACCCGTTGGAATTTTAACCGAGTAAAAAGTACCGAAATTGCGGTTTTGCAATATAATTGTGTTGAAAAGCTCCTAATAAATTACATTAACTCCTAAAATTTGATTAAAACTTGTTTTGCAGTCCTTTTGTAGAGGTTTCGGACGAGCGGGTCAAAATGGGCCTTTCAATGGACCCGTTGGAATTTTAACTGAGTAAAAAGTACAGAAATTGAGGTTTTGCAATATAATTGTGTTGAAAAGCTCCTAATCAATTACATGAACTCCTAAAATTTGATTAAAACTTGTTTTGCAGTCCTTTTTGTAGAGGTTTCGGACGAGCGGGTCGAAATGGGCCTTTCAATGGACCCGTTTGAATTTTAAATGACTAAAAAGTACATAAATTGAGGTTTTGCAATATAATTGTGTTGAAAAGCTACTAATCAATTATTTGAACTCATAATATTTGAATAAAACATTTTTGCGGTCCTTTTTGTAGAGGTTTCGGAAGAGCAGGTCTAAATGGGCCTTTCAATGGACCCGTTGGAATTTTAACTGAGTAAAACGTACATAAATTGAGGTTTTGCAATATAATTGTGTTGAAAAGCTACTTATCAATTATTTGAACTCCTAATATTTGAATAAAACATTTTTGCGGTCCTTTTTGTAGAGGTTTCGGACGAGCAGGTCTAAATGGGTCTTTCAATGGAACCGTTGGAATTTTAACTAAGTAAAAAGTACATAAATTGAGGTTTTGCAATGTAATTGTGTTGAAAAGCTTCTAATCAATTACATGAACTCCTAAAATTTGATTAAAATTTGTTTTGCGGTTCTTTTTGTAGAGGTTTCGGACGAGCAGGTCTAAATGGGCCTTTCAATGGACCCGTTGGAATTTTAACTGAGTAAAAAGTACAGAAATTGAGGTTTTGCAATGTAATTGTGTTTAAAAGCTCCTAATCAATTATTTGAACTCCTAATATTTGAATAAAACATTTTTGCGGTCCTTTTTGTAGAGGTTTCGGACGAGCAGGTCTAAATGGGCCTTTCAATAGACTCGTTGGAATTTTAACTGAGTAAAAAGTATAGAAATTGAGGTTTTTCAAAATAATTGTGTTGAAAAGCTTCTAATCAATTACATAAACTCCTAAAATTTGATTAAAAGTTGTTTTGCAGTCCTTTTTGTAGAGGTTTCGGACGAGTGGGTCGAAATGGGCCTTTCAATGGACCCGTTGGAATTTTAACTGAGTAAAAAGTACAGAAATTGAGGTTTTGCAATATAATTGTGTTGAAAAGCTCCTAATCAATTATTTGAACTCCTAATATTTGACTAAAACCTTTTTGCTGTCCGTTTTGTAGAGGTTTCGTACGAGCAGGTCTAAATGGGCCTTTCAATGGACCCGTTGGAATTTTATCTGAGTAAGAAGTATAAAATTGAGTTTTTTCAATATAATTGTGTTTAAAAGCTCCTAATCAATTATTTAAACTCCTAATATTTGAATAAAACATTTTTGTTGTCCTTTTTGTAGAGGTTTCGGACGAGTAGGTCTAAATGGGCCTTTCAATGGACCCGTTGGAATTTTAACCGAGTAAAAAGTACAGACATTGAGGTTTTGCAATGTAATTGTGTTGAAAAGCTTCTAATGAATTACATAAACTCCTAAAATTTTATTAAAACTTGTTTTGTAGTCCTTTTTGTAGAGGTTTCGGACGAGCAGTTCTAAATGGCCCTTTCAATGGACCCGTTGGAATTTTAACTGAGTAAAAAGTACAGAAATTGAGGTTTTGCAATGTAGTTGTGTTGAAAAACTTCTAATCAATTATTTGAACTCCTAATATTTGAGAAAAACATTTGTGTGGTTCTTTTTGTAGAGGTTTCGGACGAGCAAGTCTAAATGGACCTTTCAATGGACCCGTTGGAATTTTAACTGAGTAAAAAGTACAGAAATTAAGTTTTTCAATATAATTGTGTTGAAAAGCTTCTAATCAATTACATGAACTCCTAAAATTTGATTAAAACTTGTTTTGAAGTCCTTTTTGTAGAGGTTTCGGACGAGCGGGTCGAAATGGGCCTTTCAATGGACCCGTTGGAATTTTAACTGAGTAAAAAGTATATAAATTGAGGTTTTGCAATGTAATTGTGTTGAAAAGCTTCTAATCAATTACATGCACTCCTAAAATTTGATTAAAACTTGTTTTGCAGTCCTTTTTGTAGAGGTTTCAGACGAGCGGGTCGAAATGGGCCTTTCAATGGACCCGTTGGAATTTTAAATGAGTAAAAAGTACAGAAATTGAGGTTTTGCAATATAATTGTGTTGAAAAGCTCCTAATCAATTATTTGAACTCCTAATATTTGAATAAAACATTTTTGCGGTCCTTTTTGTAGAGGTTTCGGACGAGCAGGTCTAAATGGGCCTTTCAATGGACCCGTTGGAATTTTAACTTAGTAAAAAGTATAGAAATTTAAGTTTTTCAATATAATTGTGTTGAAAAGCTTCTAATCAATTACATAAACTCCTAAAATTTGATTAAAACTTGTTTTGCAGTCCTTTTTGTAGAGGTTTCGGACGAGTGGGTCGAAATGGGCCTTTCAATGGACCCGTTGGAATTTTAACTGAGTAAAAAGTACAGAAATTGAGGTTTTGCAATATAATTGTGTTGAAAAGCTCCTAATCAATTATTTGAACTCCTAATATTTGACTAAAACCTTTTTGCGGTCCGTTTTGTAGAGGTTTCGGACGAGCAGGTCTAAATTGGCCTTTCAATGGACCCGTTGGAATTTTATCTGAGTAAGAAGTATAAAATTGAGTTTTTTCAATATAATTGTGTTTAAAAGCTCCTAATCAATTATTTAAACTCCTAATATTTGAATAAAACATTTTTGCTGTCCTTTTTGTAGAGGTTTCGGACGAGTAGGTCTAAATGGGCCTTTCAATGGACCCGTTGGAATTTTAACCGAGTAAAAAGTACAGACATTGAGGTTTTGCAATGTAATTGTGTTGAAAAGCTTCTAATCAATTACATAAATTCCTAAAATTTTATTAAAACTTGTTTTGCAGTCCTTTTTGTAGAGGTTTCAGAAGAGCAGTTCTAAATGGCCCTTTCAATGGACCCGTTGGAATTTTAACTGAGTAAAAAGTACAGAAACTGAGGTTTTAATGTAATTGTGTTGAAAAGCTTCTAATCAATTATTTGAACTGCTAATATTTGAAAAAAACATTTTTGTGGTCCTTTTTGTAGAGGTTTCGGACGAGCAGGTCTAAATGGACCTTTCAATGGACCCGTTGGAATTTTAACTGAGTAAAAAGTACAGAAATTGCGGTTTTGCAATATAATTGTGTTGAAAAGCACCTAATCAATTATTTGAACTCCTAATATTTGATTAAAACTTGTTTTGCGGTCCTTTTTGTTGAGGTTTCGGACGAGCAGGTCTAAATGGGCCTTTCAATGGACCCGTTGGAATTTTAACTGAGTAAAAAGTATAGAAATTGCGGTTTTTCAATATAATTGTGTTTAAAAGCTCCTAATCAATTATTTGAACTTTTAATATTTGAATAAAACATTTTTGCGATCCTTTTTGTAGAGGTTTCGGACGAGCAGGTCTCAATGGGCCTTTCAATGGACCCGTTGGAATTTTAACTGGGTAAAAAGTACAGAAATTGAGGTTTTGCAATGTAATTGTGTTGAAAAGCTTCTAATCAATTACATGAACTCTTAAAATTTGATTAAAACTTGTTTTGCGGTCGTTTTTGTAGATGTTTCGGACGAGCGGGTCGAAATGGGCCTTTCAATTGACCCGTTGGAATTTTAACTGAGTAAAAAGTACAGAAATTGAGGTTTGGCAATATAAATGTGTTGAAAAGTTCCTAATTAATTACATGATCTCCTAAAATTTGATTAAAACTTGTTTTGCAGTCCTTTTTGTAGAGGTTTCGGACGAGCGGGTTGAAATGGGCGTTTCAATGGACCCGTTGGAATTATAATTGAATAAAAAGTACAGAAATTGAGGTATTGCAATATAATTGTGTTGAAAAGCTCCTAATCAATTATTTGAACTCCTAATATTTGATTAAAACTTGTTTTGCAGTCCTTTTTATAGAGGTTTCGGACGAGCAGGACGAAATGTGCCTTTCAATGGACCCGTTGGAATTTTAACTGTGTAAATAGTACAAAAATTGAGGTTTTGCAATATAATTGTGTTGAAAAGCTCCTAATCAATTACATGAACTCCTAAAATTTGATTAAAACTTGTTTTGCAGTCCTTTTTGTAGAGGTTTCGGACGAGCAGATCAAAATTGGCCTTTCAATGGACCCGTTGGAATTTTAACTGAGTAAAAAGTATAGAAATTGAGGTATTGCAATATAATTGTGTTGAAAAGCTCCTAATCAATTACATGAATTCTTAAAATTTGATTAAAACTCGTTTTGCAGTCCTTTTTGTAGAGGTTTCGTACGAGCGGGTTGAAATGGGCCTTTCAATGGACCCGTTGGAATTTTAACTGAGTAAAAAGTACAGAAATTGCGGTTTTGCAATATAATTGTGTTGAAAAGCACCTAATCAATTATTTGAACTCCTAATATTTGATTAAAACTTGTTTTGCGGTCCTTTTTGTTGAGGTTTCGGACGAGCAGGTCTAAATGGGCCTTTCAATGGACCCGTTGGAATTTTAACTGAGTAAAAAGTATAGAAATTGCGGTTTTGCAATATAATTGTGTTGAAAAGCTCCTAATCAATTATTTGAATTCTTAAAATTTGATTAAAACTCGTTTTGCAGTCCTTTTTGTAGAGGTTTCGTACGAGCGGGTTGAAATGGGCCTTTCAATGGACCCGTTGGAATTTTAACTGAGTAAAAAGTACAGAAATTGCAGTTTTGCAATATAATTGTGTTGAAAAGCACCTAATCAATTATTTGAACTCCTAATATTTGATTAAAACTTGTTTTGCGGTCCTTTTTGTTGAGGTTTCGGACGAGCAGGTCTAAATGGGCCTTTCAATGGACCCGTTGGAATTTTAACTGAGTAAAAAGTATAGAAATTGCGGTTTTGCAATATAATTGTGTTGAAAAGCTCCTAATCAATTATTTGAATTCCTAATATTTGATTAAAACTTGTTTTGCAGTCCTTTTTGTAGAGGTTTCGGACGAGCGGGTCGAAATGGGCCTTTCAATGGACCCGTTGGAATTTTAACTGAGTAAAAAGTACAGAAATTGAGGTTTTGCAATATAATTGTGTTGAAAAGCTCCTAATCAATTGCATGAACTCCTAAAATTTGATTAAAACTTGTTTTGCAGTCCTTTTTGTAGAGGTTTCTGACGAGCGGGTCGAAATGGGCCTTTCAATGGACCCGTTGGAATTTTAAATGACTAAAAAGTACATAAATTGAGGTTTTTCAGTATAATTGTGTTGAAAAGCTACTAATCAATTATTTGAACTCCTAATATTTGAATAAAACATTTTTGCAGTCCTTTTTGTAGAGGTTTCGGACGAGCAGGTCTAAATGGGCCTTTCAATGGACCCGTTGGAATTTTAACTAAGTAAAACGTACAGAAATTGAGGTTTTGCAATATAATTGTGTTGAAAAGCTACTTATCAATTATTTAAACTCCTAATATTTGAATAAAACATTTTTGCGGTCCTTTTTGTAGAGGTTTCGGACGAGCAGGTCTAAATTGGCCTTTCAATGGACCCGTTGGAACTTTAACAAAGTAAAAAGTACAGAAATTGAGGTTTTGCAATGTAATTGTGTTGAAAAGCTTCTAATCAATTACATGAACTCCTAAAATTTGATTAAAACTTGTTTTGCGGTCCTTTGGTAGAGGTTTCGGACGAGCAGGTCTAAATGGGCCTTTCAATGGACCCGTTGGAATTTTAACTGAGTAAAAAGTACAGAAATTGAGGTTTTGCAATGTAATTGTGTTGAAAATATTCTAATCAATTACATGAACTCCTAAAATTTGATTAAAACTTGTTTTGTAGTCCTTTTTGTAGAGGTTTCAGACGAGCGGGTCGAAATGGGCCTTTCAATGGACCCGTTGGAATTTTAAATGAAAAAAAAGTACAGAAATTGAGGTTTTGCAATATAATTGTGTTGAAAAGCTCCTAATCAATTACATGAACTCCTAAAATTTGATTAAAACTTGTTTTGCAGACCTTTTTGTAGAGGTTTCGGACGAGCGGGTCGAAATGGGCCTTTCAATGGACCCGTTAGAATTTTAAATGAGTAAAAAGTACAGAAATTGAGGTTTTGCAATATAATTGTGTTGAAAAGCTCCTAATCAATTATTTGAACTCCTAATATTCGAATAAAACATTTTTGCGGTCCTTTTTGTAGAGGTTTCGGACGAGCAGGTCGAAATGGGCCTTTCAATGGACCCGTTGGAATTTTAACTTAGTAAAAAGTATAGAAATTGAAGTTTTTCAATATAATTGTGTTGAAAAGCTTCTAATCAATTACATAAACTCCTAAAATTTGATTAAAACTTGTTTTGCAGTCCTTTTTGTAGAGGTTTCGGACGAGTGGGTCGAAATGGGCCTTTCAATGGACCCGTTGGAATTTTAACTGAGTAAAAAGTACAGAAATTGAGGTTTTGCAATATAATTGTGTTGAAAAGCTCCTAATCAATTATTTGAACTCCTAATATTTGACTAAAACCTTTTTGCGGTCCGTTTTGTAGAGGTTTCGGACGAGCAGGTCTAAATTGGCCTTTCAATGGACCCGTTGGAATTTTATCTGAGTAAGAAGTATAAAATTGAGTTTTTTCAATATAATTGTGTTTAAAAGCTCCTAATCAATTATTTAAACTCCTAATATTTGAATAAAACATTTTTGCTGTCCTTTTTGTAGAGGTTTCGGACGAGTAGGTCTAAATGGGCCTTTCAATGGACCCGTTGGAATTTTAACCGAGTAAAAAGTACAGACATTGAGGTTTTGCAATGTAATTGTGTTGAAAAGCTTCTAATCAATTACATAAATTCCTAAAATTTTATTAAAACTTGTTTTGCAGTCCTTTTTGTAGAGGTTTCAGAAGAGCAGTTCTAAATGGCCCTTTCAATGGACCCGTTGGAATTTTAACTGAGTAAAAAGTACAGAAACTGAGGTTTTAATGTAATTGTGTTGAAAAGCTTCTAATCAATTATTTGAACTGCTAATATTTGAAAAAAACATTTTTGTGGTCCTTTTTGTAGAGGTTTCGGACGAGCAGGTCTAAATGGACCTTTCAATGGACCCGTTGGAATTTTAACTGAGTAAAAAGTACAGAAATTGCGGTTTTGCAATATAATTGTGTTGAAAAGCACCTAATCAATTATTTGAACTCCTAATATTTGATTAAAACTTGTTTTGCGGTCCTTTTTGTTGAGGTTTCGGACGAGCAGGTCTAAATGGGCCTTTCAATGGACCCGTTGGAATTTTAACTGAGTAAAAAGTATAGAAATTGCGGTTTTTCAATATAATTGTGTTTAAAAGCTCCTAATCAATTATTTGAACTTTTAATATTTGAATAAAACATTTTTGCGATCCTTTTTGTAGAGGTTTCGGACGAGCAGGTCTCAATGGGCCTTTCAATGGACCCGTTGGAATTTTAACTGGGTAAAAAGTACAGAAATTGAGGTTTTGCAATGTAATTGTGTTGAAAAGCTTCTAATCAATTACATGAACTCTTAAAATTTGATTAAAACTTGTTTTGCGGTCGTTTTTGTAGATGTTTCGGACGAGCGGGTCGAAATGGGCCTTTCAATTGACCCGTTGGAATTTTAACTGAGTAAAAAGTACAGAAATTGAGGTTTGGCAATATAAATGTGTTGAAAAGTTCCTAATCAATTACATGATCTCCTAAAATTTGATTAAAACTTGTTTTGCAGTCCTTTTTGTAGAGGTTTCGGACGAGCGGGTTGAAATGGGCGTTTCAATGGACCCGTTGGAATTATAATTGAATAAAAAGTACAGAAATTGAGGTATTGCAATATAATTGTGTTGAAAAGCTCCTAATCAATTATTTGAACTCCTAATATTTGATTAAAACTTGTTTTGCAGTCCTTTTTATAGAGGTTTCGGACGAGCAGGACGAAATGTGCCTTTCAATGGACCCGTTGGAATTTTAACTGTGTAAATAGTACAAAAATTGAGGTTTTGCAATATAATTGTGTTGAAAAGCTCCTAATCAATTACATGAACTCCTAAAATTTGATTAAAACTTGTTTTGCAGTCCTTTTTGTAGAGGTTTCGGACGAGCAGATCAAAATTGGCCTTTCAATGGACCCGTTGGAATTTTAACTGAGTAAAAAGTATAGAAATTGAGGTATTGCAATATAATTGTGTTGAAAAGCTCCTAATCAATTACATGAATTCTTAAAATTTGATTAAAACTCGTTTTGCAGTCCTTTTTGTAGAGGTTTCGTACGAGCGGGTTGAAATGGGCCTTTCAATGGACCCGTTGGAATTTTAACTGAGTAAAAAGTACAGAAATTGCGGTTTTGCAATATAATTGTGTTGAAAAGCACCTAATCAATTATTTGAACTCCTAATATTTGATTAAAACTTGTTTTGCGGTCCTTTTTGTTGAGGTTTCGGACGAGCAGGTCTAAATGGGCCTTTCAATGGACCCGTTGGAATTTTAACTGAGTAAAAAGTATAGAAATTGCGGTTTTGCAATATAATTGTGTTGAAAAGCTCCTAATCAATTATTTGAATTCTTAAAATTTGATTAAAACTCGTTTTGCAGTCCTTTTTGTAGAGGTTTCGTACGAGCGGGTTGAAATGGGCCTTTCAATGGACCCGTTGGAATTTTAACTGAGTAAAAAGTACAGAAATTGCGGTTTTGCAATATAATTGTGTTGAAAAGCACCTAATCAATTATTTGAACTCCTAATATTTGATTAAAACTTGTTTTGCGGTCCTTTTTGTTGAGGTTTCGGACGAGCAGGTCTAAATGGGCCTTTCAATGGACCCGTTGGAATTTTAACTGAGTAAAAAGTATAGAAATTGCGGTTTTGCAATATAATTGTGTTGAAAAGCTCCTAATCAATTATTTGAATTCCTAATATTTGATTAAAACTTGTTTTGCAGTCCTTTTTGTAGAGGTTTCGGACGAGCGGGTCGAAATGGGCCTTTCAATGGACCCGTTGGAATTTTAACTGAGTAAAAAGTACAGAAATTGAGGTTTTGCAATATAATTGTGTTGAAAAGCTCCTAATCAATTGCATGAACTCCTAAAATTTGATTAAAACTTGTTTTGCAGTCCTTTTTGTAGAGGTTTCTGACGAGCGGGTCGAAATGGGCCTTTCAATGGACCCGTTGGAATTTTAAATGACTAAAAAGTACATAAATTGAGGTTTTTCAGTATAATTGTGTTGAAAAGCTACTAATCAATTATTTGAACTCCTAATATTTGAATAAAACATTTTTGCGGTCCTTTTTGTAGAGGTTTCGGACGAGCAGGTCTAAATGGGCCTTTCAATGGACCCGTTGGAATTTTAACTAAGTAAAACGTACAGAAATTGAGGTTTTGCAATATAATTGTGTTGAAAAGCTACTTATCAATTATTTAAACTCCTAATATTTGAATAAAACATTTTTGCGGTCCTTTTTGTAGAGGTTTCGGACGAGCAGGTCTAAATTGGCCTTTCAATGGACCCGTTGGAACTTTAACAAAGTAAAAAGTACAGAAATTGAGGTTTTGCAATGTAATTGTGTTGAAAAGCTTCTAATCAATTACATGAACTCCTAAAATTTGATTAAAACTTGTTTTGCGGTCCTTTGGTAGAGGTTTCGGACGAGCAGGTCTAAATGGGCCTTTCAATGGACCCGTTGGAATTTTAACTGAGTAAAAAGTACAGAAATTGAGGTTTTGTAATGTAATTGTGTTGAAAAGCTTCTAATCAATTACATAAACTCCTAAAATATGATTAAAACCTTTTTTGCAGTCCTTTTTGTAGAGGTTTCGGACGAGCGGGTCGAAATGGGCCTTTCAATGGACCCGTTGGAATTTTAACTAAGTAAAAAGTACAGAAATTGAGGTTTTGCAATATAATTGTGTTGAAAAGCTCCTAATCAATTATTTGAACTCCTAATATTTGACTAAAACCTTTTTGCGGTCCTTTTTGTAGAAGTTTCGGACGAGCAGGTCTAAATGGGCCTTTCAAAGGACCCGTTGGAATTTTATCTGAGTAAGAAGTATAAAATTGAGTTTTTTCAATATAATTGTGTTTAAAAGCTCCTAATCAATTATTTAAACTCCTAATATTTGAATAAAACATTTTTGCTGTCCTTTTTGTAGAGGTTTCGGACGAGTAGGTCTAAATGGGCCTTTCAATGGACCCGTTGGAATTTTAACCGAGTAAAAAGTACAGACATTGAGGTTTTGCAATGTAATTGTGTTGAAAAGCTTCTAATCAATTACATAAACTCATAAATTTTGATTAAAACTTGTTTTGTAGTCCTTTTTGTAGAGGTTTCGGACGAGCAGTTCTAAATGGCCCTTTCAATGGACCCGTTTGAATTTTAACTGAGTAAAAAGTACAGAAATTGAGGTTTTGCAATGTAATTGTGTTGAAAAGCTTCTAATCAATTATTTGAACTCCTAATATTTGAATAAAACATTTTTGCGGTCCTTTTTGTAGAGGTTTCGGACGAGCAGGTCTAAATGGACCTTTCAATGGACCGGTTGGAATTTTAACTGAGTAAAAAGTACAGAAATTGAGGTTTTGCAATATAATTGTGTTGAAAAGCTCCTAATCAATTACATGAACTCCTAAAATTTGATTAAAACTTGTTTTGTAGACCTTTTTGTAGAGGTTTCGGACGAGCGGGTCGAAATGGGCCTTTCAATGGACCCGTTAGAATTTTAAATGTGTAAAAAGTACAGAAATTGAGGTTTTGCAATATAATTGTGTTGAAAAGCTCCTAATCAATTATTTTAACTCCTAATATTTGAATAAAACATTTTTGCGGTCCTTTTTTGTAGAGGTTTCGGACGAGCAGGTCTAAATGGACCTTTCAATGGACCCGTTGGAATTTTAACTGAGTAAAAAGTACAGAAATTGAGGTTTTGCAATGTAATTGTGTTGAAAATATTCTAATCAATTACATGAACTCCTAAAATTTGATTAAAACTTGTTTTGTAGTCCTTTTTGTAGAGGTTTCAGACGAGCGGGTCGAAATGGGCCTTTCAATGGACCCGTTGGAATTTTAAATGAAAAAAAAGTACAGAAATTGAGGTTTTGCAATATAATTGTGTTGAAAAGCTCCTAATCAATTACATGAACTCCTAAAATTTGATTAAAACTTGTTTTGCAGACCTTTTTGTAGAGGTTTCGGACGAGCGGGTCGAAATGGGCCTTTCAATGGACCCGTTAGAATTTTAAATGAGTAAAAAGTACAGAAATTGAGGTTTTGCAATATAATTGTGTTGAAAAGCTCCTAATCAATTATTTGAACTCCTAATATTCGAATAAAACATTTTTGCGGTCCTTTTTGTAGAGGTTTCGGACGAGCAGGTCTAAATGGGCCTTTCAATGGACCCGTTGGAATTTTAACTGAGTAAAAAGTACAGAAATTGAGCTTTTGCAATATAATTGTGTTGAAAAGCTACTAATCAATTATTTAAACTCCTAATATTTGAATAAAACATTTTTGCGGTCCTTTTTGTAGAGGTTTCAGACGAGCAAGTCTAAATGGGCCTTTCAATGGACCCGTTGGAATTTTAACTATGTAAAAAGTACAGAAATTGAGGTTTTGCAATGTAATTGTGTTGAAAAGCTTCTAATCAATTACATGAACTCGTAAAATTTGATTAAAACTTGTTTTGTGGTCCTTTTTGTAGAGGTTTCGGACGAGCAGGTCTAAATGGGCCTTTCAATGGACCCGTTGGAATTTTAACTGAGTAAAAAGTACATAAATTGAGGTTTTGCAATGTAATTGTGTTGAAAAGCTTCTAATCAATTACATGAACTCCTAAAATTTGATTAAAACTTGTTTTGCATTCCTTTTTGTAGAGGTTTCGGACGAGCGGGTCGAAATGGGCCTTTCAATGGACCCGTTGGAATTTTAACTTAGTAAAAAGTACAAAAATTGAGGTTTTGCAATATAATTGTGTTTAAAAGCTGCTAATCAATTATTTGAACTCCTAATATTTGAATAAAACATTTTTGCGGTTTTTTTGTAGAGGTTTCGGACGAGCGGGTCGAAATGGGCCTTTCAATGGACCCGTTGGAATTTTAACTTAGTAAAAAGTACAAAAATTGAGGTTTTGCAATATAATTGTGTTGAAAAGCTCCTAATCAATTACATGAACTCCTAAAATTTGATTAAAACTTGTTTTGCAGTCCTTTTTGTAGAGGTTTCGGACGAGCGGGTCGAAATGGGCCTTTCAATGGACCCGTTGGAATTTTAAATGACTAAAAAGTACATAAATTGAGGTTTTGCAATATAATTGTGTTGAAAAGCTACTAATCACTTATTTGAACTCATAATATTTGAATAAAACATTTTTGCGGTCCTTTTTGTAGAGGTTTCGGACGAGCAGGTCTAAATGGGCCTTTCAATGGAACCGTTGGAATTTTAACTAAGTAAAAAGTACAGAAATTGAGGTTTTGCAATGTAATTGTGTTGAAAAGCTTCTAATCAATTACTTGAACTCCTAAAATTTGATTAAAATTTGTTTTGCGGTTCTTTTTGTAGAGGATTCGGACGAGCAGGTCTAAATGGGCCTTTCAATGGACCCGTTGGAATTTTAACTGAGTAAACAGTACAGAAATTGAGGTTTTGCAATGTAATTGTGTTGAAAAGCTTCTAATCAATTACATGAACTCCTAAAATTTGATTAAAACTTGTTTTGCGGTCCTTTTTGTAGAGGTTTCAGACTAGCGGGTCGAAATGGGCCTTTCAATGGACCCGTTAGAATTTTAACTTAGTAAAAAGTACAGAAATTGAGGTTTTGCAATATAATTGTGTTTAAAAGCTCCTAATCAATTATTTGAACTCCTAATATTTGAATAAAACATTTTTGCGGTCCTTTTTGTAGAGGTTTCGGACGAGCAGGTCTAAATGGGCCTTTCAATGGACCCGTTGGAATTTTAACTGAGTAAAAAGTATAGAAATTGAGGTTTTGCAATATAATTGTGTTGAAAAGCTTCTAATAAATTACATAAACTCCTAAAATTTGATTAAAACTTGTTTTGCAGTCCTTTTTGTAGAGGTTTCGGACGAGTGGGTCGAAATGGGCCTTTCAATGGACCCGTTGGAATTTTAACTGAGTAAAAAGTACAGAAATTGAGGTTTTGCAATATAATTGTGTTGAAAAGCTCCTAATCAATTATTTGAACTCCTAATATTTGACTAAAACCTTTTTGCGGTCCTTTTTGTAGAGGTTTCGGACGAGCAGGTCTAAATGGGCCTTTCAATGGACCCGTTTGAATTTTATCTGAGTAAGAAGTATAAAATTGATTTTTTTCAATATAATTGTGTTTAAAAGCTCCTAATCAATTATTTAAACTCCTAATATTTGAATAAAACATTTTTGTTGTCCTTTTTGTAGAGGTTTCGGATGAGTAGGTCTAAATGGGCCTATCAATGGACCCGTTGGAATTTTAACCGAGTAAAAAGTACAGACATTGAGGTTTTGCAATGTAATTGTGTTGAAAAGCTTCTAATCAATTACATAAACTCCTAAAATATGATTAAAACCTTTTTTGCAGTCCTTTTTGTAGAGGTTTCGGACGAGTGGGTCGAAATGGGCCTTTCAATGGACCCGTTGGAATTTTAACTGAGTAAAAAGTACAGAAATTGAGGTTTTGCAATATAATTGTGTTGAAAAGCTCCTAATCAATTATTTGAACTCCTAATATTTGAATAAAACATTTTTGCGGTCCTTTTTGTAGAAGTTTCGGACGAGCAGGTCTAAATGGGCCTTTCAATGGACCCGTTGGAATTTTAACTGAGTAAACGGTACTGAATTTGCGGTTTTGCAATATAATTGTGTTGAAAAGCTCCTAATCAATTACATGAATTCCTAAAATTTGATTAAAACTTTTTTTGCAGTCATTTTTGTAGAGGTTTCGGACGAGCGGGTCGAAATGGGTCTTTCAATGGACCCGTTGGAATTTTAACTGAGTAAAAAGTACAGAAATTGAGGTTTTGCAACATAATTGTGTTGAAAAGCTCCTAATAAATTACATGAACTCCTAATATTTGATCAAAACTTGTTTTGCATTCCTTTTTGTAGAGGTTTCGGACGAGCGAGTCGAAATGGGCCTTTCAATGGACCTGTTGGAATTTTAAATCAGTAAAAAGTACAAAAATTGAGGTTTTGCAATATAATTGTGTTGAAAAGCTCTTAATCAATTATTTGAACTCCTAATATTTGAATAAAACATTTTTGCGGTACTTTTTGTAGAAGTTTCGGACGAGCAGGTCTAAATGGGCCTTTCAATGGACCCGTTGGAATTTTAACTGAGTAAAAAGTACTGAAATTGCGGTTTTGCAATATAATTGTGTTGAAAAGCTCCTAATCAATTACATGAATTCTTAAAATTTCATTAAAACTCGTTTTGCAGTCCTTTTTGTAGAGGTTTCGTACGAGCGGGTTGAAATGGGCCTTTCAATGGACCCGTTGGAATTTTAACTGAGTAAAAAGTACAGAAATTGAGGTTTTGCAATATAATTGTGTTGAAAAGCTCCTAATCAATTATTTGAACTCCTAATATTTGACTAAAACGTTTTTGCGGTCCTTTTTGTAGAGGTTTCGGACGAGCAGGTCTAAATGGGCCTTTCAATGGACCCGTTGGAATTTTATCTGAGTAAGAAGTATAAAATTGATTTTTTTCAATATAATTGTGTTTAAAAGCTCCTAATCAATTATTTAAACTCCTAATATTTGAATAAAACATTTTTGTTGTCCTTTTTGTAGAGGTTTCGGACGAGTAGGTCTAAATGGGCCTATCAATGGACCCGTTGGAATTTTAACCGAGTAAAAAGTACAGACATTGAGGTTTTGCAATGTAATTGTGTTGAAAAGCTTCTAATCAATTACATAAACTCCTAAAATTTGATTAAAACTTGTTTTGCAGTCCTTTTTGTAGAGGTTTCGGACGAGTGGGTCGAAATGGGCCTTTCAATGGACCCGTTGGAATTTTAACTGAGTAAAAAGTACAGAAATTGAGGTTTTGCAATATAATTGTGTTGAAAAGCTCCTAATCAATTATTTGAACTCCTAATATTTGAATAAAACATTTTTGCGGTCCTTTTTGTAGAAGTTTCGGACAAGCAGGTCTAAATGGGCCTTTCAATGGACCCGTTGGAATTTTAACTGAGTAAAAGGTACTGAATTTGCGGTTTTGCAATATAATTGTGTTGAAAAGCTCCTAATCAATTACATGAATTCCTAAAATTTGATTAAAACTTTTTTTGCAGTCATTTTTGTAGAGGTTTCGGACGAGCGGGTCGAAATGGGTCTTTCAATGGACCCGTTGGAATTTTAACTGAGTAAAAAGTACAGAAATTGAGGTTTTGCAACATAATTGTGTTGAAAAGCTCCTAATAAATTACATGAACTCCTAATATTTGATCAAAACTTGTTTTGCATTCCTTTTTGTAGAGGTTTCGGACGAGCGGGTCGAAATGGGCCTTTCAATGGACCTGTTGGAATTTTAAATCAGTAAAAAGTACAAAAATTGAGGTTTTGCAATATAATTGTGTTGAAAAGCTCCTAATCAATTATTTGAACTCCTAATATTTGAATAAAACATTTTTGCGGTACTTTTTGTAGAAGTTTCGGACGAGCAGGTCTAAATGGGCCTTTCAATGGACCCGTTGGAATTTTAACTGAGTAAAAAGTACTGAAATTGCGGTTTTGCAATATAATTGTGTTGAAAAGCTCCTAATCAATTACATGAATTCTTAAAATTTCATTAAAACTCGTTTTGCAGTCCTTTTTGTAGAGGTTTCGTACGAGCGGGTTGAAATGGGCCTTTCAATGGACCCGTTGGAATTTTAACTGAGTAAAAAGTACAGAAATTGCGGTTTTGCAATATAATTGTGTTGAAAAGCACCTAATCAATTATTTGAACTCCTAATATTTGATTAAAACTTGTTTTGCGGTTCTTTTTGTTGAGGTTTCAGACGAGCAGGTCTAAATGGGCCTTTCAATGGACCCGTTGGAATTTTAACTGAGTAAAAAGTATAGAAATTGCGGTTTTTCAATATAATTGTGTTTAAAAGCTCCTAATCAATTATTTGAACTATTAATATTTGAATAAAACATTTTTGCGATCCTTTTTGTAGAGGTTTCGGACGAGCAGGTCTAAATGGGCCTTTCAATGGACCCGTTGGAATTTTAACTGAGTAAAAAGTACAGAAATTGAGGTTTTGCAATATAATTGTGTTGAAAAGCTCCTAATCAATTACATGAACTCCTAAAATTTGATTAAAACTTGTTTTGCAGTCCTTTTTGTAGAGGTTTCGGACGAGCGGGTCGAAATGGGCCTTTCAATGGACCCGTTGGAATTTTAAATGACTAAAAAGTACATAAATTGAGGTTTTGCAATATAATTGTGTTGAAAAGCTACTAATCAATTATTTGAACTCATAATATTTGAATAAAACATTTTTGCGGTCCTTTTTGTAGAGGTTTCGGACGAGCAGGTCTAAATGGGCCTTTCAATGGACCCGTTGGAATTTTAACTGAGTAAAACGTACAGAAGTTGAGGTTTTGCAATATAATTGTGTTGAAAAGCTACTTATCAATTATTTGAACTCCTAATATTTGAATAAAACATTTTTGCGGTCCTTTTTGTAGAGGTTTCAGACGAGCAGGACTAAATGGGCCTTTCAATGGAACCGTTGGAATTTTAACTAAGTAAAAAGTACAGAAATTGAAGTTTTGCAATGTAATTGTGTTGAAAAGCTTCTAATCAATTACATGAACTCCTAAAATTTGATTAAAACTTGTTTTGCGGTTCTTTTTGTAGAGGTTTCAGACGAGCAGATCTAAATGGACCTTTCAATGGACCCGTTGGAATTTTAACTGAGTAAAAAGTACAGAAATTGAGTGTAACACCCGTGTTTAGGGGTCGGGTGAAAATAATGTTTTAATAATATTCGGGTTCGGTTTTATAATTTAAATAAATTAAATATTGGTTCGGGTTTTGTTTACAAATAAAACAAATGTGTTGGATCCAATTTTTATTTAAACCCAAGCCCAATAGCCATTTCATTAATGGCAGTTTTGTAAATAAGTGCCTTGTAAAAATAAAAACCCTTTTAATTCCAAAACACCCAAAATTTGTGTCATCTTCTACCTCCCAAAAACACACCCAACGTGAAACCCCCTCCCACCATTGAAGCTTCCATTTCATCTCCTCCATCCTTCATCCTTGATGATTTTTAAAAGGTAATGGTACTTTTGAGCTGCCCTCACCTTCCTCTTTCTCTCAATGTATTTAGTTTTCATAAAAACCCATTGTCTCATGTTTTGAGTTTTTGAACTTTTAAGTTAAAAATCCTAACTTTGTTGTTCAATGTTGAAGCTTTTGAATTCTTATTATTATATGTGTTGTTTGTAGCCCGAATGGTCCAACATATATCATTTTTAATTGGTTTTATTAAGAAATTCGTATTTGGGTTTTGGAGGGGTTTTAGGAGGGTTTAGAAGTGAGTTTTAGGGCTGTTTTATGTTGGAAAATGAGGGCTGATGGTTGTATGATAGTTAGGGGTTGTTTTGGAAGCTATTAGGTGTGTTAAAAGAGTTGGAATCAATGGTTTTCGGCTGTGCAAGGGGGCTGCTCGGGAATGGCTTTTTTTGGGGGGTTGTTCTTGGTTCAAAAAACAAGTGTTTGATGTTTGAATTGTATTCCGGGTTTGCTACATTGTGTTGTGGACTGATTTGAGGTTAATTTACTTGTGTTGAGGCGATTAAAAGCAAGGATTTGCGTTGGTAAAGCTTTGGGATCGAATCCGGAAGTGAGGAGGCTTGAGTCGGCTTTGCTTGTTTTGCTTAAGGAAATGAGGTGAGTGGTTAATGTTTTAAATTGATTACAAAGGTTGGTTCTAGCATGTGGAGGTGAAAATGTTTTCAAGTAATGTTTTGGTTCAAAGATGGTTTTGAAAGAATTTAGATTTGGCTTGAAAAGTTGAATTAAACTCAAGGGTAAGTTGTTGTGAATTGCCTCTTTAATTTCCCTTTTTCCATTTGTTTTCATTACTTGTGGTGATGGTTTGTCAAGCATGAAACTTAAATAATTTGGGAAGAATTATGATTGCTTAATATTATATCGTTGATCATGTATGATGGTATTAATGATGTCGTTGATATGCCTTGTAAGGTGTGAGTAAATTGGTGCAAGTTGTGCACGAAAATGGTGAGTAAGACCATTTGTGATCGGTAAGATTCCAAGTAGTAAGTGATGCCTAATTGTGGTTTTTGTCACATCTTGATTTGGTTGTGCATGATATAGTGAGTACATGTCGTATGGTAGTAATTGTGCATCGTGTTGCATGGTTGGTGTCGAACCTCACGTGATGGTTGTCGTTGCTCCGGTGATGTGTAGTCCCGCCGGTAGCGAGTGGTATAAGACTTCGGTGATGTGTAGTCCCACCGGTAGTGACTAGTAGAAGAGTACTTTGATGTGTAGTCCCATTGGAAAACTACTAGTCGAAACGGTGATGTGTAGTCCCACCGTGTGTGTTTGGTTATGCTTGTGCATACCATGTGTTGTTCATGTGTATCTCACTATATCATTCTCTTTTATGGTTTTGCCTTAATCTAAGATCATACCTTTATGCATACTATGAAGTGTAATGCTATGATAAATGCCTATATTGTTGACCCTTGGTTGAACTCGTATGTTAGTAGAAGGATTAGGTAGTTGGATGATTTGTATGCGTTGACTTTTACTTTTAAAGAAAGCTTTGAACCCTGCATTGTCGTAGTTATGTTTTAGAGCTCCGCTCACTAAGCTTTATGCTTACGCTCTCCTTTTTCCGACAATGCAGATCTTTAGCTTGGAGTTAGCAAGGAGCAAGATAAGGGCGTCCAAGCGTGTGGTTGTTTGCTCAAGTATGATTTAATTAAATAATGTAATAGTCTAGCAATGGGAAATGCTACGTGTCTTAGGAGCTTGTATCTAGACTCCTATGTGTTGGCTTATTGTTGTTAATGCCTAATGCGATGTTTGAATTAATTATGGATTGTATGCATGTAATACCTTGATGATTGTTGGTGTGTATGATGGCATGCTTTAGGGTGTTTAGGTTGCCTTATGTATGGTTGCAAACCTCTTGTGTTTGACTTGTGCTTTTAAGACCATTTGAGCCTTCATGTATGCTTATTATTGCCTATATTGCTCATTGAATTGAATGCTATGTATGAAAGCTTAAATCCATGTTTGAATGACACCCATGGCTTATTTATGTGTGCTTGCATGTTGGTATACGCTTAGGAGAGTCGAGAAATGCATGAAGAGTCGTGTTGGGGCCGTTTTAGTTGAGTTTGAGGAGTTGCAGTGCAGGGGGTATCGATACCCCTGGTTAGGGTATCGATACTCTTTGCCCAAATGCCCCAGATTTTGCCTAGGGTATCGATACCCTTAGGGTATCGATACCCTCCAAAGTCTCTGTAATTTGAAAGTGGGAGTTAGATTGGAGCGTATCGATACGATGTTCCCGAGTATCGATACGGTTCCATTCTGTTGACCAAGGAAGGTTGACCGAGGAAGAGGGTATCGATACCCCTGGTAAGGGTATCGATACGGTCTTCACATGTTGACTTCTTGGGTTGACCTAGAAAGGGGGTATCGATACCCCTGATTAGGGTATCGATACTGCCTGCCTTATAAGCTTAAAATTGACTGTTTATGCGTGGCTGTGATTCGAATGTGTTTTTCCTTTGAACGTTTTCCGCTGTTGTGAATCACATAGGACTTAATATTCATCTAGGCAAGATTAATATAAAAAGAAAAAAAATAGGGTTGCTAACCGAGGGGGAATCCTTTGGGTTTCGCTTCGGTTTTCCCCGTGTGGCCCACTCGAACCGGTCATCCGGCCAGGCCGGGATGAGGGGGTTACATTTATTGGTATCAGAGCCTGAGGTTTCCGAGACCTCGGGTAGGTAAGTGAGGTAAGTTTGAAGTGTTATGTTGTTGTTATGTCTCGGTGAATGTTTTGCCATGTATGCTTGATGTTTGCTTGTTAGTACGGTGATCGAAAGCATGTGTTAGCATGATGTTTGTGTTAAAGCGTAGTGTTGAGTTCCCATTGCTACTATTACTTATTTGAAAAGATTTTTGTAAAGGAATATACTTGAGCACCTTGGACCCTTGCTCTTGCTAACCCTAAGTGTTTTGTTTATTATTGCATTGTTGTCTTTGGTAAGTTTGAGGCCGAGGCGTGGGCCTAGTGCTGTAGTTCAGGGTAGTATGACCGTACCAGAGTTGGGAGTGCAGTTTGTTTGTTTGGGGCAACGTGTATATGAGCTGGTTTCTGTTGAGGGAGAACAATGTGACCAATCTTGATATGAGATGATGATAGAAGTGAAGACTTAAGAGCTGGCTTCGGAAGGATGTCGATGTTGTAGCAAGTAATTCCTCGATACAGTCATTGAGCTTGTTTTTCTGATTAATTCTGGATCTACGTGTCTGTGTATTTTGAGTGAGTTTGCAAAGCTGTTGAAATCCACCTTGTGAGGTACCAGGGGTAGGTGTTGGTGATACTAGCTCCTTCGGGGATACAGCCGTGGTCAGAAAGATGTACAAGGGATGTTCGTTGATGGTTCAGGGTCACATGTTTCCAGTAGATGCGATGGAATTGCCTTTTTCGATTTTGATGTAAGTCGGTGCATGAAATGGCTTGTAGAACATGAAGTTAGGGTAGACTTTGAGATAATGAAAGTTTTCTTAAAGCATACGGATGACTATGAGATTGTAATGATAGGTGGGAATGTGGATTTCGTATCGAATGTTGATCCAACTTTAGAGGTCAAAGATCGATTGAGTTAGTTGACAGACTTGCCTAGCCAATGTGATGAATTTGATTTTGAATGAGGATTAGACCGTATAATGTTAGAATAGTTTGTGTTTTCCTAAAAGTGTTTGGAAGAATTTCCATGTTTGTCTCCTGTTAGAGAAGAAGAGTTTGTTTTTGAGATCGTCATCGAGTTCGCTCCCGTTTTGATTGCTCTATATCGTGTGATTTCTGAAAGAATTGAGAATGTTGAAGAACCAACTTTGAGATTTGTTAGGCCTCAGACTCGTTTGGCTTAGTACGTCGTCTTAGAGTATGACAGTACAACTGGTGAAGAAGAAAGAGTGACAGTACGAGAATGTGTTTAGAATTCAGACAGTTGAAACAAGTTACAGTGAATGATTAGTATCCGTTTCCGAGTGTCAGTGATTTGTTGGTCAGTTAGTGTGTGCTTCAGCCTACTTGAAGACTGATTTGAGATCCGATTATTACCAGTTGAAAGTGAGAAAAGTTGAAGTACCGAAGACAGCTTTAGGGGCAAGATGTGATCACCTTGAGCTCTGAGTTATGCCGTTTTGTTTGACTAGTGTATTAGTTACCTTCATAGAGATGTTGAGCAGAATGTTTTTCCTAAGTCCTTGATCAGTTTGTAGTAGCTCTTTTAGATGATACGTGGGTATGTTCACATACCGAGGAGGACCATGACAAGCCTTGAAGTTAGGGTTGTAGATCCTTTTAGGGAATCAGTTGTATGCCAAGTTGAGCAAGCGTGAACTCCAAGTTAAAGAAGATGTCCTCCTGGGACATGTAGATTTGCCGAGCGTATTAGAGTAAATCCCAAGTGGTCAAAAGAAGACATGAGTTGGAAGAAATTGAAGACTGTGGTAGATATCTATAGTTCCTAGGTCTAGTACTGTTACTTTCAGAGAATTGTAAATAGTCTTTTGAAGATAGTTGCTCCATTGATAGATTGCTACAGAAGAATGTGCAGTTGTGTGGTTAGATGCGAGACAATGAGCCTTTGAGAAGCTGAAAGAAACTTTGAAGAGAGCTTCGACCTTGATCCAGCCTATACTAGAGAAAGAGTTGTGAACCATGGTGATGTGTACATGTAGAGTTAGGTTGGGTGCTTACGCGAGATAGAAGATTGTGACCTATTCATTGAGATAGTTGAAAGACCTTGAAAAGAATTATCCGACACTAGACTTAGAGTTAATTACAGTTGTATTTGCTTCGAAGACTTAGAGACAAAGCTTGTATAGTAAGAAATGCACAGTGTATATGTACGTGTCATCAGAACTTGAAATATTTGAAGACTTAGGAAGGGTTGGAACTTGAACAACATGAGTAGTTAGAATTGCTTGAAGACTGTGATCTCAAAGATTGAGTACTACCTGAAGAGAGTCTACGTAGCAACCGATGTTCCGAGTTGTATTTGCTGTTAGATTAGTAGTTGAGTTACGAGTTGCAATTGCCAAATTCCGTATATCAAATGATAGTAGTTTTGTGGCCGAGCTTCGGGTTGAGACTACTTTGAGTCAGAATGTTGAAGAGAAACAGTTGCAAGACGGATTCTTGGCACCTCACGTGCCAGGCATATCAGAAAGAAAACCTTCAGAGTACAGTTCAGAGATGATGGAATTTGTATTGTTAGAGACAGAATTGTTGTACCGATTGACATAGTGTTTTGAGACGTATTGTGTTGACCGAAGCATACGGCAGTTCATTTCCAGTGCATCTAAGTTGTATGAAGACGTATTGCGAGTTGGAGATGAGTACTTATGGGTTGAGTTGATGAATGACGTTGTTCAGTATGCGAGTAAGTGTATAGTTTGCCAGTGTGTCAAGATCGAGCATTAGTTTCTTCTAGTTTGTTACATTCGTGGAAGATACTTAATGAAAGTGGGAAATGGATTTGAGGAACTTTATGTCCGGTTCGCCTTTGATTTCTTACGAGAGAGTTTAGCTGAGTAAGCAATGATAGTTACATCGAGTGTGCCCATTTTATACATGTTCTGGTTACTTGTACCTTGTGTAAGATGGCGGAGTTGTGCCTTAGCAGGAGCGTGATTTGTACAGTGTCTTGTGTTTGATAGTGGTCAGTAGAGATTCGAGTTTTCTGCTAGATTTTTGAAGACGTCTGCATAGTGTTTGGTTAATTGATGAAGGCAGAGGATCAGTCAGAGAAGGTTATGAGTCAAGTGTTCAAGCAGTATTGTATGAGACTGTGAATCGAGCTAGTTCTGTTGTTTATTGTTGCAGTTACCATCAGAGTTAGAAATGGGTTTGTGATGTGTTCTGTGTATCTATGATTCAGAAGTGTGAGCCAGTTTTGTTCCGTGTTATGTTGTTGAAAAGATTGAGTTGAATTTAAAATGGTCATGCATTGAAGGACCCGTTGAGATTTTGGCATCAGTTAGCTAATGTTGTGTGGTGAGTCTACCGAGTTGGTGGGTGTGTTGTGGTGAGAGAAAGTGTGGAGGAGCATGTGTCAGTGACTCTTTCTGTTTGATAAATTTCGGGGACGAAATTTCCTTAAGTAGGGGAGAGTTGTAACACCCGTGTTTAGGGGTCGGGTGAAAATAATGTTTTAATAATATTCGGGTTCGGTTTTATAATTTAAATAAATTAAATATTGGTTCGGGTTTTGTTTACAAATAAAACAAATGTGTTGGATCCAATTTTTATTTAAACCCAAGCCCAATAGCCATTTCATTAATGGCAGTTTCGTAAATAAGTGCCTTGTAAAAATAAAAACCCTTTTAATTCCAAAACACCCAAAATTTGTGTCATCTTCTACCTCCCAAAAACACACCCAACGTGAAACCCCCTCCCACCATTGAAGCTTCCATTTATCTCCTCCATCCTTCATCCTTGATGATTTTTAAAAGGTAATGGTACTTTTGAGCTGCCCTCACCTTCCTCTTTCTCTCAATGTATTTAGTTTTCATAAAAACCCATTGTCTCATGTTTTGAGTTTTTGAACTTTTAAGTTAAAAATCCTAACTTTGTTGTTCAATGTTGAAGCTTTTGAATTCTTATTATTATATGTGTTGTTTGTAGCCCGAATGGTCCAACATATATCATTTTTAATTGGTTTTATTAAGAAATTCGTATTTGGGTTTTGGAGGGGTTTTAGGAGGGTTTAGAAGTGAGTTTTAGGGCTGTTTTATGTTGGAAAATGAGGGCTGATGGTTGTATGATAGTTAGGGGTTGTTTTGGAAGCTATTAGGTGTGTTAAAAGAGTTGGAATCAATGGTTTTCGGCTGTGCAAGGGGGCTGCTCGGGAATGGCTTTTTTTGGGGGTTGTTCTTGGTTCAAAAAACAAGTGTTTGATGTTTGAATTGTATTCCGGGTTTGCTACATTGTGTTGTGGACTGATTTGATGTTATTTTACTTGTGTTGAGGCGATTAAAAGCAAGGATTTGCGTTGGTAAAGCTTTGGGATCGAATCCGGAAGTGAGGAGGCTTGAGTCGGCTTTGCTTGTTTTGCTTAAGGAAATGAGGTGAGTGGTTAATGTTTTAAATTGATTTCAAAGGTTGGTTCTAGCATGTGGAGGTGAAAATGTTTTCAAGTAATGTTTTGGTTCAAATATGGTTTTGAAAGAATTTAGATTTGGCTTGAAAAGTTGAATTAAACTCAAGGGTAAGTTGTTGTGAATTGCCTATTTAATTTCCCTTTTTCCATTTGTTTTCATTACTTGTGGTGATGGTTTGTCAAGCATGAAACTTAAATAATTTGGGAAGAATTATGATTGCTTAATATTATATCGTTGATCATGTATGATGGTATTAATGATGTCGTTGATATGCCTTGTAAGGTGTGAGTAAATTGGTGGAAGTTGTGCACGAAAATGGTGAGTAAGACCATTTGTGATCGGTAAGATTCCAAGTAGTAAGTGATGCCTAATTGTGGTTTTTGTCACATCTTGATTTGGTTGTGCATGATATAGTGAGTACATGTCGTATGGTAGTAATTGTGCATCGTGTTGCATGGTTGGTGTTGAACCTCACGTGATGGTTGTCGTTGCTCCGGTGATGTGTAGTCCCGCCGGTAGCGAGTGGTATAAGACTCCGATGATGTGTAGTCCCACCGGTAGTGACTAGTAGAAGAGTACTTTGATGTGTAGTCCCATTGGAAAACTACTAGTCGAAACGGTGATATGTAGTCCCACCGTGTGTGTTTGGTTATGCTTGTGCATACCATGTGTTGTTCATGTGTATCTCACTATATCATTTTCTTTTATGGTTTTGCCTTAATCTAAGATCATACCTTTATGCATACTATGAAGTGTAATGCTATGATAAATGCCTATATTGTTGACCCTTGGTTGAACTCGTATGTTAGTAGAAGGATTAGGTAGTTGGATGATTTGTATGCGTTGACTTTTACTTTTAAGGAAAGCTTTGAACCCTGCATTGTCGTAGTTATGTTTTAGAGCTCCGCTCACTAAGCTTTATGCTTACGCTCTCCTTTTTCCGACAATGCAGATCTTTAGCTTGGAGTTAGCAAGGAGCAAGATAAGGGCGTCCAAGCGTGTGGTGGTTTGCTCAAGTATGATTTAATTAAATAATGTAATAGTCTAGCAATGGGAAATGCTACGTGTCTTAGGAGCTTGTATCTAGACTCCTATGTGTTGGCTTATTGTTGTTAATGCCTAATGCGATGTTTGAATTAATTATGGATTGTATGCATGTAATACCTTGATGATTGTTGGTGTGTATGATGGCATGCTTTAGGGTGTTTAGGTTGCCTTATGTATGGTTGCAAACCTCTTGTGTTTGACTTGTGCTTTTAAGACCATTTGAGCCTTCATGTATGCTTATTATTGCCTATATTGCTCATTGAATTGAATGCTATGTATGAAAGCTTAAATCCATGTTTGAATGACACCCATGGCTTACTTATGTGTGCTTGCATGTTGGTATACGCTTAGGAGAGTCGAGAAATGCATGAAGAGTCGTGTTGGGGCTGTTTTAGTTGAGTTTGAGGAGTTGCAGTGCAGGGGGTATCGATACCCCTGGTTAGGGTATCGATACTCTTTGCCCAAATGCCCTAGATTTTGCCTAGGGTATCGATACCCTTAGGGTATCGATACCCTCCAAAGTCTCTGTAATTTGAAAGTGGGAGTTAGATTGGAGCGTATCGATACGGTGTTCCCGAGTATCGATACGGTTCCATTCTGTTGACCAAGGAAGGTTGACCGAGGAAGAGGGTATCGATACCCCTAGTAAGGGTATCGATACGGTCTTCACATGTTGACTTCTTGGGTTGACCTAGAAAGGGGGTATCGATACCCCTGATTAGGGTATCGATACTGCCTGCCTTATAAGCTTAAAATTGACTGTTTATGCGTGGCTGTGATTCGAATGTGTTTTTCCTTTGAACGTTTTCCGCTGTTGTGAATCACATAGGACTTAATATTCATCTAGGCAAGATTAATATAAAAAGAAAAAAAATAGGGTTGCTAACCGAGGGGGAATCCTTTGGGTTTCGCTTCGGTTTTCCCCGTGTGGCCCACTCGAACCGGTCATCCGGCCAGGCCGGGATGAGGGGGTTACATTGAGGTTTTGCATTGTAATTGTGTTGAAAAGCTTCTAATCAATTACATGAACTCCTAAAATTTGATTAAAACTTGTTTTGCGGTCCTTTTTGTAGAGGTTTCAGACGAGCGGGTCGAAATGGGTCTTTCAATGGACCCGTTGGAATTTTAACTTAGTAAAAAGTATAGAAATTGAGGTTTTGCAATATAATTGTGTTTAAAAGCTCCTAATCAATTATTTGAACTCCTAATATTTGAATAAAACATTTTTGCGGTCCTTTTTGTAGAGGTTTCGGACGAGCAGGTCTAAATGGGCCTTTCAATGGACCCGTTGGAATTTTAACTGAGTAAAAAGTATAGAAATTGAAGTTTTTCAATATAATTGTGTTGAAAAGCTTCTAATCAATTACATAAACTCCTAAAATTTGATTAAAACTTGTTTTGCAGTCCTTTTTGTAGAGGTTTCGGACGAGCAGGTCTAAATGGGCCTTTCAATGGACCCGTTGGAATTTTACCTGAGTAAGAAGTATAAAATTGAGTTTTTTCAATATAATTGTGTTTAAAAGCTCCTAATCAATTATTTAAACTCCTAATATTTGAATAAAACATTTTTGCTGTCCTTTTTGTAGAGGTTTTGGACGAGTAGGTCTAAATGGGCCTTTCAATGGACCCATTGGAATTTTAACCGAGTAAAAAGTACAGACATTGAGGTTTTGCAATGTAATTGTGTTGAAAAGCTTCTAATCAATTACATAAACTCCTAAAATTTGATTAAAACTTGTTTTGCAGTCCTTTTTGTAGAGGTTTCAGAAGAGCAGTTCTAAATGGCCCTTTCAATGGACCCGTTGGAATTTTAACTGAGTAAAAAGTACAGAAACTGAGGTTTTGCAATGTAATTGTGTTGAAAAGCTTCTAATCAATTATTTGAACTCCTAATATTTGAAAAAAAACATTTTTGTGGTCCTTTTTGTAGAGGTTTCGGACGAGCAGGTCTAAATGGACCTTTCAATGGAACCGTTGGAATTTTAACTGAGTAAAAAGTACAGAAATTGAGGTTTTGCAATGTAATTGTGTTGAAAATATTCTAATCAATTACATGAACTCCTAAAATTTGATTAAAACTTGTTTTGCAGTCCTTTTTGTAGAGGTTTCGGATGAGCAGGTCTAAATGGGCCTTTCAATGGACCCGTTGGAATTTTAACTGAGTAAAAAGTATAGAAATTGAGGTTTTTCAATATAATTGTGTTGAAAAGCTTCTAATCAATTACATGAACTCCTAAAATTTGATTAAAACTTGTTTTGCAGTCCTTTTTGTAGAGGTTTCGGACGAGCGGGTCGAAATGGGCCTTTCAATGGACCCGTTGGAATTTTAAATGAGTAAAAAGTACAGAAATTGAGGTTTTGCAATATAATTGTGTTGAAAAGCTCCTAATCAATTATTTGAACTCCTAATATTTGAATAAAACATTTTTGCGGTCCTTTTTGTAGAGGTTTCGGACGAGCAGGTCTAAATGGGCCTTTCAATGGACCCGTTGGAATATTAACTTAGTAAAAAGTACAGAAATTGAGGTCTTGCAATATAATTGTGTTGAAAAGCTCCTAATCAATTACATGAAGTCCTAAAATTTGATTAAAACTTGTTTTGCAGTCCTTTTTGTAGAGGTTTCGGACGAGCAGGTCTAAATGGGCCTTTCAATGGACCCGTTGGAATTTTAACTGAGTAAAAAGTACAGAAATTAAGGTTTTGCAATATAATTGTGTTGAAAAGCTCCTATTCAATTATTTGAACTCCTAATATTTGAATAAAACCTTTTTGCGGTCCCTTTTGTAGGGGTTTTGGACGAGCAGGTCTAAATGGGCCTTTCAATGGACCCGTTGGAATTTTAACTAAGTAAAAAGTACAGAAAATGAGGTTTTGCAATATAATTGTGTTGAAAAGCTCCTAATCAATTACATGAATTCCTAGAATTTGATTAAAACTTGTTTTGCGGTCCTTTTTGTAGAGGTTTCGGACGAGCGGGTCGAAATGGGCCTTTCAATGGACCCGTTGGAATTTTAACTAAGTAAAAAGTACAAAAATTGAGGTTTTGCAATATAATTGTGTTGAAAAGCTCCTAATTTATTACATGAACTCCAAAAGTTTGATTAAAACTTGTTTTGCAGTCCTTTTTGTAGTGGTTTCGGACGAGCAGGTCGAAATGGGCCTTTCAATGGACCCGTTGGAATTTTAAATGAGTAAAAAGTACAGAAATTGAGGTTTTGCAATATAATTTTGTTGAAAAGCTCCTAATCAATTATTTGAACTCCTAATATTTGAATAAGACATTTTTGCGGTCCTTTTTGTAGTGGTTTCGGACGAGCAGGTCTAAATGGGCCTTTCAATGGACCCGTTGGAATTTTAACTTAGTAAAAATTACAGAAATTGAGGTTTTGCAATATAATTGTGTTGAAAAGCTCCTAATCAATTATTTGAACTCCTAATATTTGAATAAAACCTTTTTGCGGTCGTTTTTGTAGAGGTTTCGGCTGAGCATGTCTAAATGGGCCTTTCAATGGACCCGCTGGAATTTTAACTGAGTAAAAAGTATAGAAATTGAGGTTTTGCAATATAATTGTGTTGAAAAGCTCCTAATCAATTATATGAACTCCTAAAATTTGATTAAAACTTGTTTTGCAGTCCTTTTTGTTGAGGTTTCGGACGAGCGGGTCGAAACGGGCCTTTCAATGGACCTGTTGGAATTTTAACTGAGTAAAAAGTACAGAAATTGAGGTTTTGCAATATATTTGTGTTGAAAAGCTCCTAATCAATAACATGAACTCCTAAAATTTGATTAAAACTTGTTTTGCAGTCCTTTTTGTAGAGGTTTCGGACGAGCAGGTCGAAATGGGCCTTTCAATGGACCCGTTGGAATTTTAAATGAGTAAAAAATACAGAAATTGAGGTTTTGCAATATAATTGTGTTGAAAAGCTCCTAATCAATTATTTGAACTCCTAATATTTGAATAAAACATTTTTGCGGTCCTTTTTGTAGAGGTTTCGGACGAGCAGGTCTAAATGGTCCTTTCAATGGACCCGTTGGAATTTTAACTAAGTAAAAAGTACAGAAATTGAGGTTTTGCAATATAATTGTGTTGAAAAGCTCCTAATCAATTATTTGAACTCCTAATATTTAAATAAAACCTTTTTGCGGTCCTTTTTGTAGAGGTTTCGGACGAGCAGGTCTAAATGGGCCTTTCAATGGACCCGTTGGAATTTTAACTGAGTAAAAAGTACAGAAATTTAGGTTTTGCAATATAATTGTGTTGAAAAGCTCCTAATCAATTACATGAACTCCTAAAATTTGATTAAAACTTGTTTTGCAGTCCTTTTTGTAGAGGTTTCGGACGAGCGGGTCGAAATAGGCCTTTCAATGGACCCGTTGGAATTTTAACTGAGTAAAAAGTACAGAAATTGAGGTTTTGCAATATAATTGTGTTGAAAAGCTCCTAATCAATTACATGAACTCCTAAAATTTGATTAAAAACTTGTTTTGAAGTCCTATTGTACAGGTTTCGGACGAGCAGGTCGAAATGGGCCTTTCAATGGACCCGTTGGAATTTTAAATGAATAAAAAGTACAGAAATTGAGGTTTTGCAATATAATTGTGTTGAAAAGCTCCTAATCAATTCTTTGAACTCCTAATATTTGAATAAAACATTTTTGCGGTCCTTTTTGTAGAAGTTTCGGACGAGCAGGTCTAAATGGGCCTTTCAATGGACCCGTTGGAATTTTAACTCAGTAAAAAGTACTGAAATTGCGGTTTTGCAATATAATTGTGTTGAAAAGCTCCTAATCAATTACATGAATTACTAAAATTTGATTAAAACTTGTTTTGCAGTCATTTTTGTAGAGGTTTCGGACTAGCGGGTCGAAATGGGTCTTTCAATGGACCCGTTGGAATTTTAACTGAGTAAAAAGTATAGAAATTGAGGTTTTGCAACATAATTGTGTTGAAAAGCTCCTAATTAATTACATGAACTCCAAAAGTTTGATTAAAACTTGTTTTGCAGTCCTTTTTGTAGTGGTTTCGGACGAGCAGGTCGAAATGGGCCTTTCAATGGACCCGTTGGAATTTTAAATGAGTAAAAAGTACAGAAATTGAGGTTTTGCAATATAATTTTGTTGAAAAGCTCCTAATCAATTATTTGAACTCCTAATATTTGAATAAGACATTTTTGCGGTCCTTTTTGTAGTGGTTTCGGACGAGCAGGTCTAAATGGGCCTTTCAATGGACCCGTTGGAATTTTAACTTAGTAAAAATTACAGAAATTGAGGTTTTGCAATATAATTGTGTTGAAAAGCTCCTAATCAATTATTTGAACTCCTAATATTTGAATAAAACCTTTTTGCGGTCGTTTTTGTAGAGGTTTCGGCTGAGCATGTCTAAATGGGCCTTTCAATGGACCCGCTGGAATTTTAACTGAGTAAAAAGTATAGAAATTGAGGTTTTGCAATATAATTGTGTTGAAAAGCTCCTAATCAATTATATGAACTCCTAAAATTTGATTAAAACTTGTTTTGCAGTCCTTTTTGTTGAGGTTTCGGACGAGCGGGTCGAAACGGGCCTTTCAATGGACCTGTTGGAATTTTAACTGAGTAAAAAGTACAGAAATTGAGGTTTTGCAATATATTTGTGTTGAAAAGCTCCTAATCAATAACATGAACTCCTAAAATTTGATTAAAACTTGTTTTGCAGTCCTTTTTGTAGAGGTTTCGGACGAGCAGGTCGAAATGGGCCTTTCAATGGACCCGTTGGAATTTTAAATGAGTAAAAAATACAGAAATTGAGGTTTTGCAATATAATTGTGTTGAAAAGCTCCTAATCAATTATTTGAACTCCTAATATTTGAATAAAACATTTTTGCGGTCCTTTTTGTAGAGGTTTCGGACGAGCAGGTCTAAATGGTCCTTTCAATGGACCCGTTGGAATTTTAACTAAGTAAAAAGTACAGAAATTGAGGTTTTGCAATATAATTGTGTTGAAAAGCTCCTAATCAATTATTTGAACTCCTAATATTTAAATAAAACCTTTTTGCGGTCCTTTTTGTAGAGGTTTCGGACGAGCAGGTCTAAATGGGCCTTTCAATGGACCCGTTGGAATTTTAACTGAGTAAAAAGTACAGAAATTTAGGTTTTGCAATATAATTGTGTTGAAAAGCTCCTAATCAATTACATGAACTCCTAAAATTTGATTAAAACTTGTTTTGCAGTCCTTTTTGTAGAGGTTTCGGACGAGCGGGTCGAAATAGGCCTTTCAATGGACCCGTTGAAATTTTAACTGAGTAAAAAGTACAGAAATTGAGGTTTTGCAATATAATTGTGTTGAAAAGCTCCTAATCAATTACATGAACTCCTAAAATTTGATTAAAAACTTGTTTTGCAGTCCTATTGTACAGGTTTCGGACGAGCAGGTCGAAATGGGCCTTTCAATGGACCCGTTGGAATTTTAAATGAATAAAAAGTACAGAAATTGAGGTTTTGCAATATAATTGTGTTGAAAAGCTCCTAATCAATTCTTTGAACTCCTAATATTTGAATAAAACATTTTTGCGGTCCTTTTTGTAGAAGTTTCGGACGAGCAGGTCTAAATGGGCCTTTCAATGGACCCGTTGGAATTTTAACTCAGTAAAAAGTACTGAAATTGCGGTTTTGCAATATAATTGTGTTGAAAAGCTCCTAATCAATTACATGAATTACTAAAATTTGATTAAAACTTGTTTTGCAGTCATATTTGTAGAGGTTTCGGACTAGCGGGTCGAAATGGGTCTTTCAATGGACCCGTTGGAATTTTAACTGAGTAAAAAGTATAGAAATTGAGGTTTTGCAACATAATTGTGTTGAAAAGCTCTTAATAAATTACATGAACTCCTAATATTTGATCAAAACTTGTTTTGCATTCCTTTTTGTAGAGGTTTCGGAAGAGCGGGTCGAAATGGGCCTTTCAATGGACCTGTTGGAATTTTAAATCAGTAAAAAGTACAGAAATTGAGGTTTTGCAATATAATTGTGTTGAAAAGCTCCTAATCAATTATTTGAACTCCTAATATTTGAATAAAACATTTTTGCGGTACTTTTTGTAGAAGTTTCTGACGAGCAGGTCTAAATGGGCCTTTCAATGGACCCGTTCGAATTTTAACTGAGTAAAAAGTACTGAAATTGCGGTTTTGCAATATAATTGTGTTGAAAAGCTCCTAATCAATTACATGAATTCCTAAAATTTGATTAAAACTTGTTTTGCAGTCATTTTTGTAGAGGTTTCGGACGAGCGGGTCGAAATGGGTCTTTCAATGGACCCGTTGGAATTTTAACTGAGTAAAAAGTACAGAAATTGAGGTTTTGCAATATAATTGTGTTGAAAAGCTCCTAATCAATTACATGAACTCCTAAAATTTGATTAAAAACTTGTTTTGCAGTCCTTTTGTACAGGTTTCGGACGAGCAGGTCGAAATGGGCCTTTCAATGGACCCGTTGGAATTTTAAATGAATAAAAAGTACAGAAATTGAGGTTTTGCAATATAATTGTGTTGAAAAGCTCCTAATCAATTCTTTGAACTCCTAATATTTGAATAAAACATTTTTGCGGTCCTTTTTGTAGAAGTTTCGGACGAGCAGGTCTAAATGGGCCTTTCAATGGACCCGTTGGAATTTTAACTCAGTAAAAAGTACTGAAATTGCGGTTTTGCAATATAATTGTGTTGAAAAGCTCCTAATCAATTACATGAATTCCTAAAATTTGATTAAAAATTGTTTTGCAGTGATTTTTGTAGAGGGGTCGGACGAGCGGGTCGAAATGGATCTTTCAATGGACCCGTTGGAATTTTAACTGAGTAAAAAGTACAGAAATTGAGGTTTTGCAATATAATTGTGTTGAAAAGCTCCTAATCAATTACATGAACTCCTAAAATTTGATTAAAAACTTGTTTTGCAGTCCTATTGTACAGGTTTCGGACGAGCAGGTCGAAATGGGCCTTTCAATGGACCCGTTGGAATTTTAAATGAATAAAAAGTACAGAAATTGAGGTTTTGCAATATAATTGTGTTGAAAAGCTCCTAATCAATTCTTTGAACTCCTAATATTTGAATAAAACATTTTTGCGGTCCTTTTTGTAGAAGTTTCGGACGAGCAGGTCTAAATGGGCCTTTCAATGGACCCGTTGGAATTTTAACTCAGTAAAAAGTACTGAAATTGCGGTTTTGCAATATAATTGTGTTGAAAAGCTCCTAATCAATTACATGAATTACTAAAATTTGATTAAAACTTGTTTTGCAGTCATTTTTGTAGAGGTTTCGGACTAGCGGGTCGAAATGGGTCTTTCAATGGACCCGTTGGAATTTTAACTGAGTAAAAAGTATAGAAATTGAGGTTTTGCAACATAATTGTGTTGAAAAGCTCTTAATAAATTACATGAACTCCTAATATTTGATCAAAACTTGTTTTGCATTCCTTTTTGTAGAGGTTTCGGAAGAGCGGGTCGAAATGGGCCTTTCAATGGACCTGTTGGAATTTTAAATCAGTAAAAAGTACAGAAATTGAGGTTTTGCAATATAATTGTGTTGAAAAGCTCCTAATCAATTATTTGAACTCCTAATATTTGAATAAAACATTTTTGCGGTACTTTTTGTAGAAGTTTCTGACGAGCAGGTCTAAATGGGCCTTTCAATGGACCCGTTCGAATTTTAACTGAGTAAAAAGTACTGAAATTGCGGTTTTGCAATATAATTGTGTTGAAAAGCTCCTAATCAATTACATGAATTCCTAAAATTTGATTAAAACTTGTTTTGCAGTCATTTTTGTAGAGGTTTCGGACGAGCGGGTCGAAATGGGTCTTTCAATGGACCCGTTGGAATTTTAACTGAGTAAAAAGTACAGAAATTGAGGTTTTGCAATATAATTGTGTTGAAAAGCTCCTAATCAATTACATGAACTCCTAAAATTTGATTAAAAACTTGTTTTGCAGTCCTTTTGTACAGGTTTCGGACGAGCAGGTCGAAATGGGCCTTTCAATGGACCCGTTGGAATTTTAAATGAATAAAAAGTACAGAAATTGAGGTTTTGCAATATAATTGTGTTGAAAAGCTCCTAATCAATTCTTTGAACTCCTAATATTTGAATAAAACATTTTTGCGGTCCTTTTTGTAGAAGTTTCGGACGAGCAGGTCTAAATGGGCCTTTCAATGGACCCGTTGGAATTTTAACTCAGTAAAAAGTACTGAAATTGCGGTTTTGCAATATAATTGTGTTGAAAAGCTCCTAATCAATTACATGAATTCCTAAAATTTGATTAAAAATTGTTTTGCAGTCATTTTTGTAGAGGGGTCGGACGAGCGGGTCGAAATGGGTCTTTCAATGGACCCGTTGGAATTTTAACTGAGTAAAAAGTACAGAAATTGAGGTTTTGCAACATAATTGTGTTGAAAAGCTCCTAATAAATTACATGAACTCCTAATATTTGATCAAAACTTGTTTTGCATTCCTTTTTGTAGAGGTTTCGAAAGATCGGGTCGAAATGGGCCTTTCAATGGACCTGTTGGAATTTTAAATCAGTAAAAAGTACAGAAATTGAGGTTTTGCAATATAATTGTGTTGAAAAGCTCCTAATCAATTATTTGAACTCCTAATATTTGAATAAAACATTTTTGCGGTACTTTTTGTAGAAGTTTCTGACGAGCAGGTCTAAATGGGCCTTTCAATGGACCCGTTGGAATTTTAACTGAGTAAAAAGTACTGAAATTGCGGTTTTGCAATATAATTGTGTTGAAAAGCTCCTAATCAATTACATGAATTCCTAAAATTTGATTAAAACTTGTTTTGCAGTCATTTTTGTAGAGGTTTCGGACGAGCGGGTCGAAATGGGTCTTTCAATGGACCCGTTGGAATTTTAACTGAGTAAAAAGTACAGAAATTGAGGTTTTGCAACATAATTGTGTTGAAAAGCTCCTAATAAATTACATGAACTCCTAATATTTGATCAAAACTTGTTTTGCATTCCTTTTTGTAGAGGTTTCGGAAGAGCGGGTCGAAATGGGCCTTTCAATGGACCTGTTGGAATTTTAAATTAGTAAAAAGTACAGAAATTGAGGTTTTGCAATATAATTGTGTTGAAAAGCTCCTAATCAATTATTTAAACTCCTAATATTTGAATAAAACATTTTTGCTGTCCTTTTTGTAGAGGTTTCGGACGAGCAGGTCTAAATGGGCCTTTCAATGGACCCGTTGGAATTTTAACTAAGTAAAAAGTACATAAATTGAGGTTTTGCAATATAATTGTGTTGAAAAGCTCCTAATCAATTACATGAATTCTTAAAATTTCATTAAAACTCGTTTTGCAGTCCTTTTTGTAGAGGTTTCGTACGAGCGGGTTGAAATGGGCCTTTCAATGGACCCGTTGGAATTTTAACTGAGTAAAAAGTACAGAAATTGCGGTTTTGCAATATAATTGTGTTGAAAAGCTCCTAATAAATTATTTGAACTCCTAATATTTGATTAAAACTTGTTTTGCGGTCCTTTTTGTTGAGGTTTCGGACGAGCAGGTCTAAATGGGCCTTTCAATGGACCCGTTGGAATTTTAACTGAGTAAAAAGTATAGAAATTGCGGTTTTTCAATATAATTGTGTTTAAAAGCTCCTAATCAATTATATGAACTATTAATATTTGAATAAAACATTTTTGCGATCCTTTTTGTAGAGGTTTCGGACGAGCAGGTCTCAATGGGCCTTTCAATGGACCCGTTGGAATTTTAACTGAGAAAAAAGTACAGAAATTGAGGTTTTGCAAAGTAATTGTGTTGAAAAGCTTCTAATCAATTACATGAACTCTTAACATTTGATTAAAACTTGTTTTGCGGTCGTTTTTGTAGATGTTTCGGACGAGCGGGTCGAAATGGGCCTTTCAATGGACCCGTTGGAATTTTAACTGAGTAAAAAGTACAGAAATTGAGGTTTTGCAATATAATTGTGTTGAAAAGTTCCTAATCAATTACATGAACTCCTAAAATTTGATTAAAACTTGTTTTGCAGTCCTTTTTGTAGAGGTTTCGGACGAGCGGGTTGAAATGGGCCTTTCAATGGACCCGTTGGAATTATAACTGAATAAAAAGTACAGGAATTGAGGTATTGCAATATAATTGTGTTGAAAAGCTCCTAATCAATTATTTGAACTCCTAATATTTGATTAAAACTTGTTTTGCAGTCCTTTTTATAGAGGTTTCGGACGAGCGGGTCGAAATGGGCCTTTCAATGGACCTGTTGGAATTTTAAATCAGTAAAAAGTACAGAAATTGAGGTTTTGCAATATAATTGTGTTGAAAAGCTCCTAATCAATTATTTGAACTCCTAATATTTGAATAAAACATTTTTGCGGTACTTTTTGTAGAAGTTTCTGACGAGCAGGTCTAAATGGGCCTTTCAATGGACCCGTTCGAATTTTAACTGAGTAAAAAGTACTGAAATTGCGGTTTTGCAATATAATTGTGTTGAAAAGCTCCTAATCAATTACATGAATTCCTAAAATTTGATTAAAACTTGTTTTGCAGTCATTTTTGTAGAGGTTTCGGACGAGCGGGTCGAAATGGGTCTTTCAATGGACCCGTTGGAATTTTAACTGAGTAAAAAGTACAGAAATTGAGGTTTTGCAATATAATTGTGTTGAAAAGCTCCTAATCAATTACATGAACTCCTAAAATTTGATTAAAAACTTGTTTTGCAGTCCTTTTGTACAGGTTTCGGACGAGCAGGTCGAAATGGGCCTTTCAATGGACCCGTTGGAATTTTAAATGAATAAAAAGTACAGAAATTGAGGTTTTGCAATATAATTGTGTTGAAAAGCTCCTAATCAATTCTTTGAACTCCTAATATTTGAATAAAACATTTTTGCGGTCCTTTTTGTAGAAGTTTCGGACGAGCAGGTCTAAATGGGCCTTTCAATGGACCCGTTGGAATTTTAACTCAGTAAAAAGTACTGAAATTGCGGTTTTGCAATATAATTGTGTTGAAAAGCTCCTAATCAATTACATGAATTCCTAAAATTTGATTAAAAATTGTTTTGCAGTGATTTTTGTAGAGGGGTCGGACGAGCGGGTCGAAATGGATCTTTCAATGGACCCGTTGGAATTTTAACTGAGTAAAAAGTACAGAAATTGAGGTTTTGCAATATAATTGTGTTGAAAAGCTCCTAATCAATTACATGAACTCCTAAAATTTGATTAAAAACTTGTTTTGCAGTCCTATTGTACAGGTTTCGGACGAGCAGGTCGAAATGGGCCTTTCAATGGACCCGTTGGAATTTTAAATGAATAAAAAGTACAGAAATTGAGGTTTTGCAATATAATTGTGTTGAAAAGCTCCTAATCAATTCTTTGAACTCCTAATATTTGAATAAAACATTTTTGCGGTCCTTTTTGTAGAAGTTTCGGACGAGCAGGTCTAAATGGGCCTTTCAATGGACCCGTTGGAATTTTAACTCAGTAAAAAGTACTGAAATTGCGGTTTTGCAATATAATTGTGTTGAAAAGCTCCTAATCAATTACATGAATTACTAAAATTTGATTAAAACTTGTTTTGCAGTCATTTTTGTAGAGGTTTCGGACTAGCGGGTCGAAATGGGTCTTTCAATGGACCCGTTGGAATTTTAACTGAGTAAAAAGTATAGAAATTGAGGTTTTGCAACATAATTGTGTTGAAAAGCTCTTAATAAATTACATGAACTCCTAATATTTGATCAAAACTTGTTTTGCATTCCTTTTTGTAGAGGTTTCGGAAGAGCGGGTCGAAATGGGCCTTTCAATGGACCTGTTGGAATTTTAAATCAGTAAAAAGTACAGAAATTGAGGTTTTGCAATATAATTGTGTTGAAAAGCTCCTAATCAATTATTTGAACTCCTAATATTTGAATAAAACATTTTTGCGGTACTTTTTGTAGAAGTTTCTGACGAGCAGGTCTAAATGGGCCTTTCAATGGACCCGTTCGAATTTTAACTGAGTAAAAAGTACTGAAATTGCGGTTTTGCAATATAATTGTGTTGAAAAGCTCCTAATCAATTACATGAATTCCTAAAATTTGATTAAAACTTGTTTTGCAGTCATTTTTGTAGAGGTTTCGGACGAGCGGGTCGAAATGGGTCTTTCAATGGACCCGTTGGAATTTTAACTGAGTAAAAAGTACAGAAATTGAGGTTTTGCAATATAATTGTGTTGAAAAGCTCCTAATCAATTACATGAACTCCTAAAATTTGATTAAAAACTTGTTTTGCAGTCCTTTTGTACAGGTTTCGGACGAGCAGGTCGAAATGGGCCTTTCAATGGACCCGTTGGAATTTTAAATGAATAAAAAGTACAGAAATTGAGGTTTTGCAATATAATTGTGTTGAAAAGCTCCTAATCAATTCTTTGAACTCCTAATATTTGAATAAAACATTTTTGCGGTCCTTTTTGTAGAAGTTTCGGACGAGCAGGTCTAAATGGGCCTTTCAATGGACCCGTTGGAATTTTAACTCAGTAAAAAGTACTGAAATTGCGGTTTTGCAATATAATTGTGTTGAAAAGCTCCTAATCAATTACATGAATTCCTAAAATTTGATTAAAAATTGTTTTGCAGTCATTTTTGTAGAGGGGTCGGACGAGCGGGTCGAAATGGGTCTTTCAATGGACCCGTTGGAATTTTAACTGAGTAAAAAGTACAGAAATTGAGGTTTTGCAACATAATTGTGTTGAAAAGCTCCTAATAAATTACATGAACTCCTAATATTTGATCAAAACTTGTTTTGCATTCCTTTTTGTAGAGGTTTCGAAAGATCGGGTCGAAATGGGCCTTTCAATGGACCTGTTGGAATTTTAAATCAGTAAAAAGTACAGAAATTGAGGTTTTGCAATATAATTGTGTTGAAAAGCTCCTAATCAATTATTTGAACTCCTAATATTTGAATAAAACATTTTTGCGGTACTTTTTGTAGAAGTTTCTGACGAGCAGGTCTAAATGGGCCTTTCAATGGACCCGTTGGAATTTTAACTGAGTAAAAAGTACTGAAATTGCGGTTTTGCAATATAATTGTGTTGAAAAGCTCCTAATCAATTACATGAATTCCTAAAATTTGATTAAAACTTGTTTTGCAGTCATTTTTGTAGAGGTTTCGGACGAGCGGGTCGAAATGGGTCTTTCAATGGACCCGTTGGAATTTTAACTGAGTAAAAAGTACAGAAATTGAGGTTTTGCAACATAATTGTGTTGAAAAGCTCCTAATAAATTACATGAACTCCTAATATTTGATCAAAACTTGTTTTGCATTCCTTTTTGTAGAGGTTTCGGAAGAGCGGGTCGAAATGGGCCTTTCAATGGACCTGTTGGAATTTTAAATTAGTAAAAAGTACAGAAATTGAGGTTTTGCAATATAATTGTGTTGAAAAGCTCCTAATCAATTATTTAAACTCCTAATATTTGAATAAAACAATTTTGCTGTCCTTTTTGTAGAGGTTTCGGACGAGCAGGTCTAAATGGGCCTTTCAATGGACCCGTTGGAATTTTAACTAAGTAAAAAGTACATAAATTGAGGTTTTGCAATATAATTGTGTTGAAAAGCTCCTAATCAATTACATGAATTCTTAAAATTTCATTAAAACTCGTTTTGCAGTCCTTTTTGTAGAGGTTTCGTACGAGCGGGTTGAAATGGGCCTTTCAATGGACCCGTTGGAATTTTAACTGAGTAAAAAGTACAGAAATTGCGGTTTTGCAATATAATTGTGTTGAAAAGCTCCTAATCAATTATTTGAACTCCTAATATTTGATTAAAACTTGTTTTGCGGTCCTTTTTGTTGAGGTTTCGGACGAGCAGGTCTAAATGGGCCTTTCAATGGACCCGTTGGAATTTTAACTGAGTAAAAAGTATAGAAATTGCGGTTTTTCAATATAATTGTGTTTAAAAGCTCCTAATCAATTATATGAACTATTAATATTTGAATAAAACATTTTTGCGATCCTTTTTGTAGAGGTTTCGGACGAGCAGGTCTCAATGGGCCTTTCAATGGACCCGTTGGAATTTTAACTGAGAAAAAAGTACAGAAATTGAGGTTTTGCAAAGTAATTGTGTTGAAAAGCTTCTAATCAATTACATGAACTCTTAACATTTGATTAAAACTTGTTTTGCGGTCGTTTTTGTAGATGTTTCGGACGAGCGGGTCGAAATGGGCCTTTCAATGGACCCGTTGGAATTTTAACTGAGTAAAAAGTACAGAAATTGAGGTTTTGCAATATAATTGTGTTGAAAAGTTCCTAATCAATTACATGAACTCCTAAAATTTGATTAAAACTTGTTTTGCAGTCCTTTTTGTAGAGGTTTCGGACGAGCGGGTTGAAATGGGCCTTTCAATGGACCCGTTGGAATTATAACTGAATAAAAAGTACAGGAATTGAGGTATTGCAATATAATTGTGTTGAAAAGCTCCTAATCAATTATTTGAACTCCTAATATTTGATTAAAACTTGTTTTGCAGTCCTTTTTATAGAGGTTTCGGACGAGCGGGTCGAAATGGGCCTTCCAATGGACACGTTGGAATTTTAACTGTGTAAATAGTACAGAAATTGAGGTTTTGCAATATAATTGTGTTGAAAAGCTCCTAATCAATTATTTGAACTCCTAATATTTGAATAAAACCTTTTTGCGGTCGTTTTTGTAGAGGTTTCGGCTGAGCAGGTCTAAATGGGCCTTTCAATGGACCCGTTGGAATTTTAACTGAGTAAAAAGTATAGAAATTTAGGTATTGCAATATAATTGTGTTGAAAAGCTCCTTATCAATTATTTGAACTCCTAATATTTGATTAAAACTTGTTTTGCAGTCCTTTTTATAGAGGTTTCGGACGAGCGGGTCGAAATGGGCCTTTCAATGGACCCGTTGGAATTTTAACTGTGTAAATAGTACAGAAATTGTGGTTTTGCAATATAATTGTGTTGAAAAGCTCCTAATCAATTACATGAACTCCTAAAATTTGATTAAAACTTGTTTTGCAGTCCTTTTTGTAGAGGTTTCGGACGAGCGGATCAAAATTGGCCTTTCAATGGACCCGTTGGAATTTTAACTGAGTAAAAAGTACAGAAATTGCGGTTTTGCAATATAATTGTGTTGAAAAGCTCCTAATCAATTATTTGAACTCCTAATATTTGATTAAAACTTGTTTTGCGGTCCTTTTTGTAGAGGTTTCGGACGAGCAAGTCTAAATGGGCATTTCAATGGACCCGTTGGAATTTTAACTAAGTAAAAAGTACCGAAATTGCGGTTTTGCAATATAATTGTGTTGAAAAGCTCTTAATAAATTACATGAATTCCTAAAATTTAATTAAAACTTGTTTTGCAGTCCTTTTTGTAGAGGTTTCGGACGAGCGGGTCGAAATGGGCCTTTCAATGGACCCGTTGGAATTTTAACTGAGTAAAAAGTACAGAAATTGAGGTTTTGCAATATAATTGTGTTGAAAAGCTCCTAATCAATTACATGAACTCCTAAAATTTGATTAAAACTTGTTTTGCAGTCCTTTTTGTAGAGGTTTCTGACGAGCGGGTCGAAATGGGCCTTTCAATGGACCCGTTGGAATTTTAAATGACTAAAAAGTACATAAATTGAGGTTTTGCAATATAATTGTGTTGAAAAGCTACTAATCAATTATTTGAACTCCTAATATTTGAGTAAAACATTTTTGCGGTCCTTTTTGTAGAGGTTTCGGACGAGCAGGTCTAAATGGGCCTTTCAATGGACCCGTTGGAATTTTAACTGAGTAAAACGTACATAAATTTAGGTTTTGCAATATAATTGTGTTGAAAAGCTACTTATCAATTATTTGAACTCCTAATATTTGAATAAAACATTTTTGCGGTCCTTTTTGTAGAGGTTTCGGAGGAGCAGGTCTAAATGGGCTTTTCAATAGACCCGTTGGAATTTTAACAAAGTAAAAAGTACAGAAATTGAGGTTTTGCAATGTAATTGTGTTGAAAAGCTTCTAATCAATTACATGAACTCCGAAAGTTTGATTAAAACTTGTTTTGCGGTCCTTTTTGTAGAGGTTTCGGACGAGCAGGTCTAAATGGGCCTTTCAATGGACCCGTTGGAATTTTAACTGAGTAAAAAGTACAGAAATTGAGGTTTTGCAATGTAATTGTGTTGAAAAGCTTCTAATAAATTACATGAACTCCTAAAATTTGATTAAAACTTGTTTTGCGGTCCTTTCTGTAGAGGTTTCAGACGAGCGGGTCGAAATGGGCCTTTCAATGGACCCGTTGGAATTTTAACTTAGTAAAAAGTACAAAAATTGAGGTTTTGCAATATAATTGTGTTTAAAAGCTCCTAATCAATTATTTGAACTCCTAAAATTTGAATAAAACATTTTTGCGGTCCTTTTTGTAGAGGTTTCGGACGAGCAGGTCTAAATGGGCCTTTCAATGGACCCGTTGGAATTTTAACTGAGTAAAAAGTATAGAAATTGAGGTTTTTCAATATAATTGTGTTGAAAAGCTTCTAATCAATTACATAAACTCCTAAAATTTGATTAAAACTTGTTTTGCAGTCCTTTTTGTAGAGGTTTCGGACGAGCGAGTCGAAATGGGCCTTTCAATGGACCCGTTGGAATTTTAACTGAGTAAAAAGTACAAAAATTGAGGTTTTGCAATATAATTGTGTTGAAAAGCTCCTAATCAATTATTTGAACTCCTAATATTTGACTAAAACCTTTTTGCGGTCCTTTTTGTAGAGGTTTCGGACGAGCAGGTCTAATTGGGCCTTTCAATGGACCCGTTGGAATTTTATCTGAGTAAGAAGTATAAAATTGAGTTTTTTTCAATATAATTGTGTTTAAATGCTCCTAATCAATTATTTAAACTCCTAATATTTGAATAAAACATTTTTGCTGTCCTTTTTGTAGAGGTTTCGGACGAGTAGGTCTAAATGGGCCTTTCAATGGACCCGTTGGAATTTTAACCGAGTAAAAAGTACAGACATTGAGGTTTTGTAATGTAATTATGTTGAAAAGCTTCTAATCAATTACATAAACTCCTAAAATTTGATTAAAACTTGTTTTGTAGTCCTTTTTGTAGAGGTTTCGGACGAGCAGTTCTAAATGGGCCTTTCAATGGACCCGTTGGAATTTTAACTGAGTAAAAAGTACAGAAATTGAGGTTTTGCAATGTAATTGTGTCGAAAAGCTTCTAATCAATTATTTGAACTCCTAATATTTGAATAAAACATTTTTGCGGTCCTTTTTGTAGAGGTTTCGGACGAGCAGGTCTAAATGGACCCGTTGGAATTTTAACTGAGTAAAAAGTACAGAAATTGAGGTTTTGCAATGTAATTGTGTTGAAAATATTCTAATCAATTACATGAACTCCTAAAATTTTATTAAAACTTGTTTTGCAGTCCTTTTTGTAGAGGTTTCGGACGAGCGGGTCGAAATGGGCCTTTCAATGGACCCGTTGGAATTTTAAATGAGTAAAAAGTACAGAAATTGAGGTTTTGCAATATAATTGTGTTGAAAAGCTCCTAATAAATTACATGAACTCCTAAAATTTGATTAAAACTTGTTTTGCAGACCTTTTTGTAGAGGTTTCGGACGAGCGGGTCGAAATGGGCCTTTCAATGGACCCGTTAGAATTTTAAATGAGTAAAAAGTACAGAAACTGAGGTTTTGCAATATAATTGTGTTGAAAAGCTCCTAATCAATTATTTGAACTCCTAATATTTGAATAAAACATTTTTGCGTTCCTTTTTGTAGAGGTTTCGGACGAGCAGGTCTAAATGGGCCTTTCAATGGACCCGTTGGAATTTTAACTGAGTAAAAAGTACAGAAATTGAGGTCTTGCAATATAATTCTGTTGAAAAGCTCCTAATCAATTACATGAACTCCTAAAATTTGATTAAAACTTGTTTTGCAGTCCTTTTTGTAGAGGTTTAGGACGAGCGGGTCGAAATGGGCCTTTCAATGGACCCGTTGGAATTTTAAATGACTAAAAAGTACAGAAATTGAGGTTTTGCAATATAATTGTGTTGAAAAGCTACTAATCAATTATTTGAACTCCTAATATTCGAATAAAACATTTTTGCGGTCCTTTTTGTAGAGGTTTCGGACGAGCAGGTCTAAATGGGCCTTTCAATGGACCCGTTGGAATTTTAACTGAGTAAAAAGTACAGAAATTTAGCTTTTGCAATATAATTGTGTTGAAAAGCTACTAACCAATTATTTAAACTCCTAATATTTGAATAAAACATTTTTGCGGTCCTTTTTGTAGAGGTTTCGGACGAGCAAGTCTAAATGGGCCTTTCAATGGACCCGTTGGAATTTTAACTATGTAAAAAGTACAGAAATTGAGGTTTTGCAATGTAATTGTGTTGAAAAGCTTCTAATCAATTACATGAACTCGTAAAATTTGATTAAAACTTGTTTTGCGGTCCTTTTTGTAGAGGTTTCGGACGAGCAAGTCTAAATGGGCCTTTCAATGGACCCGTTGGAATTTTAACTGAGTAAAAAGTATATAAATTGAGGTTTTGCAATGTAATTGTGTTGAAAAGCTTCTAATAAATTACATGAACTCCTAAAATTTGATTAAAACTTGTTTTGCATTCCTTTTTGTAGAGGTTTCGGACGAGCGGGTCGAAATGGGCCTTTCAATGGACTCGTTGGAATTTTAACTGAGTAAAAAGTATATAAATTGAGGTTTTTCAATATAATTGTGTTGAAAAGCTTCTAATCAATTACATAAACTCCTAAAACTTGATTAAAAGTTGTTTTGCAGTCCTTTTTGTAGAGGTTTCGGACGAGTGGGTCGAAATGGGCCTTTCAATGGACCCGTTGGAATTTTAACTGAGTAAAAAGTACAAAAATTGAGGTTTTGCAATATAATTGTGTTGAAAACCTCCTAATCAATTATTTGAACTCCTAATATTTGACTAAAACCTTCTTGCGGTCCGTTTTGTAGAGGTTTCGGACGAGCAGGTCTAAATGGGCCTTTCAATGGACCCGTTGGAATTTTATCTGAGTAAGAAGTATAAAATTGAGTTTTTTTCAATATAATTGTGTTTAAAAGCTCCTAATCAATTATTTAAACTCCTAATATTTGAATAAAACATTTTTGCTGTCCTTTTTGTTGAGGTTTCGGACGAGTAGGTCTAAATGGGCCTTTCAATGGACCCGTTGGAATTTTAACCGAGTAAAAAGTACAGACATTGAGGTTTTGCAATGTAATTGTGTTGAAAAGCTTCTAATCAATTACATAAACTCCTAAAATTTTATTAAAACTTGTTTTGTAGTCCTTTTTGTAGAGGTTTCGGACGAGCAGTTCTAAATGGCCCTTTCAATGGACCCGTTGGAATTTTAACTGAGTAAAAAGTACAGAAATTGAGGTTTTTCAATGTAGTTGTGTTGAAAAGCTTCTAATCAATTATTTGAACTCCTAATATTTGAAAAAAACATTTGTGTGGTCCTTTTTGTAGAGGTTTCGGACGAGCAGGTCTAAATGGACCTTTCAATGGACCCGTTGGAATTTTAACTGAGTAAAAAGTACAGAAATTGAGGTTTTGGAATGTAATTGTGTTGAAAATATTCTAATCAATTACATGAACTCCTAAAATTTGATTAAAACTTGTTTTGCAGTCCTTTTTGTAGAGGTTTCGGACGAGCAGGTCTAAATGGGCCTTTCAATGGACCCGTTGGAATTTTAACTGAGTAAAAAGTATAGAAATTGAGGTTTTTCAATATAATTGTGTTGAAAAGCTTCTAATCAATTACATGAACTCCTAAGATTTGATTAAAACTTGTTTTGCAGTCCTTTTTGTAGAGGTTTCGGACGAGCGGGTCGAAATGGGCCTTTCAATGGACCCGTTGGAATTTTAACTGAGTAAAAAGTATATAAATTGAGGTTTTGCAATGTAATTGTGTTGAAAAGCTTCTAATCAATTACATGCACTCCTAAAATTTGATTAAAACTTGTTTTGCAGTCCTTTTTGTAGAGGTCTCGAACGAGCGGGTCGAAATGGGCCTTTCAGTGGACCCGTTGGAATTTTAAATGAGTAAAAAGTACAGAAATTGAGGTTTTGCAATATAATTGTGTTGAAAAGCTCCTAATTAATTACATGAACTCCTAAAGTTTGATTAAAACTTGTTTTGCAGTCCTTTTTGTAGAGGTTTCGGACGAGCAGGTCGAAATGGGCCTTTCAATGGACCCGTTGGAATTTTAAATGAGTAAAAAGTACAGAAATTGAGGTTTTGCAATATAATTTTGTTGAAAAGCTCCTAATCAATTATTTGAACTCCTAATATTTGAATAAAACATTTTTGCGGTCCTTTTTGTAGTGGTTTCGGACGAGCAGGTCTAAATGGGCCTTTCAATGGACCCGTTGGAATTTTAACTTAGTAAAAAGTACAGAATTTGAGGTCTTGCAATATAATTGAGTTGAAAAGCTCCTAATCAATTACATGAACTCCTAAAATTTGATTAAAACTTGTTTTGCAGTCCTTTTTGTAGAGGTTTCGGTCGAGCAGGTCTAAATGGGCCTTTTAATGGACCCGTTGGAATTTTAACTGAGTAAAAAGTACAGAAATTGAGGTTTTGCAATATAATTGTGTTGAAAAGCTCCTATTCAATTATTTGAACTCCTAATATTTGGATAAAACCTTTTGGCGTCCTTTTTGTAGAGGTTTCGGACGAGCATGTCTAAATGGGCTTTTCCATGGACCCGTTGGAATTCTAACTGATTAAAAAGTACATAAATTGAGGTTTTGCAATATAATTGTGTTGAAAATCTCCTAATCAATTACATGAATTCCTAGAATTTGATTAAAACTTGTTTTGCAGTCCTTTTGTAGAGGTTTCGGACGAGCGGGTCGAAATGGGCCTTTCAATGGACCCGTTGGAATTTTAACTGAGTAAAAAGTACAGAAATTGAGGTTTTGCAATATAATTGTGTTGAAAAGCTCCTAATTAATTACATGAACTCCTAAGGTTTGATTAAAACTTTTTTTGCAGTCCTTTTTGTAGAGGTTTCGGATGAGCGGGTCGAAATGGGCCTTTCAATGGACCCGTTGGAATTTTAATTGAGTAAAAAGTACAGAAATTGATGTTTTGCAATATAATTTTGTTGAAAAGCTCCTTATCAATTATTTGAACTCCTAATATTTGAATAAAACCTTTTTGCGTCCTTTTTGTAGAGGTTTCGAACGTGCGGGTCGAAATGGGCCTTTCAATGGACCCGTTGGAATTTTAAATGAGTAAAAAGTACAGAAATTGAGGTTTTGCAATATAATTGTGTTGAAAAGCTACTAATAAATTGTTTGAACTCCTAATATTTGAATAAAACATTTTTGCGGTCCTTTTTGTAGAGGTTTCGGACGAGCAGGTCTAAATGGGCCTTTCAATGGACCTGTTGGAATTTTAACTGAGTAAAAAGTACAGAAATTGAGGTTTTGCAATATAATTGTGTTGTAAAGCTCCTAATCAATTATTTGAACTCCTAATATTTGAATAAAACATTTTTGCGGTCCCTTTTGTAGAGATTTCGGACGAGCAGGTCTAAATGGGCCTTTCAATGGACCCATTGGAATTTTAACTGAGTAAAAAATAAAGAAATTGAGGTTTTGCAATATAATTGTGTTGAAAAGCTCCTAATCAATTACTTGAACTCCTAAGATTTGATTAAAACTTGTTTTGCAGACCTTTTTGTAGAGGTTTCGGACTAGCGGGTCGAAATGGGCCTTTCAATGGACCCGTTGGAATTTTGAATGAGTAAAAAGTACAGAAATTGAGGTTTTGCAATATAATTGTGTTGAAAAGCTCCTAATCAATTATTTGAACTCCTAATATTTGAATAAAACATTTTTGCGGTCCTTTTTGTAGAGGTTTCGGACGAACAGGTCTAAATGGGCCTTTCAATGGACCCGTTGGAGTTTTAACTGAGTAAAAAGTACAGAAATTGAGGTTTTGCAATGTAATTGTGTTGAAAAGCTTCTAATTAATTACATGAACTCCTAAAATTTGATTAAAACTTGTTTTGCGGTCCTTTGTGTAGAGGTTTCGGATGAGCGGGTCTAAATGGGCCTTTCAATGGACCCGTTGCAATTTTAACTGAGTAAAAAGTACAGAAATTGAGGTTTTGCAATATAATTGTGTTGAAAAGCTCCTAATCAATTATTTGACTCCTAATATTTGAATAAAACCTTTTTGCGGTCCTTTTTGTAGAGGTTTCGGATGAGCAGGTCTAAATGGGCCTTTCAATGGACCCGTTGGAATTTTAACTGAGTAAAAAGTATAGAAATTGAGGTTTTGCAATATAATTGTGTTGAAAAGCTCCTAATCAATTACATGAACTCCTAAAATTTGATTAAAACTTGTTTTGCAGTCCTTTTTGTAGAGGTTTCGGACGAGCGGGTCGAAATGGGCCTTTCAATGGACCCGTTGGAATTTATTGAGTAAAAAGTACAGAAATTGAGATTTTGCAATATAATTGTGTTGAGAAGCTCCTAATCAATTACATGAACTCCTAAAATTTGATTAAAACTTGTTTTGCAGTCCTTTTTTAGAGGTTTCGGACGAGCAGGTCTAAATGGGCCTTTCAATTGACCTGTTGGAATTCTAACTGAGTAAAAAGTACAGAAATTGAGATTTTCCAATATAACTGTGTTGAAAAGCTCCTAATCAATTATTTGAACTCCTAATATTTGAATAAAACATTTTTGTAGTCCTTTTTGTAGAGGTTTCTGACGAGCAGGTCTAAATGGGCCTTTCAATGGTCCCGTTGGAATTTTAAGTGAGTAAAAAGTACAGAAATTGAAGTTTTGCAATGTAATTGTGTTGAAAATCTTCTAATCAATTACATGAACTCCTAAAATTTGATTAAAACTTGTTTTGCGGTCCTTTTTTGTAGAGGTTTTGGACGAGCGGGTCTAAATGGGCCTTTTAATGGACCCGTTGCAATTTTAACTGAGTAAAAAGTACAGAAATTGAGGTTTTGCAATATAATTGTGTTGAAAAGCTCCTAATCAATTATTTGACTCCTAATATTTGAATAAAACCTTTTTGCGGTCCTTTTTGTAGAGGTTTCGGATGAGCAGGTCTAAATGGGCCTTTCAATGGACCCGTTGGAATTTTAACTGAGTAAAAAGTATAGAAATTGAGGTTTTGCAATATAATTGTGTTGAAAAGCTCCTAATCAATTAGATGAACTCCTAAAATTTGATTAAAACTTGTTTTGCAGTACTTTTTGTAGAGGTTTCGGACGAGCGGGTCGAAATGGGCCTTTCAATGGACCCGTTGGAATTTTAACTGAGTAAAAAGTACAGAAATTGAGATTTTGCAATATAATTGTGTTGAAAAGCTCCTAATCAATTACATGAACTCCTAAAATTTGATTAAAACTTGTTTTGCAGTCCTTTTTTAGAGGTTTCAGACGAGCAGGTCTAAATGGGCCTTTCAATTGACCTGTTGGAATTCTAACTGAGTAAAAAGTACAGAAATTGAGATTTTGCAATATAACTGTGTTGAAAAGCTCCTAATCAATTATTTGAACTCCTAATATTTGAATAAAACATTTTTGTAGTCCTTTTTGTAGAGGTTTCGTACGAGCAAGTCTAAATGGGCCTTTCAATGGACCCGTTGGAATTTTAACTAAGTAAAAAGTACAGAAATTGAGGTTTTGCAATATAATTGTGTTGAAAAGCTCCTAATCAATTATTTGAACTCCTAATATTTGAATAAAACCTTTTTGCGGTCCTTTTTGTAAAGGTTTCGGACGAGCAGGTCTAAATGGGCCTTTCAATGGACCCGTTGGAATTTTAACTGAGTAAAAAGTACAGAAATTGAGGTTTTGTAATATAATTGTGTTGAAAAGCTCCTAATCAATTACATGAACTCCTAAAATTTGATTAAAACTTGTTTTGCAGTCCTTTTTGTAGAGGTTTCGAACGAGCGGGTTGAAATGGGCCTTTCAATGGACCCATTGGAATTTTAAATGAGTAAAAAGTATAGAAATTGAGGTTTTGCAATATAATTGTGTTGAAAAGCTACTAATCAATTATTTTAACTCCTAATATTTGAATAAAACATTTTTGCGGTCCTTTTTGTAAAGGTTTCTGACGAGAAGTTCTAAATGGGCCTTTTAATAGACCCGTTGGAATTTTAAATGAGTAAAAAGTACATAAATTGAGGTTTTGCAATATAATTTTTTTGAAAAGCTCCTAATCAACTATTTGAACTCCTAATATTTGAATAAAACATTTTTGCGGTCCTTTTTGTAGAGGTTTCTGACGAGCAGGTCTAAATGGGCCTTTCAATGGACCCGTTGGAATTTTAAGTGAGTAAAAAGTACAGAAATTGAAGTTTTGCAATGTAATTGTGTTGAAAATCTTCTAATCAATTACATGAACTCCTAAAATTTGATTAAAACTTGTTTTGCGGTCCTTTTTTGTAGAGGTTTTGGACGAGCGGGTCTAAATGGGCCTTTCAATGGACCCGTTGCAATTTTAACTGAGTAAAAAGTACAGAAATTGAGGTTTTGCAATATAATTGTGTTGAAAAGCTCCTAATCAATTACATGAACTCCTAAAATTTGATTAAAACTTGTTTTGCATTCCTTTTTTAGAGGTTTCGGACGAGCAGGTCTAAATGGGCCTTTCAATTGACCTGTTGGAATTCTAACTGAGTAAAAAGTACAGAAATTGAGATTTTGCAATATAACTGTGTTGAAAAGCTCCTAATCAATTATTTGAACTCCTAATATTTGAATAAAACATTTTTGCAGTCCTTTTTGTAGAGGTTTCGTACGAGCAAGTCTAAATGGGCCTTTCAATGGACCCGTTGGAATTTTAACTAAGTAAAAAGTACAGAAATTGAGGTTTTGCAATATAATTGTGTTGAAAAGCTCCTAATCAATTATTTGAACTCCTAATATTTGAATAAAACCTTTTTGCGGTCCTTTTTGTAGAGGTTTCGGACGAGCAGGTCTAAATGGGCCTTTCAATGGACCCGTTGGAATTTTAACTGAGTAAAAAGTACAGAAATTGAGGTTTTGCAATATAATTGTGTTGAAAAGCTCCTAATCAATTACATGAACTCCTAAAATTTGATTAAAACTTGTTTTGCAGTCCTTTTTGTAGAGGTTTCGAACGAGCGGGTCGAAATGGGCCTTTCAATGGACCCATTGGAATTTTAAATGAGTAAAAAGTATATAAATTGAGGTTTTGCAATATAATTGTGTTGAAAAGCTACTAATCAATTATTTGAACTCCTAATATTTGAATAAAACATTTTTGCGGTCCTTTTTGTAAAGGTTTCTGACGAGCAGGTCTAAATGGGCCTTTCAATAGACCCGTTGGAATTTTAAGTGAGTAAAAAGTACATAAATTGAGGTTTTGCAATATAATTTTTTTGAAAAGCTCCTAATCAACTATTTGAACTCCTAATATTTGAATAAAACATTTTTGCGGTCCTTTTTGTAGAGGTTTCTGATGAGCAGGTCTAAATGGGCCTTTCAATGGACCCGTTGGAATTTTAAGTGAGTAAAAAGTACAGAAATTGAAGTTTTGCAAAGTAATTGTGTTGAAAATCTTCTAATCAATTACATGAACTCCTAAAATTTGATTAAAACTTGTTTTGCGGTCCTTTTTTGTAGAGGTTTTGGACGAGCGGGTCTAAATGGGCCTTTCAATGGACCCGTTGCAATTTTAACTGAGTAAAAAGTACAGAAATTGAGGTTTTGCAATATAATTGTGTTGAAAAGCTCCTAATCAATTATTTGACTCCTAATATTTGAATAAAACATTTTTGCGGTACTTTTTGTAGAGGTTTCGGATGAGCAGGTCTAAATGGGCCTTTCAATGGACCCGTTGGAATTTTAACTGAGTAAAAAGTATAGAAATTGAGGTTTTGCAATATAATTGTGTTGAAAAGCTCCTAATCAATTACATGAACTCCTAAAATTTGATTAAAACTTGTTTTGCAGTCCTTTTTGTAGATGTTTCGGACGAGCGAGTCGAAATGGGCCTTTCAATGGACCCATTGGAATTTTAAATGAGTAAAAAGTATAGAAATTGAGGTTTTGCAGTATAATTGTGTTGAAAAGCTACTAATCAATTATTTGAACTCCTAATATTTGAATAAAACATTTTTGCGGTACTTTTTGTAAAGGTTTCTGACGAGCAGGTCTAAATGGGCCTTTCAATGGACCCGTTGGAATTTTAAGTGAGTAAAAAGTACATAAATTGAGGTTTTGCAATATAATTTTTTTGAAAAGCTCCTAATCAACTATTTGAACTCCTAATATTTGAATAAAACATTTTTGCGGTCCTTTTTGTAGAGGTTTCTGACGAGCAGGTCTAAATGGGCCTTTCAATGGACCCGTTGGAATTTTAAGTGAGTAAAAAGTACAGAAATTTAAGTTTTGCAATGTAATTGTGTTGAAAATCTTCTAATCAATTACATGAACTCCTAAAATTTGATTAAAACTTGTTTTGCGGTCCTTTTTTGTAGAGGTTTTGGACGAGCGGGTCTAAATGGGCCTTTCATTGGACCCGTTGCAATTTTAACTGAGTAAAAAGTACAGAAATTGAGGTTTTGCAATATAATTGTGTTGAAAAGCTCCTAATCAATTATTTGACTCCTAAATATTTGAATAAACCTTTTTGCGGTCCTTTTTGTAGAGGTTTCGGATGAGCAGGTCTAAATGGGCCTTTCAATGGACCCGTTGGAATTTTAACTGAGTAAAAAGTATAGAAATTGAGGTTTTGCAATATAATTGTGTTGAAAAGCTCCTAATCAATTACATGAACTCCTAAAATTTGATTAAAACTTGTTTTGCAGTCCTTTTTGTAGATGTTTCGGACGAGCGGGTCGAAATGGGCCTTTCAATGGACCCGTTGGAATTTTAAGTGAGTAAAAAGTACAGAAATTGAGGTTTTGCAATGTAAATGTGTTGAAAATCTTCTAATAAATTACATGAACTCCTAAAATTTGATTAAAACTTTTTTTGCGGTCCTTTTTGTAGAGATTTTGGACGAGCGGGTC